>VXBP01003166.1:132037-211252 GCA_013400115.1 Rhinopomastus cyanomelas
AATCCCTAATGATTCTACCATTCTAAGTAGTCTTTGAATGTTAACCAGCTATCTTGGGCCCCTTTACTTGCCAGTCCCCTGTCCCATGGGATTTCCCCTAGCAATTACTTGAAAAGCCCAAAGTTGGCACTCCTGTTTCTGCCATGTGAGAACCGAGCTTCACCATCTCATGGTCCCTGCATCAGGGCTGCCCTCAACCTTCACTGCTTCAGCCAGACTCTCCTTGTTGGTGAGAACAAGATCTAGCAGCATTCATCTTCTAGTGGGTTTCTGCACCATTTTCATCAGGAAATTGTCAGCAATGCACTGAAGAAACCTCTTGGACTATGGGTGGCTGGCTGAGTAGGACTTCCAGCAAATATCAGGGTAGTTAAAATCTCCCATGAGAACCAGGGCTTGTAGCTGTGAGGCTGTTGTCAGCTNCTCCCATGAGAACCAGGGTCTGTATCTGTGAGGCTGCTGTCAGCTGCCTGTAGAAGACCTCATCAATTTCCTCATTCTGATCTGGTGGCCTGTAGTAGACTCCCACAACAGTGTCACCCATGCCAGCCTGCCCCTTGATCTGCACCCACAAATTCTCAACTCTTTCTTCATTCAGCCCTGAACAGAACTCCACCACCCCGCCTTGCTGACCTGTCCCTCCTGAAAAGGACATAGCCGTCCATGCCCACATTCAATAGTCATGTGAGCTGTCCCACCAGGTCTCTGTAATTGCTACCAGATCATGATCACCTGACTGGACACAGATTTCTAACTCCTTCTGCTTATTCCCCATGCTGTGTGCATTGCTGTACAGGCACTTCAGGGAGCAAGCTGAGCACTGCAATTTCACCCTAGGACAGCAAGAGGCCACCTGGTTTTCACTAAGACCAGAGCTCTGTCCCACTGGTGCATACCCAGCAACGATCCCACCCCACTTTGAATCTATTTTAAAGGCCTCTGAATGAGCCCTGCCAATTCCTGCCCCAGAACCATTTTTCCCCTCTAAGATAAACCACTCCCATATGTGGACCTGTCAGATCTGCTGCCTTATAGAACCAATCATTATCAAAGAACCCAAAGCCCTGCCTGTAACACCAGTCTTGTAGCCAGGCATTAATGGACTGAGTCCTCACCCCAAAATGGAAGTAATAAAGAGAATACAATTTGTGCCCCAGAGTCTTTCACCAAATGTCCTAACGCCTTAAGGTCTTTCTTCATTCCCCTAAGGCTATGGAATACAGCTTCCTCCCCACCTGTCTGGAAGATCAGCAGTGGGTTATAGTCAGTTGATCTCACCAGATTAGGCAGCATCCTAGTGATATCCCTGATTCAGGCTCCATATAGACTGCAGACTTCCCTGTGATGAGGGTCAGCTCTGCATATTGGGCCCTCAGTCCCTTTCAGGATCGAGTATCCAATAACTAGGACCCTTTTCTTCTTCTTTTTGGAGGAGGTTGTCATACTACTGGAAGACTTCCTGGATTTATGTGACCTTGCCAGGACTTCCTTTATGGGTTCTCTATCCTCTATATTCTTATTAGACTGGCTGTCTTCCAATAGGGGTTTATATCTATTACTCAGTGGCAACTTGGGATGTGAGGCAGGCAAATCTTCCCTTCAAATAAAAACCTCCCAAAACTCCACTGTTTTGCTGCACCCTGTATACATTCACTACTATAAATTGCTGCAAAGACCCAGGATAATTAACACTATGTAGTGCAAAAGCTTCTGGTGCAGCGTTCTACTGAGCAGAGCATGCTTTTCACCAAGATACACTTTTACAAGTCACTGCCATGGATGTCTATGTATGTTTGCAAAATATTGAGAAGCTGAGGAAAAAGACTTCATTTGTGCAAACACTTTTCCTTTCATAGCAAATGTGTCTTATGAGTTAAAAAAAATCTACAAAATTATTTGGATGGGGTGAAACACACATTAAAAAAATGCATGTGGTGGAGTCTAAACTCTAGTTTACTCCATGCTACAAACTAAACGCACCCTTAACAAGATCAAAAGTATACCCTCAGCAGCAAAACCCGGCTTCTGTTGCACCAAACATGGCAGGCTGTTCTCAAACATCGAAATGACTAATCACCCTTTAATCAAGTTATGGCAAATAAAGCCATCCAATTTTTGCTTAATCATGTTAATATTCAGACATGTTAAACACTAAATCCCTTCAGGCATGCAGTCCTATTTGCCAAGTTTCAGTCTACAACAAGGTGTAAATCTCTGGAAATAGCCCTTTGGAAATGTTGACAAACCTTTGGATGTTGTAAGAGAAGCTGGAGACTGCAAAAACAAGAGGAAAGGCAGAGAGAAATTTCTTTTCACATTTCTACCCTGACTAGTATTTGCAGAGGGTAACTCCAGTGCCTTAGATGTAGTCCTTGCAGAACCCATTTCACTATACAGCCACAGAATATCCCCAAAATAAGCATGAAGAAGAAAAAATAAACATAATTAATTATTATTAGGGTGTAATATCTATGTCAACACATCGTTGATACTAATAGTTCAATTCTAACGGGTTCCCAGAGCTGTTTGTTCTTGGGTTTATTCAGCTGTTTGTTTTTAAAGGTGTTCATGACTTCTGCAGCAGAATAACCGTTAAATAATGCATTTCCTCAGTGTTGGTGGGAAAGCTCAGGCTATAATTAGCAAACAAAATTACCTATTCTTGTACTTGATGTTCACACTAATGCCATTTCCGTTATGTCATTCAGCATAAATAAAAAGCCGAGGATCCAAATACCTCCTATAACTTTATTCTACCAAACAACTGCTGTTGCTCCAATACAGCTTTTAAGGAGTTTTTAGAAAGAAGTTAATAGCCTCCCTATCTTCAGCCAGCTTCACTCTAACATAACCTCTCAGACATTAAAACACCAGATTTCTTCCTTTTCCTTATGAGTGGCACAGGGATAAAAATTTCGCCACCATGGCCAGGAAGGCCCCTTGAAAGGCAAAGCCTGGGGAGATGCTGAGCAGAGTCTCCAACAGAGGACCTTTGTGCTGCCATGCAAATGAAACCCTGCACAGGGGCTGCAGACAATGCCCAGGGAGAAGTCTGGGAGAGCCAATCCATCTGCAGCTATTTGGTTAACTCAATGTTTCAGACATTCTTTCTCTTACACAAAACACTCCATGTTGACAGCTGTGAATTTTAAACAACTATTCTGTGTATGTTTTTCTAATTTTGTGTATTCAGGATGGTTTCCCTGGCATCAGGGGCTGAAAGCATAGTGCCGGGATTCCATAATTTAGAGATTTCATGCTTTTCAAAGAGTCACAGCCACTTTGATTGAAAAACAAAGTGGAAATTAGATGTCTAGTGGAGAAAGTGACTTTCAAATGGCAAAGAAGGAGAAGTGTTTACTTCAGAGGTGTTAAACAAAACCAAATTTATACTTATATGAAAAATGATCTTGGACAGTGCCTGTCCACTACCCTCTCCTTGTGATAAATACATTTATAAAAGCTATGGACCTTCTGGTTAGACCACATTCTGATTCCTTACAATTCACTTGTGCTTTGTACATTGTTCCTTTTAAAGGAAAACTGAAATATTTTGAAGAAAAAGTTTGCCTTCAGTCTATTAATCAAATAAAATATTTAGATATCAGCAATTTGTCCTTGTAATAAAAGAGGATTTATTTTATTCTTTTTCCTAGTAGGACAGAACATAACCTAAACCAGATGCTCGTCTAGAGCGACTTTTCTGTGTGCTTTGAAAAAACATAAAATTCCAACCGCTAGTTAAAAGTCTCCCTGCAAAACAAAAACACAAAGTGAGTTCCCCAGTAAAAAAAGAGACTTGAAAATAGCATCCCTTGGGTATCTTGTGGTGATTCTGCCACGACTGTGGGTGAATTTGCCAAATTGCCTAATGCAAATATTACAGAATAGGTTGCCCTTACTCAAGTCTGGCAAAAAAGAAGGGTTGGATTTACTCTGGAGGATTCTGTCTAACCAGCACCGATGCAGCTCTCTTCAGCCATGTCCTGAGAAGAGAGCAAGCAAGGAGAAGGGGGGTTAGACTAGATGACTTTTGGAGGTCCCTTCCAACCCTATAATTCTGTGATTCTACAAACTGAGAGTCAGGATCATTGGCTGCCATCCCTGACTCTGCCACTGAGAGACCTGCAGAGGTTTCTTCTCTGAATTCTTCCCTGAATCTCTAATTTTGAAGTGGAGGTGGCTGGTAGCCACCCCTTTAACACACTAAAATAAAACAGTGAGACCAATCCATGATGCGCTCCAGTTTTTTCTGGAAAGTGCAGCGGGTTGTCCTGCAACAGCTCCTGCAGCCCTAGCACTCATAGAAGCCTGCACACCTGCTTCCCGCCTACCTGAGGAGCTCCTCTTACCAGAAGAGGACACTGGGGAAGCCTCCAGAGTGGGGACCACCATGGCAATAGCGAAATTCGGAATCCCAGTCAGCAGGCCACTCCAACCAGGCCATCACAGAATGGTCTAGATTGGAAGGGACCTCAGAAATCATCTAGTTCCAACCCCACTGCCACGGGTGGGGACAGCTCCCACTAGACCAGGGCTCCCAAAGCCCCATCCAACGTGGCCTAGGGGCAACCCTGGAAAACCCGCCAACTTCCATTTTCCATCCCTAGGTTTACATGGCATCTTGCAGCCACCAGCTACAATTTCTGCCTACACAAAACGGAACATGAAGACCTTGGTGCCAAGCCTTGTGCCTGACATCGGTATGTCCTGTGCTATCCTTCTCCAGATGCTGAAACAGGCTTCATATACACAGAATCACAGAACATTAGGGATTAGAAGTGACCTCAAAAGATCATCCAGTCCAATCCCCCTGCCACAGCAGGATCACCTAGACCAAGTCCAAGTGGGTTTTAAACATCTCCAGAGAAGGAGACTCCATGAACCCCCGGGGCAGCCCCCTTCCAGCACCCCATCACCTTCACTGTGAAGAAGTTATAGCATCACAGAATCAGTCAGGGTTGGAAGGGACCACAGGATCATCCAGTTTCTACTCCCCTACCATGGGCAGGGACACCCCACCCTAGATCACGCTGGCCAGAGCCTTATCCAGCCCGGTCTTAAACATCTCCAAGGAGGGGACTTCAACCATCTCCCTATGCAGATCCATTCCAGGCTCTCACCACTCTCACCGTGAAGAACTTCCTCCTCACATCCACTCTAAATCTACCCATCTCCAGCTTTGCTCCATCCCCCCTAGTCCTGTTGCTACCTCATATCCTAAAAAGTCCCTCCCCAGCCTTTTTGTTGGCCCTCTTCACATACTGGAAGGCCACAATAACCTCACCTCGGAGCTTCCTCTTCTCCAGACTGAACAGCCCCAACTCTCTCAGTCTGGCCTCATAGGAGAGGTGCTCCAGCCCTCTGATCATCCTCGTGACCCTCCTCTGCACATGCTCCAACATATCCACATCCTTCTTGTAATAAGGGTTCAAGAAATGGATGCCCTACTCCAGGTAGGGTCTCACCAGAGTGGAGTAGAGGGGTAGAATCACCTCCCTCAACCTGCTGGCCACAATTCTCCTGATGCAGCCCAGGATGCGGTTTGCCTTCTGGGCTGCAAGTGCACACTGCTGGCTCACGTTGTCTTCTACTCTCGAGATCACCAAGAATCGCAGAACATTAGGGATTGGAAAGCACCTTGAAAAATCATCTAGTCCAATCCCTCTGCCCCAACAGGATCACAGAGAACAAGTTGCACAGGAACATGTCCAGGCAGGTTTTAAATATCTCCAAAGAAGGAGACTCCACAATCCCTCTGGGCAACCCCTTCCACTGCTCTGTCACCCTCACTGTGAAGTTCCTTCTTATACTGATGTGGAACCTCCAACATTCCAGCTCACACCTGTCCCCCATTGTCCTATCACTAGATGACATTAAGAAGAGAAGAATCTGGCTCCATCCTCCTGACCCCCACCCTTTCCATATTTATAAACATTAATGAGGTCACCCCTCAGTCTCCTTTATTCCAAGCTAAAGAGACCCAGCTCCCTCAGCCTTTCCTCATCAGGGAGGACTCTCTTCATCATCAGGTTTGACTCTCTTCATCATCTTTGTGGCGCTGTGCTGGACTGTCTCAAGAAGTTCCATGTCCTTCTTGAACTAAGGGGCCCAGACGAGTTTAAACCTGCTTGATCTATGCTCTTCTCTGCTTGTTAAGGACCCCTCACCTTTACATGGTGTCTTCAGATCACTCACAAAAGCCATGGTGAAAGAGCAGAGCATTGTTTCCCCAACTCAGGTATCAGTCTCTACATTTTGGTGCAACCCGCTCTATGTCAGCATTTTCGCCCCCCAGGAACCAAACAGCAAAGGCAATGTGGTTTTGCTTAAGGAAGGATGGGAGATGCGTTTTGTCTAGTCTGGAAACACATTTCCCCTTCTTCCCAGTCATTTATTGTTCTTCTTTTGGCACCAGAAGGACATGTTTTGGATGTGAATTTCTCTGTGGGTGTTACGTTGGAAATTAATCTCTCTCCAAGGCATATACAGTCTGGGACAGCTTTGAAATACATGTAAAAGGATGGAGAGGGGAGGGAGGGTGTGGAAATGAGGCCACTCGGTTGGGCAGGCACAGTTGGTTGATGTGTTCCCACAGCCCTGCTTCGACTTGCTGCCCGCCAGATGAGGAAGCTGCCTCTGGCCAACACAAGAGGATGAAGGATGGGCTGCTGGTGCGAAGCTCTGACGTAGGAGCACTGAGCCACGTGGCACACTGCAACAGTGTCATCATTTGCCCCCTCTTCCCATCCCCCTGTGGTTGCAAACATCCTTCAAGGGAGCAGCACAGTGAGGAGCCACTGTTCTACTGGTATTGGAGGGAGGAATGGGACCTTTCACCAAGATCTGCCACCACATCAGATGTGATTTCCCAGTGCTGCCTGCCCCACTCACATAATCACAGAATTACTGAGGCTGGAAAAGACCTCTAAGATCATCTCTCCTGCTAGGGCAATTTAATTTCCATTGGTTTGTGGGGTTTTTTGATGGTGCAGCGTATTTATTGTGCATGGCCACATGGTGAACCAAGCATTTCAGCCAGGTTCAAGCCCACCTCTGTTAGGCACCATAAAAAAAAGAAAAGAAATAAGGAAAAGTGACAAGAACTTTGATACAAAAGCTTGAAAGGGTCAGAAGGTTTAAAAACATGCAGGAGGATTTTTACTTAATTAGAAAAGATTAAATAGCAGAAATCCACCTTTTCCTTTTTTTAAGAAGAAATTAAGAGGCAATAGAAGGGACCGTATGTATCCTATATTCATTTTTAGGCCCTCCTTTGGCTCAGAATTATGCTTTACACATACAAAAGTTCTCTATATATTTACACAATAGGTTTACACTGAGCCATTATGATCTGTCATTTAACTGTGCGCTTAATGACTCTTTAATTTAAGGATTATTTACATAAAAGCTGTACTAGCCGCTCAAGAGCAGTGGCTTTCCAAACATATATCACTGCATCATTTCTGAAAATGATATATAAGTTCTTCCAAACTATCCAAAGATGCTTACTTTTGCGGCAGTGACTTGAAAGGTTGAAAGACAACAACAAATTGGAATGCACTTGACCTCAGTGAACTGGGAAGAAGTCCTACATTTAACATTGGTGGTTGGGAACAGATTTGTTCTTATTTATTTCTGAGTGCAAAAACTTTAAAAAGAAAAAAAAAGGAAAAGAAAAACACTTATTTTATCTGAAAAGGAGCCTTCCAGACTAAGACCCTCTATTTTCTGTTGAAGACCAAGAATTATTTTTTCTAGGGAAGTTTTAAGTCACTGGCAGAGAGCCTTACACAAAAGGAGCAGTGAGAGAAGTTTAGATGCAAGGGCTAATGGGTGTGAAAGCTAACACTTGGAAATGAAGAAGGGTTTGTTTGGGTCCTGTGCCTGTGTACCTATATATGTTTATAATCCCCCTAACAATGAATATTCCTGCTGCCAAGAGTTGGGAGACAGAGTTGATTTCCTTCCAAGTAACTGATGTAGACTTTCTGCAGGACCCTGTCCAGACAAGCTCTCCGCCACGGAGCAGGAAATCACACCGTCAAAGGAAAGCTGAGCGCTCCTTCCATACGGCCCGGGTAAGTCCCTCCAAAAAACGAGATTTATGCGATTCCTGCCAAAACCCCTTGCATTTCCATGCCCTCCTGTTGCTAAGATAAAGGATGTTTCCTACTGCCTCAGAATGCCGTCCTCATTTAAAACTCCAGCTATGTTCTGACAAAACACGCTGCTGTCACCCCAAATTGAGCAAATGAGCTTGCGTCCTACAGTCTAAAGACCAAAAGAGTTATTGAATATCACCCGGGGAGCACAAAATGAAAAGGCTCCCATTTCTTCCTGACCTTTTGGGGGCATTTTTTTCCTGAAATCGGCCGAGCCCTTCAGACTTCATTTCTCATGCTGTCTGCAGTAGCACAGGAAGGACAGCTTGGACTTTGCAGTTTCAAACAGATCAAGTTTTGTTAAATAACTTTTTTTTTTTACTTTTCCTTTTTTTCTCTCCTCCTTCAACCCCAAAGCGGAAGGGAGCACTGTGAAGAAAATGGAAACTGGCAAAGAGCTTTAACTTCAAATAGCCTTATAAGTCAGCGTTGACGTGCAAAACTAATTCTGTTTTTTTGGCATTTAAATATAACTCGACAGTCACAGGAGGGAGAGGTGAGGGTGGGAGAAGTGCAAAGGTGCATTACCAGCCCAATGCAAAGTAGAGATGTGTAATGCTATGATGGCTAGTTATCAAATGAAATAAGGATTCAATGTAATGTCCCTCAGCTTTATAAAGGAAACCACAAACTGGCACCGAAACATTTTAGGAAAGAGACCCCATGACAAAAAGCAGCTCCATGTTGCCAGTGTCTAAGGAAAAAGCATTTAATTGCTGTCAGAGAGGGATGTTTCCACACAAGAGAATCCTGAGCTTCAGTAAAACAGATATGCAAATAGCTCCATTCATTAACAGGATATAAGTACACTGCATATAATGTATCTAAATATTTGTTCAGGGTTAAGCGGTGTTGCCTAAACAAGCAGAAAAAGCCCCTTTTTAATGTAGATTTACTCTCCTCATTAGGAGTGCAAACCACATCCTAACTGCTTGTTTACTTCTGTTCTTTTCATTGCCTAGAAATCTCCTGTACCATTGTACAGATGCGTGAGGTAAGAGACACTCTGACATCAGGTAGTGACCTGATCCATGCCGTCATCTGGTCCAGCTGCAGGTGACTGGTTGTTCTTTCCACTCAGCACACACACACACACCAGTGGGAGAACACATGCTTCTCAGCCTTTAGGACAAGACATGGCACTGTTTATCAACCTGTGATTACACTGCACAGGCAAAAGGCCACATTGGACTGTATTACCATATGCAACCACACAGCTCCACTGAAGCCTGCAGAAATTTTACCTCCCTTTGTCTCTGCTGCTTTCAGAGTTGTCACTGTTCAATGCTGTTGGCCCAATGTACCATCCAGAAGCACTTCATAACTAAGAGGGAGAGATGACTTTCTACCACGTGTGACAACCATCAGTGCAAGAGGTCAACAAGCACTACAGGGGCTGTCTGATCTGGGGCACTGCGGAGAGTAGGGGAGGCTGAAGTGGAGAACGGGATCCCAGCTGCTAAGACTGCTTTATGCAGTAGATATATGGAATCACTCAAGCACAATGGGAAATCTCTGACAGCTCACTCAAAGGAAGATGAGGATACACTACCAGCTCAAATAGGCATCTAGACAGCAGGCACCTCACACTTGTTCTTATCCTGCTGGAGAGAAAGTGGTTGTATGGAATGTGCAAGGGCTAAAGAATGCCAGCAAGTTTCAGGGTAGGGGGGAGCAGGAGATGCAACTGATGTACATTTTAACACAGCACACACAATTCCCTTTGAGCCTTCTATGCAACATTTAAAAGAGGTCAACCGAAACCCCACCAGCTTTGCTTTAAGCAGTGATCTCAGTGTCTTAGCATAGAAAAAAAATGTGCAATTTTATATAGACTTTTGTGTTACCCAAAACAGAATGAGAAGCAGCTCTGCATCTAGCAGAGTCTCAGTTTACTATTGACTAGTAAATAATCTGAAGTAAAATATTAACAAACACCTCTCAATTAGCAAACACCTCTCTATTAATGTCTGTGTGCCATTCTAGGGCAAAAGCACCCATGAACTTGTTGTGGAGACAGCATTTTCTCACTGAGTATTTACAAATCCATTATTTGCAGATACAAGATGGCTACCTGGTCAGCCACATCAAATCAGGAGAGCCAGTATCATGGGTAACTCTACCTGGTGAAGAATGAGCCTCTGTCAGTGAGTCTGCTCTCTCAACAGCTATTTGCTGTTGCTGAAATTAAATTTTGTACTGAAATAATCCCGGACCCCCAAGGTAGCAGAACCCTAAAAGGGAAGAATTACTATTCAGTCTTTTGGAGACACTGCTGCTAACATTGAGAGCCATAAGAAAGAAACAGACACAACTAAAATATTTGAACATGAAAATACACCTTAGCAAACAGAAGTGACCCCTCAGACCGCTCAAATAGAAGTCTCAGGTCAACAGAGAAACTTCTGTAGAGTTTCACACATAGAACTTATTTTCTTGTACGAGTTCTCCTCACCTTTACTTTCATAAATAGCTCCTCTCTTTCTTCTGAGGAGCAAAGCAATCTACCATGCCCAGGTGGATTTAATAAGGGAGGTCTAATACTGGAGGTCAAAGAATATGAATGGATTAAAAGATTAGGCAGAAGAGCATGAAGGCTTTCACCTTTAAGGTTCCTGCTCTGAATTCGTCTGATGTCAGCAGTGAGCGAGCAGTGTAACCGTTAAGGAGCTGTGGCTGCACGGAAATCTATCCTTCAGCTTCTAGCAGTTACACAAAGGGATCATTAAAAAGAGGCTGAATATTTTAAACGTATTTACCGAGACTGTCTCTCATTATAAAGCCCCACATCTACCTTCCTCTTTCTTCATATTCCACTGCTATAAACACCACAATGGCTTTTCAGATAAAAACAAAATCCCCAAACTTTTCACTATTAAATTCACGTCTATCAGCTACATGTTGTGTTCCTGTGAATTCTGATCCATCGTAACCAACATCGACCCCTCCCTCCACCACTTTTTGTACAAATGCGCATTACCTGACCAGAAAGTGTTCTTTGGGCACCAATTTAAACCTTTTACAGCTGATAATCTACAGGAAAAAAAAAAACCCCAGCAGTCTGACTGAGTAACTCCCATATCACACCGACCTGTAGCATCCCCGAGCTAGAGTCAAGGCCAATGTTTAAGAGTGCAAGCTTGTGCACATAAACTTTCATCCATCTTTTAAGACACAGATCATTGCTGTGACACCTCCCCTTAAGTACTGGGGGCAGTTCTGGGCCCCTCACTTCAAGAGAGACATTGAGGGCCTGGAGCAAGTCCAGAGCAACAATGAGGTCAGGAAAGTCTGATGAGGAGAGGCTGAGGGAGCTGGGGGTGTTTAGCCTGGAGAAGAGGAGCCTCAGGGAGGACCTTCTCCCTCTCTACAACTCACTGAAAGGGAGGTGGTAGCCATGTGGGGATCAGGCTCTTCTCCCACACAAGAACAAGAAGACAGGGCCTGAAGCTGCCAGGGGAGGGTTAGGTTGGATGTTAGAAAGCCCCTCCTCACAGAAAGGGTGACCAGACACTGGAATGGACTGCCCAGGGCAGTGGTGGAGTCTCCATCCCTGGATGTGTTGAAGGCCAGCCTGGCTGTGGTCCTTAGTGCCCTGGCTGGCTGATGTGGTGATGTTAGGTCTTGGGCCGGGCTGGATCAACTCAGAGGTCTTTTCCAGCCTCAATAATTCTGTGATTCAGCCTCAGAAACTAAGAAGAAATTATCTTATTTTTCTCTGGTAAGGTCCATACTTTCACATATCCAGCAGGCAGCAGCATTTGAGAAGTAAATCAGCCATACAGAGGGGGTCTTGTAATGAAAAGAGTGAGCTCAACAGGTAGATTGCTGTTTCTATCTATTGGAAATTTTTCAAAAGAGCTAAGTATTACAGTTCGTGCAGGATTTAAAACCAACCGTGATTACCTCCAGAGTGCCTTTAGTTTAAAAAAAGAGAGCAAGTTGTGCAAAAGAACCATCAGTCACCATGTGACTGAGGCTGGTTTAATAATAAACTCAAAACTACTTCAAATGAACCTCATGGTGATGAATACATCTCCCTCTCCAGAGTGTCTTCTGATGTAGAAAGCATTTACTAGTAGTATTTTGGTAGTAATGATGCTAATGAAAAATTCGTTAGTGTTGTTCAAGATGGTGATAACACCCATTTCAATTAATTTTAGATTGACCTTGAAAAACTGGCATTTAAAGATGAAAGCAGCACAGTGTCCACTGGAAAAGTAAAATAAGTGAAGACACCCACTTGTGACATGTATTTTTAAAAAAAGATGATGACCACTGGCTGTTCGGATGAACGTGCAGAGCTGTTCATTTACTTCCTCTCTGACATCTGCTAGTAAATCCATTTTTGCCTCAGTAAGCTTCTGAGCCAGTCAGATTTAAATCTTCTCACCCGGATACCAAACATACCCTCTCCTTATGTTAGCCCTGCTTAATGGCAGCGAGGCATGGCCAACTGCAGACACTCTTAGCAGAACATATTTGACAGGTATGAGATCAGGCACATGCAGCAGGAGAAGTCCCAAAGCTTGCCTTTATTCACGAGGCTGCTCTAAGGGTATGAACTGCTAAACTCTGTCATCATCGCTTAACTTACAGTGCTTCTTAATACGATACAGTGTTCTGTTCAGGGGGAAAAAGAAACCTTCTTAGGAATACATATTTAACTTTGATCTGGTGACATGTTTCTGAAGGAAAGCATCTGACAGGACAAAGATGTACAGTACTTCATTTAGTCGGTGTGTGCCATATGTGGCAGTTTAAGAATTCCTGTCACAGCCCCTTGGGCTGGCAACCAGGATCACACAGCACAGCAAAACAGAGGGATTTCTGCTTGGGCTTTAGGAGGAAAAGGCTTGGGAAGAATTTTTCCAGGCTGTTACCAACAAGTATATTTATCTACTCTTTTCAGAAAATAAAAAAATTAACCATTTTACCTTGCAATAATTACAAATTAAGTATTTTTATTAACTCTTTGTATCATAAAAACAACGTTAATATTTTGATTCAAAAGCTCATGAGCATGGTGTCATTTGGAGCACATTAAGAGATGCTGATCAGGCTGCTGAGGTACTCAGAGACACACACACGTAAACAACTTGCTGGGAAACAACTTGCAGATATGTGTGACTGTTTTACTCACAGTCAAAACTTCTTTCAGTTAACAGACTCTCAAAGCCTAGTCACTTCAGACCCTGCTGTTTTATAAAACATAATCTCCCCAAATGTGGGAATGATTTAATCAAAACAACTACACACAGTTTCTGAAAATACAGTCAGAAATAAAACCCAATGCTTTTCGGTGTAAAACTGTCCTTGCAAACATCAACACAACTCAGAATGCTAACGAGCTCTGAGTAGGGAGCCAGTGTTTGTGGATGTATTTCATATTCAGAAATTCTCTTCTGAATGTCTTGCAAACCAATGTAGATTTCACTTCTCTGTGTCATCAGAAAGTGCTTTGCAGATTTCATATTCCTAGTTTTTCTTGTGCAGTAAGTCTGAAAACCACTCGGCAGAAAGCACTGCTATGAAGGGCTTTTGATTTAACAAGTAGCAAAGCTGTACAAGAGGGAAATGGAGGATTACCTTCAGGAGAGGTGTGAGGGTGAGATGATGTGTTAAAGTGGACAGAGTTTATGAAATCCATCAATGTGACACTGTTGTACAGTCCAGTTTATTACTCATGTTACTTCACAAAGCTGTTGGGTCTTCACAATATTAATCACAGAATTACTGAGACTGGAAAAGACCTCTGAGCTCATCCAGACCAGCCCACAATCTAACATCACCACATCAGCCAGGCCAGGGCACTAAGAGCCACACCAGGAAAAGACCTCCAGGATCATCAAGACCAACCATTATCCCACCTGCAGCAAGGCCACTGCTAAACTATGTCCCTAAGCTCCAGATCTACATGACTTTTAAAAACATTCAGGGATGACATTCCTGGGCAGCCTGTTCCAAGGCCTGATGACCCCTTTCAATAACACAGCTTTTCCTAATGTCCAACCTAAACTTGCTCTTCAGACTGAAGAGCCCCAGCTTCCTCAATTCCTCCTCACAAAGTTGTTCTCCAGAGCCTTCACCAACCTTGCTGCCATTCCCTGGATCTTCTCCAGCCCCTCAAATTCTTTCTGGTATTGAGGTGCCCAAAGTTGATCCAAGTACTCAAAGTGTGGCCTCACCAGTGCCCAGTACATGGGGACAAATTACTTCTCTACACATGCTGGCCGCACAATTTCTGATCCAAGCCAAGACGCCACTGGCCTTAGCCACCTGAGCACACTGCTGGCTCACATTTAGCCAGCGATCAACCAATGAACCTGAGTCTTTTTCTGTTCAGCAGCTCTCCAGCCACTCTCTCCCAAACCTGTCCTCAATTCACTGCAGCAGTCAGGACCAAGGTCAGGACCAGGCACTTGGCCGTGTTGAAGCTCATACAATTGGCCTCGACCCATCGACCCTGCCTGACCATATCTCTCTGTAAGACTTAGAATCATAGAATCACTACGGACTGGAAGGGACCTCAAAAGATCATCTAGTCCAATTTCCCTGCAACAGCAGGATCACCTAGACCAAATCACACAGGAATAAATCCAGGTGGGCCTTGAACATCTCCAGTGAAGGAGACTCCACAACCATCCTGGGCAGCCTGTTCCAGTGCTCCATCACCCTCACTGGGAAGAAGGTCCTTCTCAGGTTAATGTGGAACCTTCTATGTTCCAGCTTACAACCATTGCCCCTCGTCCTATCACTACATGACCCTGAGAATAGCCCGGCTCCCTCCTCCTGACACCCACCCCTCAAATATTTGTAGACATTAATAAGATCACCCCTCAAGCAGATCAACACATCAACCCAGCTTGGTGTCATCTGCAAATGTAGTGAGAATACCCTCCATCCCCTCACCCCAATAATCCCAATCATCAATAAATATATTAAGTAGGATTGGCCCCAATACTGAGCCTTGGGGAACATCTCTTGTGACTGGTCACCAAGTGGATCCAACTTCATTCACAACCACTTTTGAGTCCATTGGTCCAGCCATTGTTTAACTGTTAACATGATCTATTCCTCGTATTTCCCTTCAATCACAAAATCTCTTACAATTTAGCACCCTAACTGTATCACAATTAAAGCTCAATCTAATTAAAACCACAAAAGACTTTTTTTCTAATGAATCTTTGCAGCAAAGGGCATTCTTCGACACTTAATAAACAACATTTGTCAAGTGGTGCCGAACACATTTCAGAACTGGCAGCCAGTTCCCTATGTTCCCACAAAGTACTAATGATTCCTAGTCAAGTAAACACCTTTTTAAAACTTCGCTGCCGATTGCTTATGGTTTTCTGGGGGAACTGGGTTGGCCTATCGCTTTCTGACCTATTTTCCCCACCCTGTTCCACTACTGCATGTCCTCTCCGCTGAGTACTGGAAACTGCATTTAGTTAAGTGGGATAAAAATAACAATAAAAACTCAGTGCCTATAATAACCCTTAAGCTACAAAAGGTAAAAAGAATTACATCCTTAATTCGTGAGACCCTTCTTACATATAATCTTTCCTTTTAGGTAAAGGTCATGTTACAAGACTCTTTGCATTATGCATAGCGATTTCCATTTTGGCTTATTATTCAGTGGTATAAAATTTATGATGTCAGATTTCATGACAGTTAAACTGGAGTTTGTTCTGTTTCAGAATGACATCTGGGTACAGAGAATAACAAAGCTTCTGTATTAAAGTGCCCCTATATTTTTAGGCCAGCCTATAAAAGATACTTGTCCAGGGGACCGAGAGATACTTGAATAGATGTTCAGAGAAATATTTCACTTTTCAAGTGCTGACGAACTAGAATTGGAGTACAGTTGCACAGTGGGAAATTAATCATTACAGTCAATCACAAAAAACAGCCAATTGTTTGGAATCAAAGTGTTTGGAAAATAATCTTTTCTTTCAATACTATTGCAAGATATTTCATACTCAAAAGCAAATATCCCAAGTATGATTCAGTGCTGCTTCTTAATCCATTTAATGAGGGAAAAACAAGGTTCTTCAAGGTAATAAATGGATAAAAGTGCATTTTATTTGTTAATGTAAATGTATGTAAAGGATAATGATTTTTAGCTGACAAGACGATTATTATGACAGTGCAGCATGTTTAGTGGAAATTGAGTAGTCTTAAGGTGTTCTTATGCTGCTCATTCATGCAAAGAATTCTTGTCAAATATTTTAATGAGAAGAAAAGTATGGCATTCAAGATTAAAAGTCAAGGTGACCTTTAACTGTGGAAAACAGTATCTACATATCACCTTACTTTTTTTTTTTTAAGGTCATCACTTCTCTCTTGAAGAGGCACTCCATAAATGGACGCAGGCAGTGCATCGAGAGAGCTAACCTTAAAAGCCATCCTTAGCTGAAAATTCAGCTCTGCATTACCCATTTTAAATTACATGCCCTTTGGGACACAATTTAAGCACTCGCTACTGTGTCTTCAGCACCCTCGGTTACAGAACCAAGGGATGCACAATTATCGCACAGCCCTCAGCAAAGGAACAGCGCATCATCTCAGGAATTGTTATTCCTCTTTATAAAGAATAAACTCGTCTCTGACCTGGCTGTTGCCAGGCTGTGCTGAGTCAGCTGGAAAAGTGCTCTGATAGGCACCTTGTTGCCTGCTGTCCTAAGGACCCTTTTGGGGAAACCAAGGATGATCCCAAAGCACAGCGGTCACCCATTTCCTACTGACACGCTTCAAGCTGCTCAGATTAGCTGACAATACCCTGTTCATGCCCTGTTATGCAGAGGCACTCCTGCATAAGCAAAATCTTCCATGGCCAATGTGACCTTAGACAAGTACCAGGACAGTCTGAAAACACTGCTCCAAGAGATGCAATACAAATAAATCATCAAATACTTGGGTGCCATGAAATAGATTCTAGCCTACTCACTGTAGTTGTGGCCAAAGGGTGATTACGTGTACTTCACACCACTGTAGTGAAAGTAAATTCTTCTTTTTCTGACCAATTTAGGTAGAAAAAAAGGCATCACATCACAAGGGTGGCTTGAGAGAGAACCTCATGGCTAATTGTAATGTTTTGAGAATTTTGATGGTTTAATTTGAAAACCAAGCCAAAACTGCAGCTTAATTTATGTGTTTTCTGCTAACACAGGAGGTTTCTGATAACAGAAGAGGTTTGGAGTGTTTGGTTTGGGCTTTCAACTGTCTACCTCCTTTTCTTTCAACTCCATTCCTCTTCATTTCTCATCTGCGTTTTGGAGAGGATGCCCATGTTGCTCAGTGGTAGACTCAGCAGACATCTTGCACTGGGGATGGGGTCAATAGAGAGAGAATGTTGAACCTTGGGGATCAACAAAAACTGGGTTTCATCTGGATCCCACAGTTTGCTGAAACAAAGAAAGTTCATGGCTGTAGGAATTGGTAATTTGAAAACGGAGGACAGGCATGGAAGCCCACAGAATGGAGAGCTGGATGTTAAGATGCTCACTGATGCTGAGGGACATCTGAACGAACTCAGTGGGCACCACAGTTCCACAGAAGCAGGAATAGCTCAAAGTTTCTTTCCCCTTTTTAGGGTTTGGACATTGAAATTTTGGCTCTGTTACTCTTTTTTCCCCCAAATTGAGCTCTGCTTTTTGCCTGCAATTCATAAGTGATTTTCAGATCGTCCCTGTATTGTTTTTACTTCATGTTACTCTTTTTTCCCCCAAATTGAGCTCATCTTGTCATCGGAGCATTAAAATACCCATGATACTGGTCATCAATATCACTGTGATCCTACTCTTCAATTTACATACTTTTTCTCTGAATTTATTCCCTTATCTGTAATCTTCACCCAGTTTCCGACACTGAAAGTAGTTCAGGTGATCAGGAGAGCAGCAATTAGCTGTGGTTTGAGTCCATCCAGCTCAGCACGAGCTGACCATGAGCATAAGCAGAAAAACTGATGCTTGCTTGCATCTGACCACAAATATACACTCTTAGTTATATAAACTCAGAGGATTACTCAGAGTATAACTAATCACTTCTATCACTACCCAACATAGCATCAAACGTGACTCCCAATTGCTATGTTGGAGACAAAGGAGTAGAGGAATGGGAGATGAAAATGAAGTAGTAGGTATTGTTTCTTCAATAAAATTATATGTGAAATTTAATTAATGGATACTATCATTTATACAAAGTTCTAAGTTAACCTTAGTAGTTTTGTGGATAAACTTGCTAAAACTTGCAATAGCAGAATGAATTCATTAATATATGACAATGTTGGCATCATTTCAAATCAGCACCCAAACTTCCTGCAGCTATAATTTTTAATAATATTGGTGTTGTTCCCCACCAAGAGTATTTCTTCTCCAGACCCATTTCCTCCTTAAAGAAATGATTTAGACAATCCACATAATTTTTTGCAAAATGCTAAAAGCTGATTCAATTAAGTTAGTAATGATGCATAGTGCTTATTTCATACATATAGAATCAAAGAACAACAGAACTGTTTCAGCTCAAAGAAACCTTCAAGATCATTGAATTCAACCTTTTCCTAGTCCTATTAGCACCACTAAACCCTGCACCCCAAAGCAACATCTACCTTTCTCTTAAACAGCTCTAGGGGCGGCAACTCAACCCCCTCCCTGGGCAGGCTCTTCCAATGACTGACAACACTTTCAGGAAAGAAATTCCTCCTGACATCCAACTTGAACCTCCCTGATGCAGTTTAAGGCCATTTCACCTTGTCCTATCACTGGCCATTAGGGAGAACAAACCCTGCCTTTCTACATCCTCCTTTCAAGCAGCGGTAAAGAGCAATAAGGTTTCCCCTCAATCTCTTCTTCTCCAGGCTAAACAGCAACAGATCCCTCAGCCTTTTCTCACACAATACACATTAAAGCATATCATTCAAAGCAAGCTCTCACACCTTGGGCAAATGAACTTTGTGTACCTTTCAGGAACCTCCAGAGTTTTATGAGAGTTAGATTTGAAAACATTCAATTTGAAAACACTTAAAATTTTAAATTTAAAAATTTTGGTTGGCTGCTAATGTCTGCAAAGGGGTTAATATTCCTACAACTGCTGACACTAAGCACTTCTGTTTGAAACACAACTGTATTTAACACACTAGTCTGTTGTTTTGACTCTACTGACATGCACATTAAATTCATTTTTTAGCCACTGAGGAGCCTTGGCACCAGTTACAAAAGATTTATTGATCCACTACTAACTAGAGTACATTACAAATAGCCAAGTGCCAAATAGTTCCTTTGGATCAGATTGTGATTTACAAGTAAGGAAAGGAAACTGGATTACTAATGATGTACAAACCTCTAAGCTTTTAGAAGTTGTGTTATAATTAAGAACTTGCAAAATAGTCCTCTTCTACTCCAGACTGGTTTAACACCAAAATATTTTCTTTAATACAAATACACACCATTTTCATTAACAGAACACTGAGCTCAGCTTTAGAGAAAATGGTATTTGAATGTGTTGTTACTCTCCAAAATAATTCATTACCATTAATTCATTACCATGATACTGTAGAGTTTTGACTTTAAAAATGTATTACAAGTTCACAAGAATGACCTGTCTTGATTCTTTGTTAGTTCTTTCCATATTTCTTTGTATCTCTCCATGAAGCTAAGTGCTCATAAGTGTTTTAGCAGTGTTATGTCACTGCAGTGTAATTTTAAGGGATAATCTTAACCCTATTATCTTCTGAATAGACTACTTGGGATAGGTCACAGGTAACAAAGCAAGACCTTAGAACCATGAACACATAGTAAAACTAGTCGGAGGATCTGTGGGACACATGATGCAACCCTTAACACCTTACAAAGGCCACTTGCATCAAAAGGAATTAGCCTGTGTAATCCAGTAGGCACTAGAGCTCAGAGAAGGACACCTATTAGCTAAGGCTACACAGTCAGGAGGCTCAACAGGACCATGAACTGTTACAATTTCATCACTAAAACAATCCAAGTTTCCAGAGTTCGTTTTGTTAATTTATAAGGGATTTACCACAACATCAGAGGGTAAAAGGATGAGAGCAGCAAGTTTTTCCAGAAACACCTAGTGACACTTTGGCCACTTTTAAAGTCACCGTACAGACACTGATGCCCATCCCCAGCTCACAAGATGTGCAAAGCTAAATTAGACACCGAGTCACAAGAAGAGAGATGTAAAAAGCCTAAAGAAAGAGGAGAGTAACATGCCAAACAGCAGGGGAAAATCTCAGCCTTCTACTTATAAACTGAATTGTATTTATTTTAATCCAACAGAAGTTCCTCCTAATGGTAGATACATCCTCCATCTATTTGAAAGTCTGTGCAAGCAGTAAGTCACTCCAGAAATCCACTAACAATACATGGGTGCATCTTTTGGAGGTCCAGCTCCACAAGGCACATGTCAACAGCCAAGCAATGCGTACAGATGCGTGTCTAGATAGACAAAGGATGTAGAAAGTATCAGACCAAAGGAGGATGTGTAGTTTGATATGTGTGGTTACTTTAAATTATATTATTATATAGTCATAAGTAGGCTTACTTCTGCATTTGTGGGTCTACTTAAAACCTTATTAAGAGCAAAGGACACATAAGAAACCGTCTGTTTGATCCATTTTGAAGCCGTGGTAATAGGAAACAAGTTTGCCTGCAATATCTCTTGGGACCATCACACAGTCCCTTTATTTTTTTACAACAAGAATAAATACACAGCCATAAACCCTTAACACAATGCTCATAGAAGCTCTCCTGTAGACACAGCTGTTTATTAAAATCAACCCTAGTTCACTTTCCAATCCTCTTTCAGAGATAAGCAAAAATCATAGAAAAAGCATTGTCCTGCAGGTAGTTTCATTTGCCTCTTATTACAGATTCAGCTATGTTAATATAAAGATGTATACTGCTACAGAAAGAGCACAAAACCCGACATCATGACACCAGTGGCTGAATGGTTCACTTATAGTAACGGCTCTTATTCAGCTATTTTCTAGTGTTTTCATCAGTCTTTTGTGTGGAAGCCTTTGGTGAGAGTCAAGTCTGAACTGATAAGGCCTTGGAGACATAATCACTGGCCCTCATTTTCCATTGACAGCCTCACACAGCCAATTCACAAACATTTTCATATTAATATTGAGCAATTTCCCTACATTCTAATCCATCAAAGTATGCTATTAATCCTTCCCCCTCGCTCTTCTCTATTCAAATGCTAACAATTTTCTTCTCACAAGCTAAAACATTTGTCCTACAGCCCCTCACACAAAGACACTCTATTGTCAGCAGTGATTGATCAGAGTATTAATATGAGGGATGCAGTGTACATGGTATCAACGATTCCACATGTAATTGGAGGAAAAGGTCTTTTCTTAAAGGGTAAACCAAATGCAAAATGTAGTCATTTCTCAAGGAACAATTTAAAGTGTTTTGTCTGGTGTCTTTTATGGAAATTCATGAAGATTTTTCAGGCTGTAGAATGCTTTCCAGTTTGGAAAACATATTAAATGGCAGGGATGCCCTAAGTGCTGGGATGTGTAAGGGAACAGCCTGAAGCTGTGATGGCTTGGGAGCTCTTTGCACATGCAGCAGAATAGTGACCATAAGCCACTTGCTCTCCATTGCCACATTTTTAAAAAAATAGGGAAAAAACCAAACAAAAAAAGCCAAACCAAAAATATCAGCCAAGCAAAACAATCAGGAGAATATAACTGTTTAAAGAGGAAGGCCTCTCATCTCCTGGGCTGGAATACTTAAATGTAGCCTGAAGAAGGTTACAGAAGAGAACCACAGAATCATTAACGTTGGAAGGAAAAGACTAAGATCATAATATCCAACAGTCAACCCAGCACCACCATGCCCACTAAACCATGTCCTGCAGTGCCACACCCATATGGTTTTTTAATACTTCCAGGAATGGTGACTCCACAACATCCCTAGGCAATCTGTTCCACTGTTGACCACTCTTGGCCACTCTTTCAGTGAAGAAATTTTCCCTAGTATCCCATCTAAGAATTCCTTGGTGCCACTTGAGATCATTTCTTGTCCTGTCTCTACTAAACTGAGAGAAGAGACCAACCCTCACCTCACTACATTCTCCTTTCAGGTAGTTGTAGAGAGCAACAAGGTCTCTGCTCAGCCTCCCTTTCTTCAGACTAAATGATCTCAGTTTCCCCAGCTGCTCCTCATAAGACTTGTTCATTAGGAACTGCACCATCCTTCTTTAGACACACTTCAGCAATTCCATGCCCTTGGTCATGGAGTTCCAGCCCTTGACTAGCGTTTCCTTGCTACAGGGCTACCTGGAAGGTCCCAGTGTCCCTACAAATGGCCAGAAGATTTCCCCAGAGCATGGGGTAGGCAGGGCTACTTGGCCCTCAAGAACCACAGAGTACCCAAACGGGAAAGGGCATGTGATGGATCATTTCTGGCATCTCAGTTTCGAATGCTTTTGGGTTATTTCTTAAGATTTAAGATTTATAATGTGCTTTATGTGCAATCCTAACACGCTTGAAGCCTCCCTTGTAAAAACACAGCCAGCAGCTTCTGCTTTCACTGCAGGTGAGTGCAGAGGAAGCAGCAAAGGAGATCTGTTGATGACCTGAGTGACAAGATGGGTGTGTGCTATGAGCAACCAGAGCAGAGCCTGGGGCACTGGGAGGTGTGAGGGAGGAAAGCTGTGGCTGCACAGAGCTTTTAGGTAGCTGATACACCCTGGCATGAATTGGAGTAATTTCAAGGGTGCTGTAAATTTACAGGAGGTTGCAGTGGTTCTTGGCACAGAGCTCAGCTGTCTGCAGTCAGAGCCCCCACATCTCCACACATGTCCTCCTCTGTACAGGGAGTGCCGGTGCCAGGTGCTGTCAACAAGTCAAAGCCATCATGTTCGGCCACAAGTCCACCCTAGGATCACTTTGCTGCAGCTGCACGAAGCAATTTAAAAGAACATGCAGCTGAATGACAGAGAAATCCAGACCTCAAATACCCAGCATCCGTTCATCCATAAAAAAGGAACAATTTGCTCATTTCTTGTAGCACACTCTGCAGGGGGTGCTGCACACAGAGTTAAACAACCCCAACATAAGGCAAACAAAAAAGCCTCCTTAAATAAGATGAAAAAAATCAGCTTAACAACATTTTGATGCGAGTATGAGAACATTTGAGACTGGAGAGGTGGCAGGTTTGATAGATGCAGAGACAGAGGTTTAAAGATGCACAGGTGACATCTAAGAATTTAGTAACAGCACAAATCATAAATTGCACTTTTTGCAGAGTATTCTATCAACAGAAAAATCTTAATTTGCTCCTCTCATATACTTTTTCCTTCTTTAAAGACACAGTTGAAGATTAAAATTAGCAAAGGTGTACATTCACCCCGGTGGTAAAATCTGATACCCTGGAATGGCAGGTCCTGGGGACTATTTGGAATGTTATTGCTGGGTTTAATCCATATCTCAAAGGAAATCTTTCCAGCTCTGAGCACCCTCTGCCATGACACAAGCACCCATGACTGAGCACCTGTGTGCCTCCGATGGGCCTTGGAGATGGTGGGAGGGATCCCTAATGCTCTTCAATCAATAACTGATTGATCTAAAATCATTATTGTCTCAGGAACTTATGCAGAAAAAACAGCCAAACAAAAATCCTTTGGAGAACAACTTTTTTTTTCCTTATTACCTAAACTGACCCAGATGTCTAAGTGCTACTGCTGCTTCCCAGGGTGAACTTGCTCTGGGTGCAGAGGACCACTACTTTACCCATTTAAAAAACTCTCTGAGTTTCTATGCCACAGCCTCCAGTTTCTACACCACGTACTTTAGGTACGTTCTATCTTTACAATAAGTAATTAAAAATATTTGTACTTTGAAGCCACTCAGGAGCTCTCGCAATTACTTACATTAGTGTTCTGGCAAACAGTCAAGCCTTTTTAGTGTTGACTCAGACCTGCATCCAAAAACTGTCCAGGCAGCAGTTCTTCCTTTCCCTACCTCCACACAACCGGAAAGGGCACAGGGAGCTCTGCTGCTGTACAAGGACCCCCGTCCTGCTGCGTTGCAGGAATCTTTCCTGGGGAAGACAATGTTCAGAACTAAAACTGCAAAGCAAAGTCACACCACCCATTGCTCCTTGTCCTATCACAGGGAGCAAGTGAAAAGAGCCTGTCCCCCACCTCCTGGCCAGTCTTATAAAGCGGGGGGAACAGGCTCTTTTCACTTGCTCCCTGTGATAGGACAAGGAGCAATGGGTGTAAGTTGCAGCAAAGGAGGTTCCACTTCAACACAAGGGGGAACTTCTTTACTGTGAGGGTCACAGAACACTGGAACAGACTCCCCAGGGAGGTCATGGAGTCTCCTTCTCTGGGGACTTTCAAGGCCCGCCTGGATGCGTTCCTCTGTGATCTGTGTTAGATAGTTTTGTCCTGCTCCGGCAGGGGGGTTGGACTCGATGATCTCTTGGGTCCCTTCCAACCCCTAACATCCTATGATCCTATGACCTCCCAGCACCAAAGATGGTCCTCAAACACAGAATATAGGGCAAGAGGCTGAAGAAGGAAACTGTTCTCCTTTATGCCCAAGGCCAGCAGATCCGTGGGATTAGATGTGCAGAGCTGTAACTATTTGGAGAGAGGTCCCACAAGGAGCAGCCAAATGCTTCCCTATGCTGAGCTGATGATGCAGTGCATTGGTGCTGCGGCTGCCATGAGTCAGCATCCCCAGGAGCTCTGATGGTATGTGCTGGACACAGAGCCTTTGGGATGAGTTTCTAAATAACGGCTCTGGCCACTCAGTGTTGTCGAAAGTCTCACGGCAATTTTTATATAAATAAGGGTGTTAACTCTGCTTGAAATATAGCCAAGGCACCAAGGTTAAGCTTCTGTTGATGTAAATGACATTGGATAATGTGTTAGTCATTTCCCGTCCCAAGATGTCAGGCACTGTGATATATACATTAGGAAATAGCAATTTTAAAGCCAGCAATAGACTGACTTCAGTTTTAATTGAAATAATCTCTATTTTGTAATTGAGCTATCATTTGCCAGAAAGTAGATTGGCTTGGAGCTCCAATATGGGCGTTGTAAGGCTTGTAAAATCCCAAGCTGGTTTACTACAGTTGATCTTGTGCAGAAAACAAATCCCAGAATTATATTATTACAAAAATCAACTTTCTAATATAAAGTGAGAATAGTAAGAAAAACAGATCCCATCTACTAAAGGATTTATCTCAAAAATTCAAACAAATGCCCAGAAGAGCCCACAGATCCTGTAGCTCAGAGACCTCAGAATTAAATAAATGTCACTTAGAAGGTCCCATAACGAATGTGGAGAACTCAGTTCAGGGATTGATGTGTGAGAATTTTTTCTCTATGCTTTTTATCGTCACCCTAAACAGCAGGAAATATTTTCCTAACCACTGTCCCATATCCATCAGCAGGTCTCCCTGCCTCACCACCACCCCCACTAATGCTCTCTCCTCATCTCTGGCAAGATATTGTGCCAAGTTTAGCAACGTTCATGTTGCACTACAAAAATCACGTTGAACTAAACTTCCCTCAAACGCTGTTCTGCTTGTTCTTTGGTAAGGCAAGAGGTTTTTTGTCAGCACAGAACCAGATCTACTTTAAACAGTTTAATGTTTAAAGAATTGTTTTCAGCTATGTTGCAAGTGTTCTAAGCCAAAGTAAGTGGAATTTACAATCATCTCTGGAGAAGGACTGCCATTAGGAATAAAGCACAGGTTTATCCATTTTTCATATGTAAGTCAGATTCACTTTGTCAGTCTTGAGATTTGACAAAGTATAATTCAGAACAATTCAAGCTCACCTTCCACTGGACTGAGTAATCAAATCAGACGAGGAAATGTACTGACGGCTCTTCAGAACTTACTGTAGGACTTCTTAGGAACCTCCCAGCCTACGTGCCACTTGGCTAAGAGGTGCCTGTCACACACAATTGCATATACAAGACTTAAGAGAGCGTCTCACCAATTCAGCCTCAGCTCTGAGAGTAGAAGCTTGGTTTAGAAACAGAGATGCTCGAATTTTAATTCTTCTTACACTTACACAGGCAACACAGTCCTCACATGGGCTACAGAACAGCAAGTAGCAGTGTGCAGGACTGGAGGACTGTACCAGCATGTATACAGCAGCCAGTGTCACGTTCCTTGACCCTTCTGCTGGCAGCATTCTGCCTAAAAGACACTGCTTCTAAGGTGATGTCTCAGCCCTGCATTCTTAATTAGCCCATTTTTTTGACAGTGGTACTGCTCCTCAGATAGAATAGAGCAGACGAAAGACCTTTAAAGATACTAAGTATAACACAGCTTAATTTGGCTAATACATAAAGGTTTTCCTTTAAAAAGTATGACAACGCCAAGAATGTGTTCAGCAGCATGGGAGGCAGAGCAGCAATGAAAAACAAGTCAGAGAGAAAGCAATTTTTTATTCTAAAATTCTTAGAAAAATTATGTCTGTCCTACAAGGATATCAGCATAGATTTTAGCCTGAAAATTAACATACAGTGAGTATAAACCAAATTCATTAGAAAGAAATACTCACACGCTGTTAATCTTTTGTCCTTTTTAGAGGTTTTGTTTTAAAATTTTCTCTATACCAACATTCAAGTGCATTTTTCCATCCCACACAAAAATATGATCCCCTTCCTGATAAAAAGAAGTCTTCTGTTGTGTGAGTTAATATAATTCTGAGAAGAATGACTTGGCCAATTGGTGTAGTGGCTCACTGCACTAGTGAACAAGGATTTCTGCACCCAGTGGTCCAAAGTGTGAGTGCTATGCAAGCTGAATAAGGAGATGAATTTAAAATGTGTAAATGACAGGGTGGAAACTTGACTGTCACAGACAAAAGATGCTGTTTTTAACACCTCGTCCTCTAGTTCCGAAGTCCCTGTTTTTAATCAGTTAACAGAATATTCAGAAGCAGCATGCTATTTTCTCTCAGCTGTTCAGTTTTTCCTAGGTCTAGAACTGAAAACACTAAAAGATTTGTGATTATAATAAGGAAAAATTACATCTAACTGCACTATAGGAAGGCTCCTACAGGCGGAATGGAAATTACAAGATGGAAAGACTAAAAATGAACAGAAAGAAGTTTTGAAGAAGAGCATCTGAAAAGACTGGTAATATACACAACATGAGTATTTTACAGAAGGATAATTGAGTATTAATTTATCTTTGATGCCTCTGAAACACTCCTTAGGACCTGCTCAGCACGCTTCTCCAGTCACCTTCTTGCTTGACTAAGGGGGGAGTGTGTCTTGTTGTTTGGTTTTTTTTCATTTATATTTTAAAACATGGGAGACACCATACCACAAGAAAGCAAGCCACCAGCAGCCTGTGTGCTCCAGTATCTGGAAAGGATAGAAACTCAGCGAGTAGACAATTATTCAAGGTCAAACCTTTCTAGTGTGTTGCCAGGAAAAAAAACAGCAAACAGTGAGGGTTAGCCAATACCTCACAAACACTTGTTTAAGGATTTCCTAATTACTGTAAGTGGTTCCTCTGGCCCTGGCACTTAAAAAGGCAGCTGTATATGCATGATGTCATCGCTTCTTCCCATTATCTCTGCAGTAAATTTAAAGGATTAAGCAGCAAGCAAGACTAAGTAGACAAAATAATGATGACTTTACATGTTTGCTGCCGTTAAAAACAGAAGGAAAAAAGGCAAATTGAAACAAGGGTGCAGTTAATTATTAAAACAGATTTGAATCCTTCTGTTCAAAAATCATCCTGCACACAGTGATCTGTTTAAAGATCACATGGATGCAGCATGGCCACCTCCTAGCACAGTTGTAGCTACCTTGCAGCTGTAATGATACAGACAGAAATCACAAACTGATCAGAAAAAGAATGAAATCAAGAGCCTTAAAATTCCTGAAGCAAACTGTAGAGGTAAGATTCACTGGTGTGGTTGTGCCAGAGCATTTTGCTGCTCATGGCTGGAGTGTTAAAGGCAGAGTTCGCAGTTAGGACACCGAGAGATGCAACAACAGAGACACTGCAATATCTGCTTACTGGGACACTCTAATTAATGCACCAGCCAGCACAGTCAGGGATCAGCCTCATTCTATGCACTTTGGTCAGCAATATCCTGCCAAAACAGATGATGAGCTTTGAGGGCCTTCAGAGGAACCTGGAACTGCTGGTTAGTGACCTTAGTTCTACTCTCCTTTACCTGCAGCTCTACCCTGCCCCTTCCCTTTCCCTTTCAGACCAAACCTCCTGTTTTTAACAAGCGATTATCTTTTCTTTGAAGACCTTTAGGACATTCTCTTTACCCAGTAGAACTACCCACTTTTCATAGGCTCAGACACAGAGATCATTAGGGGTTGGAAGGGACCTGTAAAGGTAGAGGTTATCAAGCCCAACACCCCTGCTCAAGCAGGACCATAGAACCTAGGGCAGGTCACACAGGAGCACATCCAGACGGGTCTGGAAAGTCTCCACAGAAGGAGACTCCACACTTCCCTGGGTAGACCATTCATGTGCCCTGTGACTCTTAAAGAAGTTTTTTCTCATGTTGAGGTGGAACTTCCTGTGCTCGAGCTGGAATCCATTGCCCCTTGTCCTATGACAGGGCGCAAGTGAAAAGAGATTGTCTCATTCTTTTTGAAACCCAGCCCTCATGTATATACAGACAGTGATTAAATCCCTTCATAGTCTTGTCCTCTCCAGAATGAAAAGCTCCAGTTGCCTCACTCTTTCCTCATAACAGGTGCTCCAGTCATGTTCGTAGCCCTCTAACTAGACTTTCTCAGATCTCTGTCCCTTTTGAACTGAGAAGCCCAAAACTGGATGCAATACTCCAGATGAGGTCTCACTAAGGCAGAGTAGGGGTGGACAAGAACCTCCTTTGGTCTGCTGGACACACTCCTCTTGATCCATCTGTCCGTGAAAGCGGTGTCTCCAGTGCTTCCTTTCCTTACCCTCTAGGAACAGTCTGGTTAGCCTCTAGAATTTTTTACAGTTTTTAAAAAAAGGGCCTACAAAAAGGCTGAGGAGGCACTTTTTAGGATGTCAGGTAGCGACAGGACTGGGGGGAATAGAGCAACGCTGGGTAGATTTAGACTGGATGTGAGGAAGAAGATCTTCACCCTGAGTGGTGAGAGCCTGGGATGGGTTGCCCAGGGAGGTGGTGGAGGCCCCATCCTTGGAGGTGTTTAAGGCTGGGCTGGATGAGGCTCTTCCCAGCCTGGTCTAGGGTGGGGTGTCCCTGCCCATGGTAGGGTAGTTGGAACTGGATGATCCTGTGGTCCCTTCTAACCCTGCCTGACTTTATGACATGGTCTAGGCAATCCTGCTGTGGCAGGGGGATTGGACTGGATGATCTTTCGAGGTCTCTTCCAATCCCTAATGATACTATGATTCTAATTTCTCATATACCTCACTCACTTCAGAGACCTGTCCCCTGCCTGTGGGGGAAGCTCTGAAAACCTAAATTTTGCTGCTGTATGTCTGCTATATATTTTAGGTATTTGTGCCAGCAGGAGCAGGGACATTACCATTCCCTTGTACTGGGCACTGGTGAGGCCTCACCTCAAGTACTGGGATAAGTTCTGGGCTACTCACTATAAGCAGGGCACTGAGGTGCTGGATGTGTCCAGAGCAGAGCTACTGAGCTCATGAGGGGTCTGGAGAACAAGTTATACAGAGAGCGGCTGAGGGAACTAGGCAGGTTTAGTTTGGGGAAAAAGAGGCTGAGGGGAGACCTCATTGCCCTCTACAACTACCTGAAAAGAGGTTGTAAAGAGATGAGTGTTGGCCTCTTCTTCCAAGTTAATAATGACAGAACCAGAGGAAATGGTCTGAAGTTGTTGCAAGGGAGGTTTAGGTTAGACATTAGGAAGAAATTCTTTACTGGCAGAGTGGTCAGGCACTTCAAATGGTGGAGGAACCAACAAGAAAAGGTACTATGCTGGAAAGCATCTTTGGGAAATGGACCTAGAGGTGCTGATGGATCACAGGCTGACCATGAGCCAGCAATGTGACCTTGTGGTCAAAAAGTTCAATGATCTCCTAGGGTACATGAAGAAGAGTGTTGCCAGTAGGTCAAAGGGGGTTCTCCTTCCCCTTTTCTCTGTCCTGGTGGGGCCACATCTGGAATATTGCTTCCAGTTCTGGGCTCCCCAGTTCAAGAGGAAGAGGGCTATTGGAAAAAGACCAGGGCAGAGTCATTACGATGATCAGAGGCTGGAGTATCTTCCTTGTGGTGAGAAGCTGAGAGAGCCTGGAGAGGAGGAGATTGAGAAAATGATCTCATTAATGCTTGTGAGTATCTAAAGAGTGAGTGTCAGGATGATGGCACCAGGCTTTTCTCAGTGGTGGTCAGCAATAGAACAAGGGGCAGTGGGTTTAAACTAGAACGTAGAAGATTCAAACCCACCTGGACATGTTCCTGTGCAACTTGATCTAGGTGATCCTGCTCTGGCAGGGGGATTGGACTAGATGATCTTTCAAGGTCCCTTCCAATACCTAATGATTCTATGATTCGGGAAAACTATTTTGTAGTGAGGGTGACAGAGCCCTGAAACGTGCTGCCCAGAGAGGTTGTGGAGTCTCCAACTCTGGAGAGATTCAAAACCTGACTGGTCATGTTCCTGTGGGATCTACTGTAGCAGAGATTGGATCTGCAGGGGGATTGGACTAGATGATCTCCAGAGGTCCCTTCCAACCCCTGACCTTCTCCAATTCTGTGTTATACAGAAAAGTACCCCTTCTTTTTATGCTCTTTCAATACAGAAATCTGCTTCTGCAAGAAGTGACATTTCCCAAGCTATCAGAAAACATCTTTCTGATGAATGAAATATTCCTCACCAAACACTGTAGGTTACACATATTCTTGGATTCATGGCTCTAGTGTCTACCCAGGCTTCATTTCTTATGTCCTTCCTACTGTTTATCTTCTGTCTAGAAGCTGTAGCTGAACACAGCCAGTATCCTGATGCCCTGGGACCAGAGTCCCACCCTGACCTAAAGTGCTGGTCTGACAGCCTTGAAGGCAGCCACTGTTCTGGAGAAGGATTGCATGGCAACCGCCATAAACTAAACGTGAAGACTCTTTCCCAAGATGGCAGAGTGGTAAAACATAAACAGAAGTTGTGAGTGAGGAGGCTCTGCTCAGCTGGTGCAGAGGGGCCTTTACATGGACAATGGCTGAGTAGCAAATACTCAGAGAAAAATCAGAAAATATGACACCGATGGAAACACGAGACAGGCAGGCATGAGAGCAGGAACAGACGATGAGGCAGGAATCGCTGTGGCTAAAACAAGAGATGAAGAGTGGTCAGAGATGAAACAACTGAAAAAATAAGCCTAGGACATGGAAGAGCTACTCCACAAGAAAGAAGTAAAAACCTGATGTGTTGACATCATCTGCCACTGAACAGACACATTTAGGGGATACTGTTTCAGGTTAAGCAATTTAAGAACATTCAGCCTCAGAGCAATACAGTATCAGTTGTTCCAGCCCTAAGGAAAACACAGATTACTCAGCCTAGCACATTTGTGTTCTGACATGTCTGAGAAAGGCAGAGAAAGGACCAGCTCATGTACCATCCCCCACCCACCCCACCATCACCTCTTTGCTCAGTTCCTGCTTATTCAGCCATGACTTCTTGCTTATGGAGTCAAACCTTGCCAAAAGCATTTAACAGGTGAGGAGTAAAGGGGGAGTCAAAAAACGCAGGACCGGGGACAGTGAGGTGCCAGTAGGAAAAAGCAAGTCTTTCCCTGCCGTTTGGTGTGCAGCGTGCCTCCGAAAACACTTTCACTGGTAAATTCACACTGGTGATTTAGGGTGTACGGAACGGCTTGAGCCATCACCCAAAGGTCAGGAATGGTGTAATCAAGGGCATAACCCAGCACAGCAAGGATGACTTTTATGGTGCATAAACAGAACTGGTAAGATCCCACAGGTCCTCATAGAGAATAAGAAAGGGAAAGTTTTATGCTGTAATCCAGACTCTGGATTTTGCAATTCATTGCAAAATTTTACTGGTATTGGATCCAGCATCCAACACATTTGGCATTTCCCTTTGCCTTCCTTGGCTTTTGGATCTCCCTTTATCACTCCCCAATATCTAAATGGATGCCATGTTGGCAGAAAATAATTTACTCTGAAAAAATCCCTCTCTAGACACTTCGGGAAGAGGATGGCCAGCATTAGATTAGATGGAAAATAACAGCTTAAACACCCCTAACCAAACAAAACAATCATCATATGAAATAAGTAGGTTTTCAAATTATACAGTCCCTGCCATAACAATATTATTATAACAAAATTAGGAGGTTTTTTTTATTTGTAAGTAACTGCTTTCTTCTACCTTCTATAATGTCCATCTCTTAGCATAACAAAGCTTTTCATAGCTTACTAATGGCTCCCTGTCACTAGTGCTGAGAAGCATTATCACTGCTCTGCCCCTTCACATGGGCTTTTCAAACATCACTGTTTCACTTAATTCTTTCACCTCCTTCAGTTCAAATGCAATAAAAACCTTTCACTGGCTGACAACTAGAAAGGCAGAACAGCCTCCAACTGCTGTATAATTCAGGAGGGCTCTTTCTCATTTTAATTGGCTGCCTAATTGGAATGTTTATGGGTTCTGCGATAGCTTGGGATGAAAAGGCAGGGTGAGTAATTATGTGCTCAGCATTCCTATCTGGCAGAGTTAATAGTTTTGTGGTTTGTTGTTTTTTTTTTTCAAAAAAAAGCTAAAGTTCACTGGAATGCCATGTTTTTGTTCTTGAAGAAATACCTTGATTTGAAACAACGTAATCCCCAAGTCAGAAATTATGTCAAGCTGTGCTTATCCAGTAGCAAGTCTGAGCTTTTGGAAGCCTCTTTGCTCCTTTTTGATGTTAGCATAACATGAAGAACAGGAGGCTATCTGGTGGCTGTCAAGTTTTTAACTGCTTGCTCTCTCAGTGGCTGGAGATAAGATGTAAGCAGAGCACTTGATGGACTTGATTAATTCTCTGGAATGAAGGTTTGTCTTTTTTGGCTCCATGAATGACTTCATTTTAGTAGATGAGGTCATCCAAGTCAAGGCAATAAAGTTTCTGATATTCACATGAAAGCTAGTTTTCAAAGCTGCCAGCCCCTAAAAAGAGCATCACAAGTGTTTTCCCATTTACCTGCCTACATTCTAGTGGCAACATCTAGCCTGCTGCCCTATCTATCCTCTCCAGCACAGACCTGCATTTCAGCTGAAGAGCAGTTCTAACACAAGATGAGATTTAAAGAAAAAAGAAGAAAATAAAAAAGGCAACACAGGCTTTGTTTGAAGAAAAAGAGGTTTGTGAAGTGATTTGTCAAAATGCCAACAGAACAAGAAAAACTACTTCCCAGCTTTTGTAGCCTAATACAGTTGCATTTTATTGCCTCCCCATACCGGTCCAACTCTAACCCTCTGAGGGCATAGCACAACTTTGTGGTCCCTTGTACAGTGCACTTGCAGTTAACATTTGGAGAAGGAGAATGAATTAGGTTGGAAAAGACCTTTAAGATGGAGACCGACTATTCAGCTGACTGCACCAAGGCCACCACTACACCCTGCCCTTTAGCACAATACCTCCATGGTTTTGAAACATGCCCAGGGATGGCAATTCAACCCCCTCCCTGGGCAGCCTGTTCCAATATCTGATGACCCTTTCCATGAGGGAACTTTTCCTAATGTACAATGTAAACTTCCCCTGGTGGTGCTTGAGGCCATTTCCTCTTGTCCTATCACTTGTTCTCGTGGGAAGAGACCAACACTCACTTCTCTACAACCACCTTTCAGGTAGGCATAGATAGCAATGAGATCTTTTATCAGCCTCCTCCTCTACATATTAAAGAGCTCCAGCTTCCTTCTCTGCTCCTCATAGTGCAAACCCAAGAGCTACAGACACAAGTGTTACACGTGGGAGAATGATGAGCTTTTTGTGGTACTTGCATGCTTTGAGTTTTAAGGATTTTTTTACGGACTGCTTCACAGACCAGACCAGTTTTGTCCATCCTTAGTGTCTCTCTTTTAATAACTATTATTTAGTTTTAAAATGGTGAAAACTAGTACGAAAAGCTCTGTTGCTTTGTGAGTTTTCAAATTCTCACAGAAATGTGTACAAATATCTGTATTAATCTGGTATTTCTCATTTTTCAAAACCATGCCAATGGTAAGTAGTATTTCCAGTACAAGTGTCATAAGCAACTAATACAACAGAATTTTGACCCATCTGTTTCATGGGTTCTTCAGAAACCTAAAAACATTTTGGTCCAGTATTGGGGTTTCTAGCCCATTATATTTCACTCTTTCCATTTAAACTGTGTCCTTGCCCCAAGTAACAGATAGTTACAGTCCTGTGGGTTGTTAGAGTCAATACTCTAGTGCTTGAAACTTCTTTCCAGATCAGTCTCCTAACTGATTCTGTTAGGGTTTCTGATAGCTCCTGTTTCTGTTCCTGCGCCGCAGTCCCCCAGAGCATACTGTTACAGTGAGCATGGAGTTGACAGAAGGAGTGTTCATTCTGCTCACAAATACCATCAAAACACCAGTCCTGTGGATGTGCCAATGTCTGCCAGCTGGCAACACCACACAAGCAAAAAAGGACTTCAAGCTACGAAGACCTCTGGGCACTGAAAACACTTTTCTAAATGCTTTCACAGATAGCAAGGCAGTTGAAATGTTCCTATTAAAATGTGGAGCTAAAATTTTACCCCAGGTTTTATTGCCATCTGGAGTTGGGAAAGCCATGGAAGCCTTGTTGTGTTTGGAAGGTAAGAAGCCACACCAGAGAGCCGAGCTGTGACTAGAACATACTTAGGAAATGTTGACCTGGCACTTGCCAGGAGGGGTTTCTGGCCACCGTAGCTCCCAAGAAGCTCTCTCCCAAGGACTCATTTCCAGATTCACATGCTTCAGTTCAGCATCCAAAGGACACAACAGTAAAATATGACCCCATTGCATTGCTGCCAGTATAGACGCTGTTAACATGTAAGAGGTCAAACTAACAATTAAAACAAAAGCTCTTTCAGATTAGCTGTCAGGTAAACAACGCCCACTCTTAATCTAATCTTTGTTCACACTTACCTAAAGATTGTAACTTGTTGATGCTAAGAGCATCAGAGTAAAGATCTGATTTCTCAAGTGTCCATCTCATTTTACAGGCAGAGGCGATTCAGAGATACCCATATGTTTGGTGAACGGTCAAACACGCAGATGCTTATGCAAACCATCAATTCTTTGAAGTACTCTGCTTTTGCTTTCTAAAGTCCTTTCTGAAAACTCAAATCTAATAATCAGGCTGAGCTAAACTCTCTGCTAAACACAACAGGATTGGGATATGGGAGGAGTCATCTCTCTGAAGTGACATAGCCCAGCTGTGTTGTGAGAGATTGAGGGTCTGTGCTAAGATGGCCTGTAGACCCTGAACTTCCTTGTTTCATAAATTTAAAGCAAAAAAAAAAAAAAGAGAATAAAACATATTAAAGTCATTGCTATAGCTGTGTGTGCCTTCTGAAGGTTTGGCTTTTTAAAAGTTTCAACCTTTGAAAAAAGTGCCCAGTGAAATCAAAGGCAGCAAATCTATATGAAGTGTAACTTTTTTTATATACTACCCAATTTACATGTGGAACTCATCACAAGGTTATTATTAAAACCAAGATCCTAGCAAGATTCAGAAAAACTTAGATATTTATGTGAATAAGAACATCCACAGTTACACCAGAAAGGTAAGGGATACTAAAGCTCCAATTTGAAGGCATAGGCTAATTGCTAGACACACTGATTTAGGGAGAAATTCCCCCAATGAGCACTCTTTCCCATAGCTGTTCATTGCAGGTTTCTTTGCACCTTTCCATTAGCATCTGGTGCAGACCAGCATCAGAGAGACCATCCAAATCTGATCCAGTCCAGCAGGTGTTTTATTCTTAGCCTAAAACTCCTTTGAATGTAAAGCTGTCTTTAAATATTTTGAAAAGATGCCTTATTCCTTGCCTAATCCTATAGCATTTGGCAGCTTTTAAAGCAGGTGGTGGATATTCCACAGCACTTCATATAAGAAGAGAGTGATTACTCATGATATTTTCTGATGCCTTGTGCCTTTTCTCCTTTAAGTGGCAACAGACTACAGGGGTCCACACTCATGTTCCACCACAAGCAACACACTGTTCTACAAAACCTCCAGCTTTGCAACAATCACTGAAAAGTTCAATGATGGGGAGCCAGAGACTCCACTCCCAAATCCCAGCAGAGTCTGAAAGAATCTGCAATTGTAAGCAAAGAGTAACCCTGTGAGTGCTACAGATGAACACCACAGCAAAGGCCACATGAATGAGCACTGCGATGCCATGAAATTATTCACTTGCCTCTATTAAGCACCTAAGAGGCATTTATATCACTAATGATCTGGAAATACGTATTGACAAACCCAGCATTTGCTACTAATAGTTACGTGTGTTGGTGTGTTGAGAATTTCATCATCTCTTGTCTCTTCAAAAGCTTTGCCTGTCTTATTCTTAGACATTATCATTTGATCTTTGCTGATGTTTATGAGGTTTAAATATCAAATACAAATTATTTTCCTGCTTGGAATAAAATACCAGGAATGAGATAACATTCAGCAGAAAAGTCAAAATGACCCTTAAGAAAGGAATGCATAAACTCCTCGCATTGAATTGCTGCTATTCAGCATCACATTAAAAAATATTCAAAATATAAATCAAAAATCAAGGGTATAACTTACATTCCATTTCAAATTTATGGCATTTTAAAATAGGATGATTTCCTCAAATGTGCAATAAATTTGGTTTTGTGGAATTGCACATGCCACCTTATCATGACAGTTGCTTTATCTACACAGTCCACTGAAGCCTAGTCACTTTATATAATCTGAATTCACAAATCAACTGTCGTCTTCACTTCACTGATTCATTGCTGATGGGCCTTTCACAAGGTAGAAAATCCTTTCCAAGTTGACAAGAGTAATAAATGGAGAGGTGAGAGCTGCCTCTCCATCCTGCTGTTCTATTGTGCTGCCGATAGTGACACATGGCAGAATAAGCTCATAAACCAACCTCATCTTTTAACCTCTGCAGGGTAAACGGAAACAGAGAGGCAGTTATAATGATGACTGTATTTAAAGACTGGTAACGACTAGATAAACCACTGAAATCTAACTAGCCCCACTAAAGCCAGGAAGAATGCCATGGGTTTGTTTTCAGTGTGGTGCTCAAATGTTGAAGATGCACCTATGAAACATTTTGAATAACCTAGATGACGACCCAGCTGCATCAGTTTATAAAATGCTTAACACAATCATGTGCACATGAGCAAGTCTGAAAAAGATTAATAAAAGAAGTAAAATTACCCTTGTATTTTTTTACTACTGTTCCAAATTAAGCTGAACCAGAATAGGGTGGCATTCTAGGAATAACCAAAGCATTTTAAGACATAAGATTATACATGACAAATACTGCTCCAGAAAGAAAGGGCAGATGAATTAAAAATGAACATGGGCTTTTACTACCCATAAAAAGTACTGAATCTTGATTTAATAAGGATGCAGATTTTTAAAGAAAAACCACTAAACTACCTCATGGTTTGCCTTCTCTTCTGACTCTAACAGAGGATCTGCAGCAAAACTTGGGAACTGTAAACTCAGCCAGTGCTGTTGCCTCATCTGCAGGACCAGCTGGGTCCCCAGGTCAGTGAGAGCCAACGCTCTGGAAAGCAGCACGACAATCAATCAGTGATGCCAATTTGAAGTCCCAGAACAGAAGTAGTTCACCTTGTCTGTACACTTAATAGTAGAAAGCTTTTTCCTTTTATATACAAGCAAATTAAAGCTCAATTCCAGCCATAACAATGAAGGCTTCTTACTTTTCCTTTAGTAAGATTACACCAAATATAGTTCAATTTGCAGTGACATGCTGCCTTGTTTTATTCATTAATATAATTCCTGCTGCATCATACAGCATGGCTCCTCAGAATCTGTAGCCACTTAAAAAAAAGAAAATCCGCTGAAAAAGCTGCAAGCAGTAATAACAATCACTTAGTCACCTAAATTTGGTGAAATCAAGTTATGGAAACAGTTCCATATAAAAATCGGGAGAAAAGCTAGTTTCAGTGGAAACTGAGACCCCAGCCTTGTGATAATGTCTGCTGCTCCAGTGCACAGCCCACACCCATCCATGGACCACCAAGGATGTGAAATGATTTTTAACCTCCTTTCTGTACTTCTAGCATTCATGCAAATGGAAAAAAGAAAAAAGTCTTAAATCTTGCTTCCAAATGCAGACTTTCACAAATGAAGCACAAAATACTTTTCAAGCAACAGTACCAGTGTAAAATGTACATGGACTACACCAGAGGAGAAAGATGCTAAGACCAAAGGCTGGTGCTCATACTATTCAGTGCTTCTCGAGGATGGTTTTTATTCTAACAGTAAACATACCTCCTCCAGCACACAAATAAACAGTAGCTTTGGGGAGTGGAACTTTGCTACTCACATTGAACCATCCCCTATATCAGCAAAGGTTTTCTGAGGTGGATACACTGGCCTACCTACCTTTCCCCAAAAGCATGAATAAATACATTGCCAGAAAAATACAACAGCCTTCTCCTAGAGCTCTAAATTAGTAAAACCAGGAAAAGCAGATAAAAAAATTGATGTCTGGCAAAAAAAAGACCGTATCAAGAAATGAGATCTTGCATTAAACCAAGACCATGGAAAGGCATGTTTCACTTTCTGCCTCCAACATGCTCATCCTTCACCATCCTGGAAACATCTTCTTGCACAGCAGTTACCTCCCCTCTAACTGAAGACGTGTAGTCATGGTGATCCAGTTTTTTCTGGACGTCAAGGACAGCAAAAGACACTGACAGAGTGATTCAGTCACCCCGATGTTAGACACTACCATCCTCTTCAAGTCATGCCAGTCTTTCTCCATTGACTAGACAGCAATACATTAAGATTTAACTTTTTAACAAAGATGTACTTTGATGAAGCACCCAAAGTGATGTAGAAAGAATCCAGGACAAGTTTCTCACATGGATATGAGAGCAGAGTACACAACACCCGAGGGTCTTGGTTCCCTTCTGCATGCTCCGACATCATAAGTAATGGCAACGTGGCTGTTTGCTTCCCAGTTGGGATTGCATGGCACCCATGGGAGGAACCATTCCCTTCCTAAGAGAACATTTACTAAGGTAGTGGCAAACGTTACCTGGCTAGCTGGGACCTGCAGAGCTATCCCTATAGTTAGGATAAACATAAATCCTATTGATGTAGTGTGAGAGTCATTGAACGAAGCAGTGTCAGAGTGTTCATTAACAGAGGAACTGTAGAGCTGCACTTTTGTACAGTTTAGCTACGGCCACCTTCAAATGCAAGAGTGCTCTGACAAGTGAAGGCTTTCTCTCTTACCAACATGCAGATTACTGGTAACAATCCCAAGCCTTTAATTTAAAGATGGTACTGTTTTGCGTATGCGTTACTTCTTATTCCAAGAAACATTAACATATTTAAACTAGGCACACACACCCCACCTCAGCAGTGGCAGCGGAATAACACTACTGATCAAAGTCTGCAGGATACGCACACAAGTCATTAAATGTTAATAAAAGACACATCCGTAGTTGTGCTTGAGTTCACCACACTATTACAGGGTCAAGAACAAGCAGTCTTCCCCCCCCCCGAAAAAAATTCTTCCTCCCACCCTGACTCAAGTATTGTCTCCTAACCTTCTCAGGATCTGGTCAAATGCTCTTGCATGAACCTGTGCAGACTTGGCTAATATTGATTATTGCTATATTGCAAAACTTAAATGCAGAATAAAAGTTTCCCTCATTAAACCCATCCCTCATTTTTATATCCATCAAGATATCTTTGCTGTTTATTACTTGGTTTTCACTATTATTTCATCTTTCCCTTATGGTATGGGTCTCTACGGCACCTAAACAACTTTTCTCTCTCCTATACTAAGTTTGGGAAAATGTTTTATTTTATGGTTGGCAGTTTTAAGTGGGGTGGGCTGAGGCGTGGTCGAGCTAGAGTAGGCTTCAAGATGACTTTGGCAGTGGTAGGTATCTTTCAGGTGTAAGCTGAATGCTTTATGTTATAACTACGCCTTGGTACGCTACGTGCACCTTCCAGTACCCTTACCTCCTCTTCAGAGGGTTGGTGTATTAGTTATAGTAGAGAGAGCTTGTGAGGAGCGTGACGGGCAGCATGTATGTGCTCCAGGGCTGGATTTAAAGGGGGCAGTATTGTCCCCCTTTACTGCTAAATCAGCCTTCCAGGGGCAGTTTTCACGTTCCCCTTTCGTAGTGTTCTATGGTAGAAAATGTAGCCCATTTCTTCTGCCCCGTGGGCTATACTGCCACCTGTCTTGTTAGTGGGGGCTGTTATGCTCTCAGTGTAGGAGGGCTGGCGGCGGCGGTACGTAGGCTGCTTGTGTCGGATATAGGGTGGATTATCAATTACAGAATAGGCTCCTCTAGGTGGGTTTAGAGCACTGTCAAGTCCTTAGGGTTTTAAGTGTTCGTGCTCCTAGTCCCCAGGTGGATGTCTTGGTAGGGAAGTTGAAGTAATCAATGTTCTTGGTACTCACTGGAAACAACTGTACTACAAATGCATAATCACAGAATTATTTAGGCTAGAAAAGACCTCTGAGCTCATCCAGACCAGACCAGGACCTAACATTACCATATCAGCCAGACCAGGGCACTAAGGGCAACAGCCAGTCTGGCTTTCAATACCTCCAGAGATGAGGACTCCACTACTGCCCTGGGCAGTCCATCTCAGGGTCTGATCACCCTTTCCACAAGGAAGGGCTTCCTAACATCCAACCTAACACTCCCCTGGTGCAGCTTCAGGCCCTGCCCTCTTGTCCTGGCACTAGTTGCCCGCGAGAAGAGCCCAACCCATATCTGACTACAGCCTCCCTTCAGCGAGTTAAAGAGAGGGAGAAGTTCCCCCTGAGTCTCTCTTCTCCAGACTAATTACTCCCAGCTCCCTCAGCCTCTTTTCATCAGACTTTTCCTCCAGTCCCTTCCCCAGCCTTGTTGCTCCTCTGAACCCGCTCCAGCCCCTCAATGTCTTTCTTGAAGTAAAGGCCCAGAACTGCCCCCAGTACTTGAGGGGAGGCCTCCCCAGTGCCCCATACAGGAGGAGAATGACATCCCTAGTCCTGTCCAAAACAATATTCCTTGCTCCCAGAAACCGTTCCATCCTCATAGCATTAGACTTCCTAATGTGGCCCTATCTGAATGTGCCTGGGAATGCAGACACTCCAGGCTGAAAATATTCTCTGTCCAACAAAGCTACAAGAAAACGTAAGAAAATCTAATACACTTTATCTGCTCAGCATCACTGACTCCTGTTAGCATATTACTGTGGGGTGGTGTGCTCTACCTCCCCAGTCAGTCTGTCCCGGGAATGTTAGTGACCACCATGTTTTGATAAAGGTCTGTAGAAGCTGAGCTTAGAGCTGGATTTGTTTTCAGGTAGAAATCAGGGTTTGAGCTGCAATCAATATACAGGGCTAGGAGTCAGGCTCAAATTAGGTACTACTAAAACCTCATGAACCCAGGGCAGTGAAATATCTAACCCAAACCCAAGTAATTCTCAAAAGATCCACTGTGGCAACAGCTTAACTTCATCACCCAGCTCACAGGGGTCCCTGGCTTGCATCCCATGTCAGATGCCACAATTTACCATGCCAGGCCACTCCAGAAAGTTTGTCGGGGGAAAAAAGAAAGAAAAGTTGTTTCATTTGGGGTGGATTATTTTTTTTCTTCTCCAAAAGTACATGTTAAGACAAAAGCATGTAAAAGTCGGTTGATTATGCTGTCTGATGATCTCATGCTTATTTTATTGTATTATTATGCTGATGATCATTGGGCTTAGCCTGAAAATCAGGTGTACTGTTCCATCATTAAATTATTCAACAAAACCTTGGCTATATAAAGCATCCTGCTAAAACCTAATTAAGAGTATGATTTGAGAACATATTCTGGTGGTTTTAGTTTGCATTCTCTAAGCAGTGGAGATGTCATTACTTACTGCTTTACACTGTTAGGGCTTCACAGAGGGTTTTAGGATGCTTTCTATAACCTCTCCTCCTTTTTTTCCCAAAAGCTGATTTTGAATTACCCAGAGAAGTACTCCAGGCTTAGATCTGATCAATCAGTTAACTGTTTGCAATATCCAGTTCTGATTTAAAAAAATAAAACCCCAAATTTAAACACAACCCCCAAAAATCCTCATCAAAACAAACCCAATTCTCAACTAACCTAACAGAAAGGCATCATGGCAAGCACACTGTTCAGTAGTTGGCCCTTGTTCGAGCTGTATATGGTGACATAATCTTTTAAAACACATGATTCAAGTCTCAAACTGATTATGTAAAAGCACATATGTAATTTGACTGTCAATGAGGCACAGTATCTCAGCTCGAACACAATACAGCTGTGTGAGTGACCCGAGTCTGCTCCATTTGGTCACTGCATTGCAGGGCTTGGTCTGAACGCAAGCAAACATAGCAGACACCAGTCTCGACACAATAGCTCTTCTTCTTGATCTGCAATCTAATACTCGCTATGTTAGCCTATGTTAGGAAGTTAATTTGTGAGGGAGCTTGCAAAGATTATGACAATCAAGTGTTAGTGACTTGGGATTTTTTGTTGTGGACCATATGGATTTATGCTTCAAATTACAGCTATAACATTTTCCCATGTTTGTAGCGCTGTGTGTGAGAGATGCTTAAAATGCACTAGCTACACTAATGTCTTGTGGAGCAACAGGAAAAACAAGGCTCCTCTATTTCAAAAAATTGGAAATGCAAAATCCTCATCAGTCCATTCCTGAAGACTTTGTGTACTGACACAATGCACGCTCTTGCCATCTCCCCAAATAAAACAGAATCACAGAACATTAGGGATTAGTCAACTCCTCTCGCCACAGCAGGATCACCTAGATCAAGTCGCACAGGAACATATTCAGGTGGGTTTTAAACATCTCCAGAGAAGGAGATTCCACAACTCCTCTGGGCAGCCCATTCCAGTGCTCTGTCACCCTCACTGTGAAGAAGTTCTTTCTCATATTGACATAGAATCTCCCGTGTTCCAGTTTACACCCATTGCCTCTTGTCCTATCATTAGACGGCAATGAGAAGAGCCTGGCTCCATCCTCCTGACACTCACCCTTCACATATTTATAAACATTAATAAGGTCACCCCTCAGTCTCCTTTTTTTCAAGCTAAAGAGACCCAGCTCCCTCAGCCTTTCCTCATCAGAGAGATGTTCCACTCCATCATCTTTGTGTCTCTGTGCTGGACTCTCTCCAGCAGCTCTGTGTCCTTCTTAAACTGAGGAGCCCATAACTGGACAATATTCCAGATGTGGTCTCACCAGCTAAGAGTAGAGGGGGAGGAAATCTCTCGATCTACCAAGCATCCTCGTTCTGATCCACCCCAGGATGCCATTGGCCTTCTTGGTCACAGGGCACATTGCTGGCTCATGGTCATCCTGCTGTCTACCAGGACCCCCACGTCCCTTTCTCCTACACTGGTCTCCAGTAGGTCAGTCCACAACGTATACTGATACCTGGAGCTGTTCTTGCTCAGATGCCCTTGTTATAGTTCATTACATATCTCCCTACCCAGCTATCCAGCCTGTCCAAGTCCCGCTGAATGGCACCCCAATTTCCCATATGGTTTTCCCTTTTTTTGACCTAAGCATTACATGAGGATGCAGTTAGTACCTGATATTGAACTTTTTCAATGTGACCAGTTGCATGCTGGAGGTATTTCTGGCTCTTTGCCTACTTAGGCAGATCACATAATCATAGAATCATCTTGGCTCGAAAGGAACTCCAGCATCACCAAGTCCAATCCTCATTCCAACATCTCCCGTAACCCCTACACCATGGCCTCGAGTGCTCTAGCTACTCAGTTTTTAAATATCTCCCGGGATCGTGACTCCACCACCTCCCTGGGCAGCCTGTTCCAGTGCCCAACCACTCTCTCAGGAAAGAACTTCTTCCCAAGATCCAATGTGAACCTCCATGGACACAGTTTGAGGTTCATCCTATCTTTAGTAATCTGAAAGAACAGACCAGCACCAGCCTCATTACAAGCTTCTTTTAGGTACCAGTAGACAGTAATAAGGTCTCCTCTCAGCCTTCTCTTCTCTAGACTAAATAACCCCAGCTCCTCAGCTGCTCTTCATAGGGTCTGTTTTCCAGCCCTCTCCCCAACCTCATTGCCCTTGTCTGGACCTGTTCCAGCACCTCACTGTCCTTCTTATACTGTGGCAATATTGTGCATCAAGTGTGTGCACTTTATGTTTTGAAACTTTTCACGTAAACTGCTGACATTGAGTCACATTCAGCACTCTGAGGCAATAGCAAAAGTAATAGGAGATAAAGCAACGGTTTGGGATTCTCAAGAAAAACAAAATGAAACTAATCTGACCTGCAGTGCTCAGGTGTTACAACTTGCAGTTACAATAGTAAGATCCACAGAACCATCCTTCCAGTGTTCAGTGGCAGTCAAAAAAGGAAACCAAGTGTAGGGGAAGTGCTCATAGACAAGAGAAAAGTGTCAGTTTCCTCATACATTGAGCACTGTAGGTAATGCTAGAATCCTCAGCTAAAAATAACAAAAACACCCAACAAACTCGATAAGAGGTTTTGTCAGAGGTCTGCAAAAATCTTTGGCAAAAAGTACAGATAGCAACTGACTCATTTTCCTCTCCAGCGTAAGGAGGGTCATGCAGAAAGCTCAAGTCTAGCTAGAATCTTCCCTGAGCTGAAAGGTTTCAGAGACTATAGGAGATGCAACATACACCCACCTGAGCGTTTCTTCTCAACAGTTTATAGCTGCTATTGGGAGACAAAATGACAGGCTATATATAGAACCATAGAATAATTTACCCATCTGCATGTGTTTACTCATCTGGATGCATTCCAATGTGACCTGCCACAGGTTCTATAGTCCTGCTCTACTACAGAAGCAGGGGATTTAAACTTGATGACCCCTGGAGGTCCCTTCCAACCCCTAATGATCTGAGCATCTGCATATCTAGGTTTGAAAAGGCCTTTAAAAATCCCTGAGTACAACAGTTAACTTCATTTGGAACCAGTAAGGCTACAAAAATTTTCTTCTTTGACTGACCTGAAGCTTCTTAGGTGCCAGAGACAAGAAGATATGAGTATTCAGGCTTTCCTACAGCTTTTGCAGTCCCTTCTGAAATGCCTTGTAACAAAAACTCAGTTTTATGTTTAATCCCATGGAGATTTCTGTCTCAGACACAGTTTTGCTCAACTATTTCAGTAGCAAGAAGAATAGAGAGCATGCACCAAAACTTGAAGACAACTGAAAAATATTATAGCTGAGAAACACAAACACATGTTAAAATGATTAATTACTTATTAAGAAGGAAAATGAACAAACCAAGGACAGCTATAGCTGGGCTATGGCATGTACAGGCACAGAAAGTGCTCCCACCACTTTGCCCATTATGGCTGGGGCTGCTGCTGGGTTATTGCAGAGACCACACCCAGGGGAAAGGATAAAACAAGCAAGTCCCAGTATAAACAGTAGATGACTGCCTACCTAACTACGGTCCAGGTCAAGTGAAACATAAGAAACCATACCTGAAAGGACACTTCGCTCCAACAAAGAGCTTGAGAGCACAACCAGAAGTATTTTCAACTGGAAATCAATTCCATACTTGCAATCAATTCCATACTTGCTATGCTCACAGAACACAGATTCAGACACTTTAGTCCCACCCAAAACTATCTTGCAAGCTATTAAAACAAGAAGGAAGTGATGGCAGTATTAATGAGAAAACGCTGCACCAATGAGCAGCATTTTTGATGTTTTGTAACTCTAGAAAGCACCTACAGCCACTGGTTAACAGATACCAGCATTAACGATTTTATGAATTAGAAATTCTGATCCCTGTTCTTTCCCAACCACCATCTCCTACTTCTTTTGGTACTACACTGAGGACACTGGATGGTTTTAGTTCATTTGGTGGGGTTTTTGTTATTGCAATTTTCTTACATACTTCTTTTAATAACTCCACATCAGTATGTTCAGACTGTTTAATCACAGAGAGGAGGTGAGAGCACACAGACACCAAACATGCACCAAACCCATTTAGATAACTGAAAAATATGACACCTATCAAAGCACAGCCAAGGCATTCAGCGGGATCCTGACACGCAAACTATCAAAATGAAAAGCCTCCTTTAGCAGACACCAGAACAGGCTGCCTTTCCCTCTCCTCAGATGTTTCCCCTATCTACAGTCCATTAATAGAAAGAAGTACATCCAATATATGGACCTTATTTGCTCCCCTCTAGGGCTTTTTAATCAGACATCAGGAAATCAGACCACAGCAAGAGCACACCTTCACTTAGTTTCAAAAAGGCTCTTAAGGTCATCAAATTAAATCATTAACCCAGTCCACTACTAAACCATGTCATTTAGCACCACATGTACATGGCTTTCAAATACCTCGAGGGATGGCAACTCCACCACTTCCCTGGGCAGCCTGTTCCAGTGCTTGACAATCCTGAATGAAATCTGAGCAGATGATGCAATACTGAGGATATTACTACACAGGTGGCAGAGTAACCAAAATGTTCTGCTAGAGGCTTCTCAACAAGTGTCTACAAGGAAACACTCCGCAGTATCCAGACACAAGAGGATGGACATTACCTGCCACCATCTTCTGCTACTATTTCTTGGTGCTTTAGGTGATATAATGAAATTATACGTATACCTCTCATGCACATTACAGAGTCACAGAACTTTAGGGATTGGAAGGGACCTCGAAAGATCATCCAGTCCAATCCCCCTGCACCAGCAGGACCACCTAGATCAAGTTGCACAGGATTTAAACTTCTCCAGAGAAGGAGATTCTAAAACTCTCCTGGGCAGCCCTTTCCAGTGCTCTGTCAGCCTCATCAGGAAGAAGTTTCTTCTCATATTGAGATGGTTCCAGCTTAAGCACATTGCCCCTTTGTCCTATCATTAGATGGCACTGAGCCTGATACCCAGCTTTCACATAAACATTAATAAAGTCACCCCTCAGTCTCTTTTTTTCCAAGCTAAAGAGACCCAGCTCCCTCAGCCTTTCCTAATAAGGGAGATGTTCCACTCCCTTCATCATCTTTATGTCTCTGCACTGGACTCTCTCTAGCAGGTCTGTGTCCTTCTTTAAGTGAGGGGCCCAGAACTGGACACTGTATTCTGGATGTGGTCTCACCAGTGTAGAGTAGAGGGGGAGGAAAACTTTTAGTGGATAAAGATGTGGCACACTGGGGACAAAGTCATTTGAATAACAGCAAACAATTTCTAAAAAATGGAGAAAATATCTCAGAATCCCCCTCATGTTAAGTAATACAACGCTTCCCTCATCCAAGATTTCAAAGCCACATTTAGCTGTGCCATCAACAAATGTATTTTCATTATATCATCCAGATATTTCACTTCAAAGTCTACAGACTTAATGTGAAATACCTGAGAAGTTCCACATCATTAACTATTTAGGTAGAAGATCAGTCAGAGGGGCACTAAACCTGGGCACATTGTCTCAAATGATTCTTCGTAGAACAAGTACTGTTGCAGCAGAGCAATCTGAAGTAACATTCTAAAAAGCTATGAATGCATAACAGCTTATTCTTGTTGAGAAGCATCAATATAATCAAGTTCTCTTTGATTATAAGGGATCCTCTGAGATCAGAGCCCTCTGAAAAATTTTTTGAGCTACTTTCAAAATGCCTGAAATTTAGTCTGTGAAATTAATGCACAGGATCTGAAAGTTCTACCTTAGCAAATACAAAAGGCCATTTGATTAGCTACAAATAAAAGCCCCTTGAGCTAAAATGAATAAGGTTTAAGCTACTTCAAATTATTTTCCCGCCTGATAAAGCCATTATCACATTTAGAGCATTTACAATGGTGAACTACATTCCTTTGATCATCTTATAAAATTAATTGATCTTGCTTATCTATTGTACTATTTTAAATCATTTTAATTGAGGACATTAGGAGAAGTAATGGTAACAACCAATGCATTTATTAGCTAGTGATGTTCAAGGCAGCAATGTCATTTTCATAATCTGAATTTCTCTATAACAAAATTCTATTCGTAATGGAATTTACATATAGATCACCCCCAGTCACAAATAATTTACTACTACTTTAAGTCCTAAAGGACAGGCAGAAAACTGTGAAAAATCATTCCAGCCATACTTAATTTTAATTATTCTTTTAAATCAGATAGAGACCCTGAAGTTAAATTCTCATAATTAAATAGAAATTAAAAGTTTCTAAAAGCCTTATTTTCAAGTCAAATTTTAAATGCAAATGAACACATAAAATTTCCTCATGAAGAACTCAGTAATGTTCATCTACAAGGTTTTGTTCCACAGCCACAATATTCCTGGAGTCCCATGGAAAACCTCCTTTAGTTAAAGGTTGGGTTCAAGGCTCTGAGATTAGCCAAAAGTCCTGATTATCTATGAGAGCTGCCTTTGCCAGTGTCTGCAGAACTGCCAGGTTTACCTTCAAAGAGTCCTATTGTTTTCATGACAGACTGAGAGCTTGTATGACCCATTGTGCCACAGACCAGCTACACCCATTTGAGAAAGAAAGGTGACCATTACTCCTCATAAAGGAATTTTCCATTTTCTATTCAGTTGAAATCGTTATCAATAAAAGTGAATTGCGTCTGAGTTAAGATCCCCTCAGAAATACACCTCACCTCCAAGCTTCAACCATCTGCCTGACCCACCAAGTTTTTAAATTAAACAATATGCTCCATTGAATCCAGTTAATGTTCATCAGCACAAAAGCCAAGCGTAGATATGCTGCACAAACACATACAGAAGATTGTGTCAGCAGGGTCCATTTGCATTGCACTGCTCCAGACAAGTCACTCAAGTCATAGAATCATAGAATGGCCAGAGCTGGAAGAAACCTTGAAGATCACCCAGTTCTAACCCCCCTGCATAGGCAGAGAAACCTTCACTGGATCAGGTTACTCAGAGACCCAGCCAACCTGGCCTTCAATACTTTCAGAGATGGGGAAGCCCATAACTGCCTTGGGCAACCTGTTCTAGCTTCTCACCACCACCCTCACAGGAAAGAATTTGTTCCTCATATCCAACTTCAACTTCAAGTCTGCAACCCTTTCCCTTTGTCCTCTCCTTATGTACCCATGTGAAAAGCTTTCTTATGATCCCTTGAAAAGCTGCTAGAAGGTCACCTGGGAGTCTCCTCTTCTCCAGGTTGAACAACCTCAGCTTGTTCAGCCTGTCCTCCAGCCCTCTGGTCATTTAGGTTGCTTTCCTCTGGACACTTTCCAGGAGCTCTGCGTTCTTCTTATGTTGGGGACTCCAGAACTGGACACAGTAATCCAGGTGGGGGTCTCACCAGTGCAGAGTAGAAGGGGAGAATCCAATCACCTCCCTCAATCAACTGTCAAGTAATGTCTATGCTGATAATCACCATCAACCCCTCTCCACAAACACCAGCCTTCTCTGTCATCAGTCATTGAAGGCTATCTGCTTCAACCCCAACAGGTTTTTTGGTCTTCAAGAAGACATACTGCCTTTCTCCTTCTTACACCCTGTCTCGTCAGGTCAGTAGCTCCTTGTTTCAGATCCCTGTCCTACTGCAGTTCCATCTTCTTGCGCCAGTGCCTGAAAGAAACAGTTCTAGAAGGAAAGAGAAGCCAATTGCTGGGATGGACAATTGCTTGAATGGCTGACAGAAACTAGCAGCATAACGTGGGTGTCTGACATAGACTACAAAATATTAGAAGGCATGAGTAAGGCTAATCTCGTGACTGTGATGATGGAGAGTTAGGATCAGTACTGATGCACAATTCTTTTCCTCTGTGCAGTCATTACAAAATTATCAAACAATAGCAATGCCATTTGCTGGATTAACACATTACATATGGAGCTTTAGATGCTCAGTTGTGATTTGGACCATCCATGCAGAAGTAAAAGGAATTATACATCTTGATGGTTTAGTGTGGTGGCCCATCAAACCAAGGTTGGCAGTATGGATGGTCCTGTGTGTCAGGAGCAACCTTACCAGTCATTGCTGTTGTGCAATAGTGCTGAGGTAGCTAGAGGAAAACATCACAGAATGTTACAGGCTGGAAAGGACCTCGAAAGATCATCTAAGTCCAACCTCCCATTGTAACATGCTGAAGGTTTGCCTCTATTGTTTGTACCAGCAAGGAGATGAGGCTGAACAGAACAGCTGTTTATGATGCTGATGGCACAAGAAACAAAAACAAAAAAAAGGAAGAAGAATGAAAACTTGGGTCAACTAGCACCAGCATGTCAGTCTGCAACTAGGTCGGAACAGGTAGCCCTTATTCATGCTAATAACTTGTCTATGCCAGAGGAAACAGCTCTGTAAGGGCTGAAAATTGAGCACAGAAGAGACAACTTAATAGTCTGGTTACAAGCTAAAGCGATGGGCACACAAGAAATGGCACTCAAATATTCCCCCCTTTTGTCCTTGGACTAGACTGCAGACACCAAATGCTGTGCTCTCCCCATTTGGGTTCTTACCAAAGAGCAAGGGGAAGGAGGAAAAAGAGAGAAGAAAGCTTCAGTAAGCACTGTAAAGAAAAACTGCCCTTACTTGTTCTGACTTCATTTCTCTTTAATTGGTTTGTAGTGAGTATGAAGCTCTGGCATTCTCTTTCATACAACAGGAAGATGACAGTTAAAAGTAAACACCTGCATTTAAGTGTAAACAATACAAGGACATCACCTTATTTTTGCTAGAGCAGCAAGTCTCTCCTAACATTATTATTAGGCTACTGACTCTGAAAATTAAACTTCTGACTAAGCTTTGCAGATATTTTACATTGAGTCTTGGGGTTAATTTTGTAAAGTCTTTTTTGGATTTTAGCTTTATCCCCAAGGAACTCCTGAACAAACAGATGACAATATTTAAGTTGAGATCCATTGCACAAGTACCAGCTTCACCTCCCTAAAGAACTTTGAAGCAAAGGGCCTATATAATTTCAGTCCTGTCTCATGACTAGTTTTTATTCTCATAGGATGGAATTCTTGGGAGGAAAGGTAAACATGGGGTAAGCCTGAGGTTAGAGAAACTTACGAGAGATTTGGACAGGCTGGATCAAGGGGTTGAGGCCAACTGTATGAGCTTCAACAAAGCCAAGTGCCAGGTCCTGACCTTGGGTCACAACAATGCAGCACAACATTACAGGTTTGGGAGAGAGTGTCTGGACAGCTGTTCAACAGAAAGAGACCTGGGGGTACTGATTGACCATCAGCTAAATATGAGCCAGCAGTGTACTCAGGTGGCCAAGAAGGCCAGTGGCATCCTAGCTTGGATCAGAAATTGTGCAGCCAGCCAGTGTAGAGAAGTTATTTGTCCCCCCGTGGTCAGCACTTGTGAAGCCACACCTGGAGTACTGGGTTCATTATGGGCACCTCAATACAAGCAGGACATTGAGGTGCTGGTCTGGGTCCAGAGAAGGGCAACAGAGCTGGGGAAAAATTCTGAAGAACAAACCTTGTGAGGAGCAACTGAGGGAGCTGGGTCTGGTTAGTCTGGAGAAAAGGAGGCTGAGGGGAGATCATATTGCTCTGTGCAGCTCCCTGAAAGGAGGGTGTAGAGAGGTGGGGGTTGGTCTCTTCTCACAAGCAATGAGTGATAGTCACAGCAGGAGAAGTTTAGATTGGACATTAGGAAAATCTGCTTTACTGAAAGGGTCATCAGGCCTTGGAACAGGCTGCCCAGGGAGGGGGGTTAAATTGTCATTCCTGGATGTGTTTAAATGTCATGTAGATATGCAGCTTAGGGACATGGTTGGTGCAGTTAGGTTAATGGTTGGACTTGATGATCTAAAATTCTTTTCTGAACCAAATTAAACTAGCCAGACTTGAGAAGCTGAGCTCTTAGTCTGTGTTCCTTTCTTATGCATAGTAACCTCAAGTGCACCTTTCTGTCACCTTTACAAGCCAAGATCTGTATCCGGCTGTGGTCATGCACCTGGCATACTACACTCTGCTTCTATTCCCAAAGAGCCCATTAATAACAACAGCATGAGCTTCCAAAGCTGTCAGAACTATCTTCATTTCAGATTTTTCTTCTGCTGTAACAGAAGAAAGTCTAAAACAATGCAGCTATGTCTCCTTCTAGTTGATGTTGTGCCTAGTTTGAACAGCACAGACATGGTGAGCATCTCAAATACCATCCAGGACAGCAGAGCAGTGTGTTCAGAATTCCCAGACTGTGTGTTTATAACAAAATATATTAAGGACAAAAAGGCTGATGAAAAATTGTGTACTAGTTCAACTGGGGAAACCTTAAGCATTGCAGGTCTCTGTAAAAACACTGTCGAGATATAGACTCATGAATGGTCTGGGTTGGAAGATAATTTGGTTTGAACGTCCTCATAATGGACAGGGACACCTCTCACCAGACCAGGTTTCCTCACAGCCTCATTTCTTCTGGCCTTAGACACTTTCAGGCATGAAGCAGCAACAACCACCCTGGCAACCTGTTCCAGGACCTCAGCACCCTCACTGGGAGGGATTTTACCCCGAATCTGTTTTCTTTTGTCTTGAAACAATTCCCTCTTGTTCTACCACTACAGTCCCTTGTAAAAAAATCTCTCCCCAGCTTTCACGTAGCCCTCTGAAGCCTTCTCTTTTCCAGGCTTCAGATCTCTCAGCCTGTCCTCATAGGAGAGGTTCTCTATCCCTTGAATGATCTTAGTGGTCTTCATCTGGACCTGCTTCTTGTGTTGAGGACTTCAGATGAGGTCTCCTAAGAGCAGAGTAGAGGGGGAGAATCCCCTCCCTTGATCTGCTGGTGACATTTTGTTTGATCCAGCCCAGGGCACTTTTGTCCTTCTGGGCTGCCCTTACACACTGTTGGATCATGTTGAGCTTCTGGTCTACTAAGACTCCCAAGTTCTGTTCCTCAGGGCTGCTTTCATTCCATTCACCACTCAACAAATATTTGTTCTTTGGATTGTCCATACCTAGATGTAGGATTGATCAACCTTATGTAGTTTGCACAGGTCCAGTACTTCAGCCTGTCTAGGTCCCTCTGGGTGTTCTCCCTTCCCTCCGGCTTGTCACCCATCCCATACAGCTTGGTGTCACCAGAAAACCTGCAGAGGGGGCATGCAGTGCCACTGTCCATGTTGCTGTCAAAGACATTAAAGAGCACCAGACTCAGTTCCTTATCCACTGAGTCCAGTTCCTTATCCACCTCCTCCAAAAAAGACTTAATCCATTTCTATCTATTTTAGAGACAGGTATGTCATGTGGGACAAATACCCAGCACAGCCCAGGAAGATGACACCAGTTACCCTATTCTTGTCCACCAACACAGCAACCCTACTGCAGAAGGCATCAGGTTAGTCAGACACAATAACCACTATTCCTGTGTCATCCCGCTGATGGTGTCTCCAGGACGGCTGGGCTCTCCTAGCCCCAGGCACCAGGCTGGTTCTGAAAACTTAGCAGATGGAATCTCCTCTCCATCTCCAGCTGCCTTACCCGGTGAAAGTAAAAGTCCTTCAATTCAGTGGCCCTTTCAAATGCAAAAAACACTCAGAAGTTTCTTACAGACCCCTGATAGTTGACCTGTTACGCAGTGTAAGTAACCTATTAACTAATTGTATCAGAAACGGTTCTCAACTTCTTTGGCTGTTTTGATTCTTACAGGAGCCAAATCCAGTGAAATATATCTCAGGATAGAAGTTGAGTCAATCTGAGCATGAAACAGAATTTTTACTGTGTTAGGTTTTTATGAGCATGACAAAATGCTAGTGATTTCATACAGAAAAAGGAAAGGTTATTCAGTCAAAGTCTTATCTTCTGGATTTTCTTGAAGAATTATATGAAGATAAATGGAGTGGCCCACAGAGTTCCCCCAGTCCAGAGCAGAAAGCTTTGCAATGAAACAGTTTGATCCGATCCCTTGGATTTTGAACATCATGGTAGAAACATCTAACCTGAACACTTAGTCTGGATTTTCCATAAAGCAAACTTGCCAGTGGTTTTATCAACAGTAAACATAAAAGATTCTTTTTACCTGAGGGGAAAAAGCCTACAATGAAAAGACAGACAGAACAGCCCTGATCCAGCCACAAAACTCCAACAGCCCGAATCTGGATTTACAGTGTGGTACTGACACTAAAGTTCACACAAAGAACTCTGCATCACTGTCCTGGCAAACTCCAGAGGAATCAACCTCAGGCTACAAACAGTCATGACATGCCTCCAGTGGAATGCATCTTAACACAAGCCTGAGGATTCAGGCTTTCAAAGAAATAAACATAAAGTTGAAAGGAATTAGACAGCTACTAGCACACAGCTTTCACTGCAATCACTTGGCCAAGAGCATGGTATCAATAGAAAGAAGTGGATACAGGGAAGAACAAAACTGAAGAGTCCTTGTAGAAAACAACTTTACATTGAGTAAGACTGCTAAAACAGATGCTGAGCTTCAGATCAGCAACAGTAACAGCAGCACTAATAGATGCCCTAGTTCTTATCTATAGGCAGAAATCTCCAATACGCAGCCTTGTTACATACTGTAACCATCCCATTTGCAAAGTATTCAACAGATAATTTCACCAAGTCTATCAGCCATATCTCCATTTTATTATTTTGTTTTCATCTACAGGGTGCCAATTCAAGGCAAATCACTTGGATTTTATCTCAGTTTATCTATCAAACACTAACCTTCAACTTAAATCAGACTAGGATGTGTGTTTGAGTATCCAACTTGTCTCCTTCTGCCATCCTCCATAAGGGTCTAAATCACTAATGCTGAATGTCAGCCCATGTGGGTGATAATGCCTGATACTCACTGGCATCACCACACAGCACATGTGCCAACACAGTCATGTAGGAAATAAATAAACAAAACAAAAAAAAGCAGCTTTCTTCTTGTTATGGAGTCACAGGCATTTCTGCACCATGAGGAAAAGGATTTGAAATACTTTGAGTACAGGCAAGGAGCACAGGAAATGCACCCCATAACTGCAGAGCCCTCCATGGACCATGGAAACTTCCAACACCTTGCACTGTAACGGCCCCTGGGTACCTGGCTAGTTCAGAGAGCTTCAAGGCCATGTTTGTGTATCAGAAACAGCCTGCAGTCTGAGGTCACAGCTCTTGGAAGAAACTTCACCAGCCACTGCTTTGTCCATCATTAAGGTCCAAGATTCTTGAAGTGTCAGCAGAGGCCAGCCATGGCTCTCACCCTAGGAGCCAATGGCTTCAGGTGACATTAGGGAGCAGATCTTGTGTCCAGGTGATGGTGACAATCCCTGAAGTAAAGCAGGTGCAAGCCACATCAGTCAGTAGTATATATCTTCCAGGGCACCCTGCTCTACTCACACACACCAGTGAGAAAGATGAATACAAACAGCTTGGGGAAAAAAAGAAAAAAAAAAAGGACGGTGACCCAAACAGAAACCTGGCTATGGAAAAAGAAAAGGTGGTGAGAAAGACAAAAATGTCTGCCAAACAAATATATACTGTGTCAAGACCTCTCACTGCCTGTAACAGCCTCTACAGATATTTCCATCCCATCCTCAGCTACAGACAGCATAATCAGACAGACACCCCATGCTCATCCTTTCCCAGTGTCACCCACCACCTTAGGATGGGGAGCTATGCCTGCTGACCTCCACCATGCAAACCTCCTCCAAAAAAGACTTGTATGGGAGTACAGCTCCTATCTTTGCTGTTCCATCATCATTTGGGGTGCCCTGGAACTGCTAGATGGATAACAAGACACATGCAATTCAGAGATTCCTGGTGAATCACAGAACATTAGGGATTGGAGGAGACCTCGAAAGATCATCTAGTTCNTCACCCCACTTCCAATCCACTCCAGGATGCCATTGACCTTCTTGGCCACAAAGGCACATTGCTGGCTCATGGTCATCCTGCTGTCCCCACAAGGGCTCCCCATCCCTTTCACATACACTGCTCTCCAACAGGTCAGTCCCTAACCTATACTGGTACCTGGGGTTAAAGGAAGCAGGGGGCGAAGTGCTGACTCATTCAAAGGGGAATGTCTTGGCAGGGGAAGCATAGTGTGAAGTTAGAGAAATGAAATGGTTCCAAGAATAGGACTCTTGTGTAGTTGTACAGTCAGAACACCAGTGGGACAAATACATTCATCTTCAACTGGGATGAGGAGGAAGAAACTGCATGGCAATATAGTTGGAATGGAGATGTGTACATGTAGTCCTCTCCCGCCAACGCAAACACTGTTTCAACTGCAATTTCTGCAATAATATGAAACTAAGAATCATAAATTAAATGTAAACAGCTTGTATATAATTTACAAATACCTAGGGCTAAATATTATTATTCTCTGCATTGTTTCCTGACAGCTGTTCGGATTGTTGCGTTGTAGCTTCACATCCTTCTCTGTGACCCCACGAGTGAAGACAGATATTGTAAAAGAACAGTATTTACTTATGACCAAAGGGGAAAAGATGCTTGTTACACTGCAAAGCTTATATTTACCATAGAAAAGAAACGTTGTTTTCCTCATAAAAATATGAAAACAATATGATTTCTGCCTGCTCGTGATTAACGGTGCTTTGTAAACAGATTGCTCTTCATTTTGTGAGTCAGACACCATAACATTGCAGCATCAGGAGCTGTTAGTCTGAAAACATTTAGTGATCCTACGAGTTAAACATAAGATATATATAAAAATAGAACTTTCTAATTAACATTTCTCTTTTGTCTGTCACTTAATTTGCCTCTCTTTTTAAATGGATAGCAAGCATGATGACAGCACGGTATTGCTCTCGAAATAAACCTGCCAAGGAAAAAGCATGTGCCTTGGATTTATTTTCAACAAACAGAACAGGAGTAGTGCCTTTTCCTGGCGCTTGCTTTTGTTCTGTCTGCACACTGTTCTGATAGTAGGTTGATTGTTTCAGTAAAAAAACAATAAGTGGAAAATGCTTTTTTTGAAGAGATACTCCGTACTTTAACCTGCCCTCTAAACCCTAGATACCTGGAAGGTACTTAAGGGTCCTAAGTGTTATCTGACAAGTGTTACATCTCATATGACAGGACAAGATATGACCTGAACACTCATTCAACAGTGCCATTTTGAACCGAACTCTAGTGGCCAAATGCCTCCCCCCGTCACCCCTTTTTAATACAAAATGTGACAGTTTGGTGTTGAAACACAGATTTCCAGACACAAGATAATATCAAAGTGACCATTTATGATGTCTGAAATCATAACCTCCAACATAAGGCTCCAAGACGTTTCCCACATGAGATATACACACAAATTATTTATGGGTGTCCTTTAGCCCACGTGTCTAAAATACCCCGGCGAAATACAGCTACCTAACCAGGTTTTTGAGACTTTAACCAATGACAGCACATGAAACTAAAATCAGATGCCACAGGGGTGCTCCAGCCACACACGTGGATTTCCTGAGCTGCTGCAGAGGCACTTGACCTCTACATCATCTCAGAGAAGAAAGAAACAGGGCCTCTTCAGCTTTCCTTGTCCAAGTAGATGATGCTCAATTTCTTCTCTCAATCTATGAGATACTTTCTAGATACACTATAAAGCTACATCCCCACAGAACCATGAAAACCGTGTGTCTCAGGACAGAGACTCCTCCTCGCCTACACATCATCCCACCTTCCCTGGCCCGCACACCTAAGAAAAGATCCTTTTGATGACTGATCTGAAATAATATGTCGATGCCCAATGAACATCCCACACACAATCCCTTTAATGTATTTTAGGCAATAATTAATCCAAAAAGAAGTAGCCTTGTGTCTTCTAATCCTCCTGAGCTACAAACATTTTTGCACATGCTGAATAGCTCCATCGCAGGAAACATGGAGACAACTGAGGACAACTGGGACAGAAACAAAGGTGCAGAGCAGACTGTGCCTGCCTACATAGCTCTGCTAAATTAAGCCACAATCCAGTCTGTGAGCTAATTAACTAACTGCTTTCAACCATAGCTGTTTCTTCACAGCTTTCTTAGTCAGGCAGCAATAAATACACCATAATGATGTTAATAGTTCAAATTTACACAGCTGGTGTAATGTACTGAATTGCAGTCATATTTATGGACTTGGCAAGGTCCTGAGTCACCCTGCACCAGTGTATCACCACCGAGCTCATGGCAACTGTGCAGATTTACACCGGAGAGGTATACGGTGACCTACTCTGCGTATCAATCTGTACGTGGGCATTAAGCCCAAAAGCAATATTTATACATTCATGAAAGTACATACTCACCATGCAGGCTAGAGGTATTACACTGGAAATCACCTCTCTTCAATTATGGGATGTAGTTTTTAATGTTGTGCAAGTTTAATTACAGTGAAGTGTTTGACTGGGCTCCAACTGATTGATACTGTTCCTGACTACTTGTCTCCTCCTCACAGCTGCCAAATGGGGAAATCTAAATTAGTTTACACTAGATACTGAGAGCTTGCTGCTGGAAAAATGAATATTGCAGAGCTCAATCTGCTTCGCTTTGACAAACCTCATATACAAAAAAAAAAATCCCCCAAATCCTCCTGATAGTCAATTCTTTTAATTTGCCTTTCTTGCCTTGCCAGGATTTGCTATGCATCTAGGTGTTTTATTTCAAATGAAAATGAAATCAGTGTGTACTAATTTAAAGTCAATAACCAAATAAACAAGGCATGTCAGGGTGGATTTTTGCATTAATGTGACCCTGTTTGCTCTTTGATTGTGTTCTTTGACTCAATTGTGCATGAGCTCCTTCTTGATTCTTTAGGAAGACTGCTTGTTTTGAATTCATTAGGATCCACACTGCTAAAGAAATTGAGCAACATTACAAATAGTCTTTTTGATCCATATTTTGCAGAAAGGGAGAAGGAGAGGAAAGACCATTAAAGAGAATATGTTTCTATCAAGTTCTACTATTTATGCTTCTTTATAAATATTTTTGCTCTAGTACCCCTTCCCTTTCAAAAACCACAAGAAAACATGTCCTTAACTTCCTCACTTCTGAAACCTTGGTCAGCAGGGCACAAGACACAAGGAGAATTAAGAAAAAAGTCTTTCCAACCTGAGCCATACACAGTTGTTAGTCTTTAGAATAAACATCAATACAAGATTGCTCTGCCCTAGCTCTGGCGAGGTAGGACAGAGGGGATAGAGTAGAGACACTTACAACTTGTGTGTCTGCTACGCTTCCAAGAGCAGCTGAGAGTGTTTTATAGGCCATAAAATGTTAATGGCTCCTAAAGCTTGAGACAAGTACGCATTGGTTGTAACATGTTTGAAATAAATTCAGTGTTAACTTCTCAGCTGCCACAGCCCAAGTGCATTACACAAGTCTATGTACATGACTGCAAAGCCCTTGGCTTTGAAAGGAGGTCATAGATTCTGGATGAAGGAGCAAGGAAGAAACAAGTTTTGAGCTCGCTGGAAGCAAGCCGCAATGAACACTACTGAATGCAGCTCACGGTATGGGGTCACCATGGGAGAGCAGAGAAGTTGGGATAGGGTGGATGTAACGGACCAAGAGGGTGCCATTCTGTATGGCAAACCCAAGCGTGAAGAGCACTACATGCTGCTCTTCTGTCTCAAACGCAACGCAAACCTGAACAAGGCTCCCAGGCTGATCTTCTGAAATCGATCATTGCACCAGGACAAGAAATATTCTGAGGTGGCATCTTGACTTCTATGAACCTTGCCAAACGTGTGTACAGATTCATTACCAATAAAATGAAGAACGCCTCAAGAAACGCAATGCAGCTCATCCTCGCACCTGGTGAAAACTGCTGGAGCTGCAATAACTTGCACTCCCATGCAACCTGATGCACTGATCCGTCCCAGACTGTTGTGTTTTACCATCTTCTTTGTTACATCCAGTAAGCAGAATTACCATTGCAAAACCTTTCAACTGCTTGGAGAAGAGAATAGGAAAGCAGTCAGCGTCAGTTTTCCCACAGGTCTGTTGCATCAAAATATTGTTTGGGATTAGCTTTTATGTAAAACAAAATTTCCCAGAATATAAAAGGGATCTCAAAAAACTTCTTCACACAAGTTTGTTTCTTCTGCAGTTGTTATTAGACATGAAGAACTGGCAGAAAAGGTTTTAATGTTATTTTCATGTTTAAAATAATATCAGTTACAGAACACCCAAATATTTATAAGCAAAACAGATCTGGCATCAGCCTGTAATCCATTAAGAAAACGAGTAAGCAAAGCTGTTGCACAAATTGTTTCTAAGTTGTATAAAGTAATAGACCAAAGATAATACTGGAATGGTAGACTAAACCCTTTTAATTTTGGAAGGCAGGCAATTAATTGTGTGAATGGATGTGCTAACCTATCTATTAGCATAACAACTGTCTGCAGAACACATGAAATTAGCTAATAGCAATAATTACCTGGAATTAATGATGAACGTAAATATTTCTTTTCATGCAGCTAAATAAACAGTAACTGGAGCTTAGTGTTTTCCAGTGGTAAAGCAGACCATGGCCTTTACTGGAATGAAAGGGAGTCATCACACCAAAGAAAGCTATAGAGCAGCAGATTCTCTGTTAACAGCAAAAAGACATTTTGGAGATTGAATTCCACTGCAGCTGAAGTCTTAATAAAAAGACTGGACCACAGCCAAAATGCAATAATCACAGCATATGCAAATCAAAGAAATAAGCCATCAAGAAGCTCATACTTCTAGATAATGTAATTATCAAAGAGTATCTACCTCTCTCACTATCTGAGCTTTAAAAAAGGATCTTGTCACAAGCACCAGCACCTCTCTCCCACCCAACCATTTCCAGACCCAGATTCTGATTTACTATGCCTACTTTTCTTGTTCTAATAAGAAAGTTCTTTAATATGAAAAATGAAGAACGACTATGGCTTTTGTGTCCCTGCCCTGTATTGAATCTCATTACTGATGTTGAGAATGTTGATGAATGAGAATCCAGGGGATTTAGGGGTTTTTTTGCACTACAGCTGGTTGCAGTTTGCATTTTGCATACCACTCACCTATCTGATGGAAGATGAGCAGGTGTGTGCTGCACTGTCTTCCAATTTACATTTTATGTGTTTTAAAACCAACCATAAATTGCCATGGGCATTCAGTCCTAGGACAGAGCGCCAAGCACAGAACAGGCAGGTTTGCTTCTTAATTGCCTAAGTAAATAAAACTTTTCTTGTGAAATATGTTACTATATAAAACACTGTTGAAATACCACACGGTATTTCTACACGTTCCAATCCCCACCCTCTCAGAAAGCATGTCTGCCGAGTTTCCCACAGTCTCAGTCGCCATAATAATGCTTCCTTTTGGTCAAAGCATCATGGTGATCAGAAGCAGTTCCTCTGGGAAGTCCACATAGCTTCTCTTACTTTGTTTTGGGGGGAGCAGAGGCATCTAGAAATATATTTGGATATGTTGTGACACAGGCTGGAACAAGGAAATCAAATGATTCACAGCACTGGGTATTTAGAAAGACTGTTCCTGCAACAAGGAAGTTCATCTCCACCAGATACATCCAGAATCCACAACAGGCAATACCCTTCAGCTGAATCAGCAGCATGAATCTATGATGTTTCTCGTATAGTCTTGTAGTGATTAGAAATAAAGGGCTGCTTTGGAATCAAATCTCACACCTGTACACTTGGGGATATTAATGAAGAATACCAAGACTCTCAAAGCAATAGTATCAGCTAGCCCTGAAAACAAAGTCCAATCATTTAGTACAGTCCTTTTCCCTGCAACTAGTACAGTTTAGGCATTGTTTGTCTTCATATACCAACACTTCTCTGACTCTATCCACCTTGACCTTTCTCTTTAAGAAAGGTCCACGAAATCTAAATTATGTTGATGAACATTTGCAGCACAGATCTATTCAGACTCACTCGTTGACCTACATACAATCTTCCATAGGGCTTGAGGAAGGATTCCTCATCCTGCTCTGTGCCCAAACATAGGTGTCTCGGAGCACAGTATCCAATTTCCAACAGAAATCCACAGATGTTCTGCAGGTAAAATTAGCACAGCCCAAAGAACAGTGCCATTTTCTGTTACCCTAAGACATTACCTTTGCACGATACAAGTAGATCCTGCAGATTTCCTCTATGTTTCAAAAGCACTGCAAATTCAAAAATCTCATTACAAATTTGGCAAATTCAAAGTTGGACACTGAGCAGCTTATGTGTTTTTTGTAACATCTCCCCCCCCAAAATCAAATTAATTTTATCTATGCTATTACAAAGTTTTCATGGCCATGCACTTATTTCTGCCAGTTAAGACCCACCTGGATGTGTTCCTGTGTGACTTAGTCTAGGTGATCCTGCTGTGTCAGGGGGATTGGACAAGATGATCTTTCAAGGTCCCTTCCAATTCCTAGTGATTCTATGATTCTATGATTTCATGCCTCTGTGTTTTCTATTGTGGTAAGTCTTTCTGCTTTCCACAGAGCATTACAGCAAACACTCAACTCATTAATAGAACTGTTATTATTATATCAGGATTCTTTTCAGGTATTAGTCACCTAAAAGTTAAGTATCTAGCCTTACTAGTCCCTTAGGAAACACAGTCCCTAAAGACAAGAACCCTGTTGTGTCTTAGACACCCGAGATGGAGTACTTTGCCATGTGCAGGAATGTCTTCTGACTGCTTGACTGTAGATGAAGCCTTCTCAGAATCACAAAACCATTAAGGTTGGAAAGGACCTTTAAGATCATCAAGTCCAACCTTGAGCCCCAAAACCTCCATGACCACTGGACTACATCTTGAAGTGTCACATCTACGCACTCCTTGAATGCCTTCAGGGCACCATTTCCCTGGGCAGTCTGTTCCAGTGTTAACTACTCTTCCACTAAAGAAATTTTTCCTGGTTTCCAATTTGAACTTCCCCTGGCACAATTTGTGGCCATAAGTCTTGTATCATTGCTTACATGCTCAGTTTCAAGGTACCTATTATGAGGCAAGATACCGCTAGTCTCCACATCTAACACCTATTTTATTAATATCTTTCTTTGTAACTAGACTGAAATGTCATTTATTTCTGCACAAAGAATAAAATGTCACTACTTAGTTTCTTGAATTTCCTTGACCGGGGTCAGGTTGGAAAATGCTGAAGTCTCTGTTCAAAGAAGTTCTCCACATTCTCATAACTCCTCTTATTAACAAATATTGAAGTACCCATCATAACGTCAAAGGATTGCGTTACCAGGAAGCAGGAATGAATTATGAAGTACACTGGGATTTAATTCAACTGTAATACCTAAAGAAATGTTGAAATCAGGATAAATTTGGCTAAAGCAATTTTCTGTTGACAGAAATCTATCAAAGAATTTTTCACTAGGAACAAGCCAGTGATATAAATAAACTTTTGATCTTTTTTAGGCTTTCATGTTTTTTTAATAGTCTATCCAAAAAACATCCAAATCCCCCTGCTTTTACAGATCATTCTGTCTTTTACAGTTCAAAATAGCACTGTTTTGAGGAAGAAGGGTTTCTAACTTAAACTGAAAACTTAAAATGCTTGCAAGTAAGATATTAGTGCTTAAAGAGGCTGTTGTGAAACCTTAATACCACTGTTTTTCTGCACAGCTGCTATTTCTGTCATAAATGTCACTGATTTTATTAACCAGAAAAAGCATGTGATGGTTTTACCATCTTTTTAGGATACAGAAACAGTTTCAATTAACTTATTAAATATTTACTAATAATATTTTTCCCATCTGGAAGAGTTTTTCATTAAAGTGACTTTCACACATTTAAATAAAAATAAAAGATAGAAACATCTACATTTTCCAACACATTGCAGGGAGCTTTGACTACAGCTGGGAATTTCAGGATGCACTACGTATTATGATGATATATTAGCAAGAAGAATCATCCTGTATGCAGTAAGAAAGATCACTTCTCCTCCATTTAGTAACTTACAGTATATAAGATCACAAATCATTACTATTCAGAATGAGTCCATTTAAAATCTTCTCAGACTCTGAATCCTAACTTTGTTTTACATTTCTCCCCTCCTGGAACTGAGCTCCTCAAATAGTAAACAATGAGGCTGAAAAAGTGAGCAGTCCATTCACCGCTGCTCTGAAGTCCGTGTCCTCTTGCTCTTTTCATTAAAAAATACATCAGTGTCACAGAGGTCAACGAAACCTGAACTGAAGCACTTGGCATCATTTCAGACTAAGTCAGAAATTAACTTAAACGCTCTTAAGAACCGCGGGTAGTTTTAAGACAACAGATAGTCTTGTCTCAGCGTCACAAGTCACAAAGAGTGGACCATAGATCAGCTTTCCCATGTAAGCCGCTTGACTTTCAGATTATCAAAAGACCTGTCAAGAGATATAGGACTCACGGAATAACAAGCGTGTGGTTCTAAGCTACAACAGTGACGACAGTGAATGCAAAATATACTTTTGTGGGAAACAGAAGTACAAAAGACATCCTGGAGAGAGTATTTTAAACAATCGTTTTACCAGTCTGTATAATTTCAATGCTATTTTCACTCTTAATTGAAGTTCTGAAACTCCAATTAAGTTCAATTAAGAGTGATGGAATCCTGTAATTATTTCCTCTCTGTGATACCAAAACCAGGATTCAGATTCTCTAAAGACTTTATGTGCAGATGTAATTTTACTTACTCAGCCTCAGCTACCAAACTGGACTAAAAGTACAAAACCTGGCTTAATGGAGAAGGATGAGGCTCCCTGTGCTTAGTCAACAATCTGACTACAGCTTCATCTTCAGCCTGATTTCTTACATGAGGGAAATAACTCTCCAAAGAACCGCATTTGTCCTTGATTGCACTCCGTTAAACTTAGAACTAAGTTCATAGGAAAATGTTAAGACATATCCTATATGATTTTAATTTGGAATGGGAAAAAAGCAACACTCTAATTGAGGGCTTGTTATTTTAACACCCATTTTTGGTATTATTAAAATACTCTAGAATTTGCAGGGTTATTTAAATATGTAAAATTTATTAGAAACACTGGCCATTTACTATGGCATATTTCAGAATGCTGATAAATTATTGTGGGACTGCAGCAATTTTACCCAACAATAAGTGTAAATTCAGTCACACAAATGAAAATATGATTTATGTTCAACTGAATAAAATTATATCTATTGAGTGTTCAAAAAACATTGATACCCATTAATAAATAATCCTCACCACATATGGCAATGGCAATCAGCACTATTATTTTACCTATGTGAGAGCAATTCAGTAAGATAGAGCTGCACACTACACAGTGATGCACAAATTAATCTTTGTCACACAACAGTATTGTCAGGGCTCAAGAATATCTTTGATCCCTGCCTCAGTTTCACAGCATTGAGGTCACCCTTCTGCACAGCATTTACATGTGGTGCGTGTGCAGGGAGAGCAGCATGGGGTCCTGGTGGACAGCAGGATGACCATGGGTCAGCAATGGGCCCTTGTGTCCTAGAAGGCAAATGGCATACTGGGGTGGATTAGAAAGAGAGTGGTTAGTAGATGGAGACTCTTAGTTCTGTCTCTCTACTCTGCCCTGGTGAGAGCATATCTAGAATATTGTGTCCAGTTCTGGGCCCCTCAGTTTCAGAAGACACAGAAATGCTTGAGAGAGTCCAGAGCAGAGCCAAAGATGGAACAAAAGATCCACCACCTTTAGACAAAACATCAGAGAGTGGAACATCTCCCAGATGACGAAAGGCTGAGGAAGCTGCGTCCCTTCAGCTTGGAGAAGGGGAGAGCGAGGCGTAACCTCACAAATGTTGATAAATATAGAAAGGGTGGACGTCAAGAGGACGGAGCCAGGCTGTGCTCAGTTATGTTCAGTGATAGGACAAGGGGCAATGGGAGTAGAAGAGGTGCCATGGAAACATAAGGAAAAACTTATTCCCAGTGAGGGTGACAGAGTCCTGACACAGTCTGCCCAGAGAGGTTGCAGAGTTTCCTGCTATGGAGACATTCAAAACCTTCCTGGAAGCAGCCCTGTGTGACCTGCCATAGGGTATCCTGCTCTGGCACAGAGTTGGACTGGATGATCTTTTGAGGTCCCTTCCAACCCCTAACTTCCTGAGATTTTTAATATACATAGAGAATGAGCAGTGGAGCTACAGTAGGTCACTGTAATTTTGACATTACCAATTGGGAAAAAATCTTTAGGGAAACTGGCTCCTGCACATGTACACACCATCTTTCCAAATACTTTTCATCAAAATTTTGAGCACAGAGATGATGTATCAGTCAAACAGATTGGAAACACTTCATAGGATCATAGGATGTTAGGGGTTGGAAGGGACCCAAGAGATCATCGAGTCCAACCCCCCTGCCGCAGCAGAACAAAACTATCTAAGACTATCTACTTAAGAGAAGATACTATGGTCTGCTACATCAGTGATGTAAAACAAAAAGGTTTAGCTAGGCCTGTGACATAATGGACTTAAACCAAGCAGTAAGGTCACCTGGACAGCCCCATGACACTTCCATGCCCAGACCCAGGGTCTGCCTATCACCTGCAACAACTCTACCAGTAAAGCATCTCTTTCACAAACCCTTTCTTGAAAAAATGCCAGCATGTGAAGAGCTGGTGTTGCCCATAAACAGCTCGTATTTGAAATCAGGGATGAGAACAGCTAGGCTTGTGGGAAACAACTCTCTGGGAAATGTGAGAAATGTAAAGAAGTAAAAATAAGGCCAGAAAATTTTGTTTTTTTAAAAAGTAAATCACTGCCCAACTAATAAAAGTAGGTTGCATGGGCGTTGTGTCTAAGGATGAGACTGGAAACTAAAGTCTTTCAGAAACACATCTGTTTCATAATTTCCACGACAATATACAGACAGCACGCAGCTCAGTACCTTCTTCTTGCAGAATGAGTAAAAGATCCATTACATGTGCGTTAACCTTGCATTAATAGTCATTAAGAAACAACATTTTTGCATTAAAAACATGGCTATTTCTAGATGAAAACTGAGAATTCTCTCATTTCAGAAACACAAAAAGAAAAGATCACTAGTATTAAAAAGGGGGGGGGAACCCTGAAGTAGTCCCTTTGTTGCTTTATAAATATGAAACCTACATTTTAATAGAGCTATGCTTGTTAAGTTCTGGAGTATTAAATGGTTCTATTCTATTCCTATTCTACTTTATTCTACTAGTTCAAGAAATGACCTCTAGCTAGATCTGGCCTTGTTCTATCACACAACTAGATTTTTCTTACAGAAAATAAATTAAAAAGGTGTGACCTTGCTGAGGGCTTGCAGAGAAAATGAGGTACATCTTGTCACAAGCAGAAAAGCCTATTTGAAACACGGTTTGTTCAATTTGAAAGGCTGCTGCTTTCCTCAGATCAGAAGTTAAGATAAAGGCAGTTGGATGAAAGAGTAGAAACATTTCCAAGAGATGAAATTAAAGAGCTACACTGGAAAGCCATTCAGTGACACAGAAGCTTTTTTGTGCTGGGTTTATCTCTGACTCATCAGCCACACCTTGTCCCCACGCTGGAGCAGGCTCTTCATGCCGGGCACAAAGCCTGTCATGTCAAGAGAGGATGAGGACTGTTCACCGATGGGAATCAGAGGACACCCGCTCTATCCACCCCCCCACCCCAAGCAGGAATAAAATAACCCACCCAAATTTTACACACTGTGTTCAGAAGGGAAAATCAAAGCCCTTGCCTCTCTTGATCTCAGCAGCTAATGTGTGTACTCCACGCTTTCCATCTCCAATAGTGGTGGCACCAGTGGGCTCAGTGTTCCCAGACACCTGAGGTGAGCTTGTGTGCAAATTTTCATGGTAAGTAGATTGCAGAATGGCCCCACTCAGAAGTGGGTTTTTACAACCTGTCACAGCTTTACAACCAGAAACTGATGCGCAAATCCTGTTTAATTTTAATTACTAAAAGTATACAACTACGTGTTAGACACCACCTCCCCACAACAGCTTATGTTGGTGTCCAAATCAAACAAATTGAATTCCATAACTTCCTTTCTAGTATCTTAAACAATTCCTTTCTCATAGTCACAAAAAGTACTTCAGCCTCACGCTTATCCAAGCCTGGCAGAAGTTCAGTCAGGTTAGTCCTCAGCTTAAAGCTCAACAGCGTGGTCCACCAGTGCAGACAATGGGTTCACAGGCTTACTACTCTCTCAAGCTGCAACCCCGCAGCATCCTGAGAATCCCAGCTAGTCATTTCTTGCCTCTCTTCTGTCTAAAACACTCCTAAAGCCTCTTGAGCTCTGGAACAGACTGATTCCAAACACGTGGGCTTGTTACTCAGCACAGCGAGCCACCAAGAGTCACAACCCCTCGCTATTACCAGGATCAACAAGCAGCCTGGACCAGCAGCTGCAGAAGAACATCTCCAGCCCTGCTGACCTACCCTGGAGCCCGGGCTAGATGTCAAACCGCATGCCCTGTCCCCCTCCAGATGCCAGAGGCTTCTCGCTGGTCGGACGGGTCTCACTGACAGCCACCAGTGTACTAACACAGGATGTTTCCTAGGATTTTTAATCCCAACTGGAGTGTTTCCCAATAGGAAGCTTTCAGTACCATGCTTTAGGTATCATTACGACAGGACCATCACCTGTAAAATTGCCTTACAATCATCTCCCAGCAGCTATTTAAATAACACCTGAGAATATGTTGTGCTAATTCTTACAACCAAACAGAGTTTAATTTTCCTTGTTCAGAACAAAACCCTACTGCGAACAAAGCTTCTGCTGAAGTGACAAGTGGAATTCCAAGCAAGTTAGACAAATATTTCCCTCCAGAGGCTAAACCTACTGCAAAATATTAATCTCCCCTTCTACACATCTTCACATGTCTGTGGTTAAACACCTGTCTGGAATTGTTAATAACAAATATTTTTCAGGGTATAGACTTCAAAGACAGTACAGCAATGTCAGGCACTGTGAAACTTTTGAAGTAATTTTAGCTAAATACTTCTGTGACAAGTGTCTGAATCAATTTGTCTTAGCTGGCTGTATCCTGGTACTACATATAAAAACCCGAGACCTGGTTATCAGCCAAAAAGCTAAAAATTAGAGTGAATTCGTAACCAAGAAATTCTATCAATCAGACACACACACAAAAAAAAGAAACGATAATGATGTAGTAGTTGATTCAGGAAATTATCAGTGCCCTCTGCTTTCCCCTAACTTCAGTTGAGTAAGTACTTCTTTTTCAAACAGAAAACTATTTCATGCACAGTAAAGGGCAATTCAACAAACCAACGAAGCTACAACAACCCAGTGACAAAGGAATTACAAAATGAGAATATTTTGTCCTAGTTTCCTAGCGTAGTGAAATGTCAGCCTGTAACAAGGCAAGAAGTATGTGTTCAAAATAGGATCATGCAAATACAAGACGAACATTTTTAATTGCTGAACAACCTCATATTGCAGACAAATAAGAACAAAAAAAGAATAAAAAAGATTTTAAAAGAAAAGAAAGAACCCTGCACACGTGTTTGGGAGGAAAGAAAGACAGTAAACTGAGTCTTGTGACTCAGAAAAAGTTCTAAGAATTACTCACAAGTGTGATAGCAAAAAGCCCCCCATCCAACAAAGAAAGTCAAGTTGATTTCAAGATTCTAAGTCAGGCTCTTGAAATCCTAAATCATACAAAGTGCCACGGCTGCAATGCACACAAACATAAGAGGATTAAGGTAAGCGTCCCACCTAAAAGCCTGAGAAAACAAAGATTAGTTTTAAGTACTGAAAAGAAACACAAATCACTTGGATGCACCGCGTGTAGGAAGGAATAATTGTTGGGATGTATTAAGAGCACACTAAAATAAGCACTGCACAAGGGAAAAAATCTGGGTTTGATTGCCACCTTCTGAGAGCAAACATACTCACGTCAAGACATAACAAATATTAACAACTTGAAGAACCAACTCAAAACCCATTGAAGTTAATGGTGAGTTTCTCATTTACTGCAGTTAGCTCTGCTTAGAACGATTAAGGCAAATACAACTATTCTTTCTTTCCAGGGGAAGGCAGTACAATGGCCTGAGTGGCTTCAGCCACACATATCAACCCAGCTACAGAGCAACAAAGGCCTTCCTTGTAGGTAAACACTAAGAAGTCGTTTATACTGTTTATGTTGTAGGCTTGTACTGACATTTATGCTACATTTAAGTTAGCAGAAAAAGGTGTGATGCCTTCAGAAGAACAACATTAGCTCTGGACATCATTCTACAAGGTTGATCTGTGATTTCTTGAGTTTGAGACATATCAAATGATGTTTAAAAACACTTTCCAAATTCTGTATCAATTTTCTTTAAAGAAAACGTTAATAGTAGTAATGATGCAATGGTTTATACCCTTAACTAGATGGAAAGAGAAGTAATATGAATGGTTTAAGCTTTCCACCAAAATACTTTGACAAAGCCTTAATTTAAATGAAAGAATTCAAGCTTGGGAAAAAATACTTCATCATCTTGTTGTTTATTTGATGGAAGTAATCACTATTGCGCAGCTTCACTGAGCACTTGAAAAGTTGTCTTGTCCCTCTGTTCCAGTGCAGTTCAGTAAGACACAAATTTGGACTAACCTACCAAATATGATTTTTTTGGATTGTTCTCTTGGTTAAAATTAATGCTTGCTTCTTCATGCTGTAACAAACAAAAAGACTCTACTGAATCCTCTCAAATATGAATACAATGTTAGAGAAACACAGCTTTCTCAAATTCCCAAGTGTTTAGTTACCCAAACCACTGGGTGATGTTGAAGCAAGTCACATGCCTAGTGCTCTTTTGAATCAGTTAAGAAAAGGGGTTTACAGCTGAACAAGATGCAAAGGGCTTGGTGGATTCCACCACATCCAGACTGCGGCCTCACAGTTACTTCCTCTGTGGAAAAAATATGACAAACAGCTCAATGCTGTTGAGTCAATAACTTTGTATCATGAAGCAAATTAATGGGGAAAATATTCCCTTAGAGTTTATACTTTATTCCTCCCACAGATTACTTTCTGAAAAGTCACCTGTCACATTATCAGGGGTGTTTATAAGCAAAACTGTATTTTTTAAAGATTAAAATTAGTTTTCTCTGAGCAAATCAAGACAAACACACTTCTACTGGCCAAGACAATTGTTTGCTGAAGATTAATTTGTTTTTTAATAAAAACTAGTTTCACCTACAGGCCCAGTATGTACCACACACGTAACTTCTCTCTACTAGTCCTCTGAGAAAAGACTGAATATTATTCTCCTTCAGGATAGGAAGCAAGTAGTAGGCATCCCAGACACAATCTGAAACTTGAAAACAAAACTAAAAAAGATCATTTTTAGTGACTTCATAGTGACATTCTCCAGATCCTCCTAGAAGCTATGCTAAGGCACATGGAGGAAAGGGAGGTGATTCGAGACAGCTGACATGGCTTCACCATAGGCAAATCCTGCCTGACTAACCTAGTGGTTTTTGATGATGGAGTAATTACATCAGCGGGTAAGGGAAGAGCTATGGAAGTCATCTCTCAACTTCTGTAAAGCTCTTGATACAGTCATAGAATCATAGAATCATTACGGATCAGAAGGGACCTCGAAAGATCATCTAGTCCAATCCGCCTGCAACAGCAGGATCACCTAAATCAAGTCACACAGGAACCCGTCCAGTCGGGTCTTGAACATCTCAGAGAAGGAGACTCCACAACCCCCCTGGGCAGCCTGTTCCAGTGTTCCGTCACCCTCACCTTGAAGAAGTTCCTTCTCAGGTTGATGTGGAACCTCCTATGTTCCAGCTTACAACCATTGCCCCTTGTCCTATCACTACATGACACCGAGAACAGCCCAGTGCCATTGTCCTGACACCACAACAGTCTTCTAAATTGGACAGATGTGGGTTTGAAGGGTGGACTCTTTGGTGGATAAGAAATTGATTGAATGGTCACTTCCAGAGAGTTGTGGTCAATGGCTTGATGCACAGATGGAGACCAGTGTCAGGTGGTGTCCCTCAGGGGTCTGTACTGGGACCAGCAATCTTCAACATCTTTATAAACTCCACCCTCAGCAAGTTTGCTGATGACACCAAGCTGAGTGGTAGAGTCCATAAACCACAGGGAATGTCATCCAGAAGGATCTGGATGGGCTAGAGAATTGGGCCAGTATGAACTTCATGGAGTTCAACAAGGACAAGCGTAAAGTTCTGCATCTAGCTTGGGGTATTCCTCAATATAAATACGAGCCAGGAGACCAGATAATTAAGAGCAGCTCTATGGAGAAGAACTTAAGCTTATTAGTTGACAAAAGGCTTGACATGATCCAACAATGCATTCTTACAGCCCAGAAGGCCAACTGCATCCTGGGCTGCAACAAAAAGAAGTGCGGCCAGCAGACTGAAGAAGGACATGTGCCCCTCTGGTTTGATGAGACCCCACCTGGAGTCTTGTGTTTAGTCCTGGGGCTTTCACCACAAGAAGAATATTAACCCTTTGGAGTGAGTCCAGAGGAGGAGGGTCACAAAATGGATCAGAAGACAGGAACACCTCTCCTGTGAGGACAGGCTGCAAGAGTTGGAGTCATTGTTCAGCCTGGAGAAAAGGTGATTCTGAGAAGACCTTACCTCTGCCTGTCAGTGCTGAAAGGGAGCCTACAAGAAATATGGGGATTGACTTTTTATTGAGGCCTGTTACAGCAGAGCAAGGGCTAATGGTTTCAAATACAATAAGGTAAATTTAGATTGTGTTTTGGAGGAAATTTTTCACAATGAAGGTAGTGTAACACTGGAACAAGTTTCCCAGGAAGGTGATGGAGGCCTCTTCCCCAGAGACATTAAAGATCAGTCTGGATGAGGCCCTGAGCAACCTACTCTAGTCGCAGATGTCCCTGCTCACTGCAGGGGGCTTGGACTAGATGACCTTCTAGGGTCTCTTCAAACCCAGTATATTCTATGATTCTATGATTGAATGACTCCTGTAGTTATATTAAAAGTCAAGTTTCTGTTTAACAAAATATAGGGTTTCGTTTAGAAAATACAGTAACACTTTTGTTCAAATACACAAAAGTCCCACAACAGATTAAGTTGGCTTCATCTGTGCTTCACTGGCTTCACAAAAATACCTGCTAAATCAACCTTTCTTCTGAGACGTTCCTGTTTATGCTGTGAGGACAACACACCAGCTGTGCTGTTCACACCACCATCAGCAATCTCTTGTACAAAGCAATGCCAAGTTTGTAAGGCAGCAGGACACAGGGAACAGAGCACAAACATATTTGGAGGGTTTTTACTGCCATTTTGAGCAGTAAAAAGAGCCTCCAGCACAGGCAACATTTAATTCTGATCAATAGGTCGCCCACTGCTCTCAATTCCTTTGTCAAAGAGCTCATGGCAAAAGCTAGATTGAGGACTTCTGTTGGGGAAGCAGCGTGAAAACAAAACATTGGACAAATAAATGCTTTGTTAGCAGAACTTCTTCAGTGCTCAAGGAAAGTGTGGGCAGAGCTTGAGCAGGGCACCTTCCCCTTCCCCCCAAGGCAAAAGGAATACAGCAGCCAAGGATTTCCACATCAAATTCCTGAAATACTGTCCAAGGAAAAAGACCAGCATCCCACAGATCCATCCGTCTCCCACTAAGTACCACAGTGAACCTCAGCCATGACCAAACCCAGCCAGAGAGCTGACTGCAAGGTTGCTGGGGGGGGACACAGTTCCGCTCTTCTCCCATTACTGGGACACAGAGCTCCTGTGGTGATTTCTCACACAAGCTGTAGCCCCTGCCAGGAAACCCCTGAAGGAAAAGCAGCAGCAGAGCTATTGCCGATGGCAATGCTGTGGGAAGAAGTGGCAGTGACAAGATGACATTGAGAGTCTGACACTGTAGATTACCTCAAAACCATATCAAACTGACTCGTAGTTATCAGATCTAGATGACAATGAGACACCAGCATCACTGTCATCTATACTGAAAGAATAAATAAATGCTAAATGCCACTGGCCACAGGGATGGATGGTGATTATAGATACGCTGTAGCAAAGCTCTCCATGGTCAGAATGTCTCAGGATGGCTCAAGACCTTTGGTGGTGAAACTAAACTCAGACTTGGACAATTCTGTCTTGAGTAAAGGGAAAAACACATGCATGAGTGCTGCATTTAATAGTTTAGTGTATAATCACAAAGTCATCATAACTACGCAATATCAATTTAATATTGATAAATATTGAAGAAGCACTTATAATTCTGATTATGCAGAACGGCAAGGCTTCTGCATACTGCCTCTGCAACAGGCATCTGTCTTCCGGCTACTAACTTTTGAAATGGATTGAAAACTTCCTACATTCAAAATGTTCTGCCTCGAATAGCATCTAGTGATCCTATCTGCAGGTACTGGGCACAAAACACACTAACTGGCTACCTGAAGCAGCAGACAAATACCCCCAGCTACAAACAACACGGTACCCCCAAAGCAGTTCTCTGACAGCAGTGGAGTCGGTGATTATAGTGGACGTAAGGGTACAGCAATGTCAGATGGGCAGCTGAAATTACTTAGAGCAGCAAACAGCAATATTCTACTTGCAAAGAAAGAACATACCCATGCATGACCAGGGAAAAAATACATTTCCTCTTCTTTTTATTTATTATAAAACAAAATTTATTGACTACTAATTTTACTTTTTCACCACAAGTAGTTTGACCAGAGCCCTGTTGTAAATGCTGTCCAAAAACCTCTTTCTTTTTTGTCACAAAATCTCAGAAGAACAATCATACATTTTTATTTTAAAGGAAAACAAGCCACTTCAGAGTGGCCACCGAGTCATTTGCCTTCTACTCCCACACTTATTTTTCTCTTCCTTTTCCCTTTCATTAAAATCACATATAGAAACTACAAGCTAATGAAACAATGATGATCATCTACTTCAATAACACTCAAAATTCTCAAACGAGCTTTGTTGGTTTTGGTTTTTTCTGCAAAATTAACACATTAGAGACTATGTACCACTGTACAAAAATCCTTTCTATATTTATGAAAGCTACATCTCTACTATCATGGTGTGAAATGAAAAGCCTCCTGTACTTGTTGCATACAATTAAGCTGCAACAAAAGCCAGCCCAAGCCATTTCACATTTCATAGGGCTGCAATTATTCTTTAACTGTTAGAATATGCTGTCCCCCAGGAGCTAATTACAGAAAAACTCTCATCACACACAAGAAACACACAAACAAATCCTTCAAGCACAAAGCAAATGTTCAACATTAAAGAGATGCATTCAGGAAGTCACACCAATCATTTTGGTTCAGCTAATTACTAATCTGATTTCTGGAGTACTTGCATTAGATAATTATGAGGCCCATTCAAAACTTGAAAGCCAGGACTTTGACTGATTATAATAAAGATCTAGGACTCAAAATAAAAGTAAGGGCACAGTATAAAACATACATCAGAATAGGGCTGATGGGATGTATTTGTCTATTGCCGGTGCTTTGGAGGACCCCATCCAGAGTTTGCTGGACACAGCAGCAAGTGTTCCATGGATTTCACTGGCATTTGTGTCAAGCCCTGAATAACACAGTATGGCTTTACATCATATCAATGAAATGCTCAGGAATGATCTCTGGTTGTTTGTTTCCAGTCAGGTGAAGCAAACCCACAGGGTAAAGCTCTGCTGTGGCATCTACTTTGGCTGGGGTCTCACATCTGCAGGATCTGTTGAGAGGCAGCCAAGTCTGATAAGAAATAAACTTTTCAAAGACTCTATTGTGACTATGTAGTAACTTACCTTTTGTTTGCTTTCTGCTTCTGCAGGATCTTTTTATGCTTCCAGTGACCACCGTCCAGGAGCTTCAGATTTTATAAAGGTTTACAGCATTCTCTGAGAATAAAAGGTGCAAAAATTCCTTGTTCCTGCCATAGCTCTGCCTGAGTACACCACAGTTCAGACCTGAGACTTGCAAAACTGTGCTTGTTGACATGCTAACAAATACAATTCATAGGAAAGCATTACACTAATAAAATGTCTGCTGACATAAATACACTCAATTCACTTATACTTGCAAGGGAGGGGGGGGAAAAGAAAAAAGGCACGGGAAGCCCATCAACCAATCTTTTATGGGGGAGAAACTCATCGCAGCTGACAGAGCAAACACAGCAGTGAATAATTAAGAATTACAACTTATCCCTAGGTTACAGCTTTGCCCGTCTCATGTCATCCAGGGCAGTTTCTCCAGAGCCACATTACACGTAACAATAAACCCAGAAAATGGGGAATTTGGCTGATCCTTTTCAGCATTATCATGTGTAATGCCTTGATCTTTGTGATGATCACATGGTGGCATTAAACAAGCATGAAATTTAAACAAACACAGAACTTTCAGAAGGTAAACTGACTTCATAATTTTGTGCTTAGTGGTCCTTTGCCAAGATGAAGTAGACCTAGCAATGAGAACCATCCACTTTACATTAAAGAATGCAGAACATTCAGTTACAACGTGGGGTCCACATAAACCCCAAGATTAAAGAAAGTAAGGGAGAAAGGGTAGGAAAATAAATATCAGGATCAAATTTTCCCATGAATGCTGGAGACCCAACTGCAATAGTTTCCCATCCTTGGGTCAAAAGACCTGTGCCTGAGTTTGAGACGCTACTGCTGCCTAGATCACCTTGTAGAGGCTTATTACGCTGCTCTTGACATTACAAAATTCCATTAGTTGCTAAAGATTTTTTTATTTAAAACTCAAATAAAAGACAACACACACCTGGACTGTTGTTCTTCCACCGCAGCATCTAAAAGAAGGCAGAACTGCCCTACTAAATTGTTTGTACTCAGTCACACTAGACACTTTTTTAAAGCATTAGAGGTGAAAGCGATTCTTTGCTGTTGTTAAACTAAGTGAGAGAGAGTTGCAAATCTGTATTTCAGAGTCAACAGGCGACAATATTTACAGGGTTGCAGTATGTGGGAGCTTAAAATTCAAAACGGAATGAAAATTGTGTGAGGTGGAAACTAATGTTATGGAATCTGAACCAAGGCTACATTTATATTTCACTTTAATGCTCTAGCTGTTTAATCAAAATATGAATAAAAGGTCTAAAAGACCAATACACAAAAAATATCATAGTTCTGGAATTTAGCTTTAGCTTCCTATTGTCAACCAATTACTGTGTAATTTTTTCCCTGTGACTGAATAACTAACTGTTAGAAAATAATGAAAAGGCAATTACAGCAGAGCTTTGTTCATATTACCCTCTTCATTTTATTCAGGCTATAATTATTGTCAATGCTGGAGGCTTACTGTACCATGTAAGTGGCACCAGGGAAGAAAATGGAATGGGCTGGTGCATGGAAAATTGCAAATGTCACAGCTACCTTCATCATCACCGTTGGACTTCAGAGATTAAAAAAAATAAGCAGCAAAAAACTCTCCATGTGTGTTTTGCAAATTCCTTACCTCAAGCTGTTGCAATGTCTGATGAACTGGTAGAAAGGAAAAAACTCCAGTGCCATGTTTGTTCTTTTTTTGTTCTTAACCTCCCCTGCCCACCCCATCCCCCAAACACTTTTATTACTCTTTCATTCCCAGGGGACACCCCCTTTTTGCCCCAGCATGCCTGCAAACAAACTCAGGGAAAGATTCTTTTAGCAGCGCCTCTCATTAACGATGTCCGTGCTGCTCTATAGAGGAGAGTGGTATATAAATTATGTATTTTGTGGGGTTTGATCTGGCTTCTTTGCTACATACAACCACATCCCTATGAAAAGAAAAAAAGAAGAAGATGACCTGTATGTGCAGACTTGGTGTGCCACATTTAGGGCCTGGCGCTGGCCATTTGTAGTGCATTGTTTTCCTGGGCTTTTAGCATTTATCAAAAACGATGGGTACAAATAAGGAATGTGCTGCTGTGTTTGTCCCTTCTTGAGATACAAACAGCATTCCTGGGTATCACTCACATTGCTTTTCTCTTTGCACTGTTGTTTACAAGGGATAAACACAGTAAATCTGCATTTTATGCCTTTATTGCTTTTAAATTATGGAAATCATTCTGTTGCCAGCTAATATGTCGATTGTAAAGTAAGGCTGACATACATTAAAATACATTATATATTGATACCTACTCATGTCACAACTTGCTTCCAAACTGACTAGTAAATATTGCTTAGTACAATATATAAAAATTCCTCTTATCTAGGCTACTAGAAGAAGAAATACATCTTTATATTTTCATAAAATTAAGCTGGTTTGTACTTTCAGATACCTCTTCCTGTCAGATATATGTACAGTCATCATCTTTCTTCAGTCTTTCAGTACCAGATGTTTATCGTCTACCACTGTTGCTAAAACACATACCAGTATACTCATAACCTAACATTGATTAGTATTCTTCTAGCCCTCAATACTGTATTTGGCCATTCAGGATCCCACAGCATCAGACGACAAACCTTCAGATTAGAGAAATGAGGTTTTTGAAGCTTTTTCACCCAAAGAAAACAGTGGTTTCCAGCAAAGGACTGTTTCATACAGGGATGGAAAACACATGGAAAACAGTCGAAGTATAAAAATAGAAGGTGTCTCTCCTGGGTTCCTTTGCATCCCTAACCCTCTGCCATGAAACCCTGCTCCTCCCAGGAAGTGTCACTTATTTCAGTGAACACTTTCCTCCTGGCTGTGGGAAGGAAACCCGTTCTGTGGGTGTCTTCTTCCCTCCCCAGCATTCTCATGTGTGATCACATTTAATTTCTTCTGAGCACCGTCCTCCACCTTCAGCTGCTCTCATGTTCCATGACGAGCCACTGGGCTGCCTCTGGGGCTGCTGTCAAGGAAAGACAATGAGAATTTGGGCTCTTCTTGCATTGGTCATTAAGCCCAGAATATAAATCATGTTCTGCCCCTGATGGCTCAGACATAGCACTAAGATAAGATGCTTGTCACTTTTATAGCTAATGTCTGCATTTTAAAATGATTTATTTAATTTGTTAAGTCCTACTTAATTTAAAGATCAAACACTGTCACATCCTTGCCAAAATGATCAACTGGCCCCATATTAGGAAAAC
>VXBP01003166.1:211493-223622 GCA_013400115.1 Rhinopomastus cyanomelas
CCAAGTCCCTCTCCTCAGGGCTAGTCTCCAGCCAGTCACTGCCCAGCCTGTATTTGTGCTTAGGATTGCCTCGACCCGGATGCAGGACCTTACAGCTGGTCTTGTTGAACCCCATGAGGTTGGATTGTGCCCACCTCTCCAGCCTGTCCAGGTCCATCTGGATGGCATCCCCCCCCTCCAGCGTGTCTGCGCACCACACAGCTTGGTGTCATCAGCAAACTTGCTGAGGGTGCACTCAATGTCTCTGTCCATGTCACTGATAAAGATGTTGAACAAGACTGGTCCTACGACTGATCCCTGAGCGACTCTGCTTGTCACTGGCCTCCACTTGGACATGGATCCATCAACAGCCACTCTCTGGGTGCAGCCATCAAGCCAGTTCTTTACCCATCTAGTGGTCCACCCATCAAAGCCATGTTCCGCCAGCTTGGATACCAGAATGTGGTGGGGGACAGTGTCAAAGGCTTTGCTCAGGTCCAGGTAAATGACATCAGTCACCTGTCCCTCATCCATTAATATTCATAGAGAGCCACCAGTTTTGTCAAGCAGGATTTGCCCTTGGTGAAGCCATGCTTATATTGTGGAGGGGAAGGAAGGAATCACCAAAAAAATTAACCAGAGTTAACTACATTAAAAAAATATTAATACAATTTGGCAGAACCTGTATGAAAACCAAAAGCCCAGTTATTTATTCCACGGACTCCACTATCTCCTATGTATTTAGTCCATACTATCAATTACCGGCCACCAGTCCGAACAAGACAGCAGGATTCTCTTCTGGACACACGGGCTAGTCAGCACTAACTCATTAAAAATAGAGTTGAAACATGAAGAAATTAATCAGGGAAGACAGCAAAGGCTACGGGTGCTAAGGGGCATATCTGAATTATAAAAACATCGTTTGGAGTTATTACAGACCATTTAGCCTTGATCTTTCTAGGACTGTCTGAATAACCTTTCCAGGAACTGAGTCCAGTCTTTCCCTCTTATTGAAGGTATGTAAGCTGTGAAGAGATGGTCCCTGCAGCTCCACATGCAGGAGTAGGGGTCTGCAACTTCATAAGTGATTTTTGACTACCCAGCCCGTTAGCACATTAACTAAATTGTTTCATCTCCTCTTGAGCCTGATCTACAGGATCAACCATTAACAGTCAACAAGAGAATCAAATCAAGTCTTGAAATTTTGCTATTTCTTAAGACTCTTCATAAAACTTCCAGCATTTTGTGTTTTGATTTAAACACCTCCTGCCAAAATCTAGGGATTAGAGCTTTCTACTGAGTTTGAACCCTACAGGTTCATAGAAAGCTGGGAAACATATCCATTCAGGTTTCATCATACAAGTTTGAGGTTAATCTTACTACTACAAGGTAACTTGGTTCAGGAACAGTTGAGGTTGGTATTAGAGCTATATCACACCTGTCTGACTTTATTTCCTTAATTTCCCAGCGTATTAGCTAAATATCTAAGTTTCTAGATTTCTATCCTGTTGACTGTAAGTAGGCATCATCTCACACCAGCCACACATCCAGCTGCCCAATCCACAAGTTCTCTCTGAAACTGGAGCCACGTAACCCCGTCAGTGTGCTGCTGAGTCCAAAGGAATAACCCCAGCCCTTCCACAGCAAACAGTTGATATGCCCAAAACCTTTCCTCTAAAGTACTTTTTAAACCATGGATCAAAATTATTCATGAAATATGCTCACTCTTGTCATAACTGGCCTTTTATTTAGAAACAGACAGCTTTCACGTTCTGATTGTGGTGAGCAGCACTTACCAAGAAATACATCCCACATGCAAAACATCGCTCTATAGCAAATTTATTCCATCTGAAATACCAGAAGTTTGGAGGCCCACATTTTCAGCGAGTCCCCTGTGATGCCTTCACTACCAAACACAAGTGAGAATTCACTCTGGTCATTCCACAACCTCCAAAGTTTCTGTGGTATCATAAGGAGGGGGCTGCTACTTAATCTTCAACTATACAACTGCATTTGCAGTTCCGTATCTGGATAGTCAATTAATGCTTGTAAAATGCCAAGTGCCTTAATGGAATAAAAATAATTTAGCTGTCATGTGGAAGTGAAATTCATTTCTTAGTTTAATACATAAGTCACAGACAAATCAACAGCTTAAGTAGTTTGTTTTTTTGGGTTTTTTTAAAGTAACATTATAGCTGGGAAATGGGAGTAAAAAGTCAGTTGCCTACAGACAGCCCAGTTAGGGCAGCTGCCTCTTCATAAGTTTTCCCTGGCAATGCTTTGGGACTTTTGTGGTCTGTGGCCATTTTTCAGTTCTCTGTGTCAACAAAATTAGACTTTTCAGCTCCAAAAGGAATGCATCACACATTAAATCCTCACCAAATTGAAGTCTACTTTGACATTTTTTAGATCCTGAATAATATAATAAACTTTTGGGATTACAGAAATAATAATGACCAGAGCCCAAGCAATTTAAGCCTGCTGTGTTAATCACAGAGTAAAAAGCTTTTTAAAATAACATTTATATGCTAGAAAAATAAAGATCTTTCAAACCACCCAAACCCTTGCTCTTTCCATTCCCTGCAACAACACAGGGGCCATCACTGAGATAACAATGCACATCCTCCAAGCCAATCTGATCACTTTTTCTTTTCATAAAAAAAAAAACCCCTCTATTTCTTAAAAACAAGAAAAAGATCCCGATTTATTGAATAATGTAGTATGATGTCAGTGTGAATTAATGTTTCCCATAGGCATACTAATAAGCTCCATGACATAGTAACTTGCTATACTACACCAGTGGGACCTTAAAATTATTCCAAAGACAACATAACACAACACTTGAAGCAGCAGGAAACTTCCAGCATGCTTTTAGATGTTTTACAGTGTTGCTAATCTTTGAATTGCTTGGAAAAACTGAAAGGAAACAGAATATTTAAAATTGGAAGCACTGCAGTTAGAAAATGACTCCGTTCCAAATTCCAAATCTGCACAGGAGATTAATGTCAATGTATTAAAAAAAAAGGAGAAAGGCAGAAGAGAGGAAGCTATTAAACCCACTTTCTGAGTTGGACATGTGCCCTTAGGTAGTCCAGTGAAAGTCTGTTTTTATTGGGCTGAGTTATGAAGGTTTAAGTGAACAGACTTGTACATATACCAATTCCTTATTGATGAGAACTTGTCTTTATTTATTTATTTGAAATGAAATTTAAGTTAATGATTGACCAGCAACCCCACCAGTACTTGCTCAAGAAAAGCAGAGGTTGCTTTTTCTGTAGCACTTAAGGATACCATCGGGTGTCAAAAAGACCCTGTGAAGTTGAAGCAGAAATGAGTACACTGTAATCTAGTAACTCTGTATGCTGTAGAAACTTCTCTCCAGGGCTAAACACTCAAAGTAGACCAATAAAAAACAGTGGTGCGACTCAGTTCACTAAAGTGTCATCATTCATATTTTAATCTCAACATTCAAACCACTTATTTAGCCAAGCTAATAGAGCTGTAAGGGAGGAAGCACAAATCCCTCAAAGAAACCCACCAAGTGAGAACTGTGTGAGTCCACCAAACAAGGACAAAAGTGTCTTCTGGTACCAGATGAAGAGACCCCAAATAGTGCACTGGAACATTGCTAAGCAAAAGCATCAGGTTTGCCTTTTACATTGATTGCTGCCACACAGCCAAGTGGGCAGTTGGTGAACAGTTACCTAATGAAGATGACCTCCCGTGTTCACCCTGGAGTCACTCACCTCAAGTGACCTCAAGCAGTGGAAATGTGTAGTGGAGTGCAGATCCCAGCCTCATTAATTCTACAAGAGTGATGCTCTGATGGCGTGCAAACTTCACAGAGATCACAGAATTATTAAGGCTGGAGAAGCCCTCTGAGCTCATCCAGACCAGCCCATGACCTAACATCACCACACCAGCCACACCAGGGCACTAAGGGCAACAGACAGGCTGGCCTTAAACACCTCCAGGGATGGGGATGCCACCACTGCCCTGGGCAGTCTATTCCAGTGTCTGATCACTCTTTCTGTGAGGAAGGGCTTCCTAACATCCAATCTAACCTTCCCCTGGCAGCTTCAGGCCCTGTCCTCTCGTCCTGCTGCTGGTTGCCTGGGAGAAGAGCCTTATCCCCACCTGACTACAATTTCCCTTTAGAGAGTTGTAGAGAGGGAGAAGGTTCCCCTGGAATCTCCTCTTCTCCAGGCTAAACACCCCCAGCGTGCTCCACCTCTCCCCATCAGACTTTCTCTCCAGTCCCTTCCCCAGCCTTGTTGCTTCTCTGGACCCACTCCAGCCTCTCCATCTCTTTCTTGAAGTGAGAAGCCTAGAACTGTTCCCAGTATTCAAGAAGAGGCCTTCCCAGTGCACAGTACAGGGGGAGAATTACATACTTGGTCATGCTGGCCACACTATTGCTGATCCAAGCCAGGATGCCAATGGCCTTCCATTCCACCTGGGCACCTTGCTGGCTCCTGTTCAGCCGGTTGCACTGCCAGGTGACTTTCTACAGGGCTGCTGAAAGTTCTGGTGTTATGGCTTGTGTGTCTTAAACTGAGAGTTTCTTTCAGTTGTCACAGTAACATTTCTGTGTGTCTCACACCATCTTTGCTGCATTATCTCTGTGGAACAGCTTCCTCTGTTTGACTCAGTTTTGCTGCCATTTTTGTCTTGGCCTTGCTAACTCTTGTCTGGAATTCTCTGGTTAGCATTTCTTTCAGCTCTTAAAGGGAAGCATACTTGTGACCATTGCTTCCAGTTAAACTGTACAGTGCTTGACCAGTGCTAGAAAAGTGTATTCCATGCAAAAAGTGTTAACTTCGGATCCAAACGCATCTCTGGAGTAAGTGATCCCATTGTGCAGCAACCTTTTGATCAGTCACATAGAAATTTGGACCATTTGCAATACTAAAACTTGTGATTTGTACATAAACCAGACCTGATGGGATAGTTAACAGCAGGTGGAATTATCTCAGTGTTAGACTGGAAATGATCGAGGTCCTCATACAGAGGAAATGTACTAAAGCCATTCCCACTGTGGATGAGAAGCATGGACTAAACTCAAGTTTCTACTCAAAACCCCTGAAGTAGGAAGCTGTGTCTAAAACAATGAACCACACCAAACTCACATAGTAATGTGACAAGACAACTCACATAGTTGTGATGAGACAGAAGCAATAGGAACTATGAAAAGCTATGTCAGCCGTGGAAGATTCTTTTTTCCCTTCACTCACACAACTGTTTCAAGATCATGGGAATCTACAACAACCATGTGAAATCATTTTCCACAGTGAACCTAGAACACCTGGTGAGCTCTTTGTAGTTTCTGCCAAGCAGGTCTCTTTAAAAGGAAGGATAAACTGTAATCTGAAAATGTCAGATACAGACCACTACTGTTAAAATAGCAAGGTATAGTCAAGTAGAGAGAATAGTTGCAGAGAGATGGATGCTTTGGGCTATGTAAAGAATAAGAGGGAAATAAATGCATAAAATGAGGTGGAAAAGGAAGTGTTTTGAGATTATGCAAAGGCCACCAAAGGATTGAACAAACAGCAACAGAGATGAACAGGAAGTGATACAAGCCTAATGTTGAAATTACTAGGATTTCCACAATCTACAACAGAGAATGGAAAATAAAATAAATTGTGAGCCCTATGCCTGGAACAAACTGAAGAAATTTCCATAACGCAAACAATTCGTAATCAAGGAAAAAAATCCATGTTGAAATCTGCTTCCATTTCTGTTATCACTTGAAATACTCTTGATGCAGAGGAAAGAGATAAAATTTAGTGAAAAATTCAGCGCAGGTTTGGTTTTATTTGGCTGATTTTTTGTTCCAGAAAAACAACACAAACACCATCTCCTTCAGTAAAAAGCAAAATACAGCCTGTTTAAGCGTTTCAGACAGAACAGACAACTCTCCTCAGGATTTTAATTAATTTCTAATATTATCATGACAAACAAATCTAAATATATAGGAGACACACATTTTGATATCAACCTTTTGCCCATCTGAAACATTCCTGTATAATTCATGATGGATGCCCTGCAGAGAAAAGTTATACAGGAATTTTTAAAGCGTTCTTGTGGTTGTTCACTGCATGTAACTAGATAACATTCAAGTCTCTGAGATTATTTTTACTCAGTATTAGATATCAATTGTCTTCAGAGATACTCAGATATGCTTCGTCGATAAGTTTTTATGAAGTAACACAATTTTAATGTGAAAGGAAAGTGTTCGAAACAGACTTTGTGCCAGTTAAACACCCAGAACACACTTCTACATCTGGTTGTGTGCATCCACTCACTAAATAAAATATGATCACAAACGGAACGATGGACAGTTCAAACATTCAGAAAAGAAAACAGGTGACATTGAAATGGTGGAGGCAGTATAAGCTGTCTCTGGTTCATTTTGGCACAGCTCACAAATGTAACTTTATCAGTGAAAATCCACAATCCTAGCCTAATCCAAATGGTGTCGTTTGCAGGTCTGCCAGTGGGCAGACACGTTACTAAAGGAGCCAGCGTGTGCTTGATCTGTTTGGACTTTTTGACTCTCACTTCACCATACAGTGAGGCCACCAGCAATACATCCCATTGCTATACATTCCCCTAACCACAGCCCCTAATTCACATCAAAATGGTTACTTGGATGTGAGGAGGAACAGACAAAGAGAAAGTGAAAATTAAAATCGAAGTGTACCTTAATTTTAAAGAATCACAGAATTATTGAGGCTGGAAAAATCTTCTGAGCCCACCCAGCCCAGCTCGGGACCTAACATCACCAGATTGGCCAGACCAGGGCAGTAAGGGCCACAGCCAGGCTGGCCTTCATCACCTGCAGAGATGGGAACTCCACTGCTGCCCTGGGCAGTCCATTCCAGGGTCTGATCACCCTTTCCATGAGGAAGAGCTTCCTAACATCCAACCTAAGCCTCCCCTGGCAGCTTCAAGGTCTGATGTTTCACACGGGCCATGACAAGGCCAGGAGTTCCTGCCCTCTTGTTCTGTCACTTCTTGTTCTGCCTGGGAGAAGAGCCCAATCCCCACCTGACTACAACCTCTCTTTCAGGTTGTTGGAGAGAGTCTTCTCCAGGCTAAATACCCTCAGCTCCCTCAGCCTCTCCTCATCAGACTTTCCCTCCAGTCCCTTCTCCAGCCTCATTGCTCCTCTGGACACGCTCTGGTCCCTCAATCTCTTTCTTGAAGGAAAAAGCCTGGAACTGCCCCCAGTACTCAATGGGAGGCCTCCCCAGTCCCCAGTACAGGGGGAGAACGTCATTCCTAGTGCTGCTGGCCACACGATTGCTGATACAAACGAGGATGCCATTGATGATCTATGAGGTCTCTTCCAACCTTGGTAATACTGTGATACTGTGGTCTTCTGGGCCACCTGGGCACCTGGCTATTTTGAACTGCGTTAAACGGTGCTGATGAGCAAGTATTTACATCATGCAATCATGAGAACAAGTTCTGGCCTGTGTGAAACATCAAATCTTTGCAATGCAGGTGGCTTATCTCAAAACACTTTCCATGGGCCTGTTCCTCTCTTGTCAGACACAAGCATCAACATATTTTGATACAGAAGATGATAGGTAATCTCACAGGCTGCTTTAATTTCTCATCATTGATTTTCTGTAGGGGACATAGCAAGTATCTCCAGGATTTAGAGGACTCCTTTTTGCAAATATTTTTAGATAAGAGAGTCATAAGCAATTATAGATCTAGCCTTTCAGAAACAAACCCTTCTTGCAGACCAGTACAAAAACCATTCGTTTTCATGATATGAAGTTATGGGTAAGACAATAAAGCATACCTAACAGTCCCACGATACATCTCGTCACAATTTCAGAGACTGATGCTTTAAGGGTCTCATTCAAAACTCACTGATGGCAGCGTGGATTTTCCTGTGCACATCAGCACATTTCAGAATGAAATAAGACCTTACGATGCAAAACATCTGAGGGCATCTTCACAGATGCAGCAATGTCAGCCTTACAAACAAACTTCTTATCTGAGACAATGTGCTGTAATCTAGAGATTGGTAGTTGAGACCAGAGGAATCTGGGGGTTTGGGGTTTTTTTTGGACTACTGGCACTTGTAAATAATTTTTGCCACTGAATGGCTTCAGCATTATTAGTATGAACATGCTCTCTGCTCTCTCTCAATCTAGCATCTCAAATTCTCTTTGCTTTCCTTTTTGTTGCAGACAAGATACCATGCAGTCCATTTTTGCATACCACAAGCAAAGTCATGATTGCCCCTGAAGCATCTTTCCTGTGCATCACAAACACATGTGAGTTACAGAAGAAGGAAAAGAAAAAAGCTGCACACATCCAAAGGGCACACATCAAGGACACAAGCATCTCCCTGGAAAAGCAGTAGCTAGCAAAAGGAATGTGGCCACAAGATTTTAAGTATTTCTTACATTTAAGTAGCAGCAATATTAAAATTTATATCCTTTGATACCAAGCTGTTGAATGATGGGCAGGAAAGCTATACAGTGCTGTGAGGTAAGACAGGTCCCAGATCCATGGCAGTGGATTAGCTTGAAGCCATTGCACAGGATGGACTCGGGTATTTCAGCTTATACTGAGCTCAAAACAACTTTAAAACAGCCATAAGGTTAGATGGTGATAAGGAAAGGCAAATGGAGTAGCCCGAAGTCCTTCAAATCTCATCAGCAACCCCCTTGTCTCTAACCACTTGAGATGGTTGTGTCAGTGAGCATAAGCAGTTAATGGGGCTGATAAATTTTTAAGACAGAAACTGTCAGAAATTATGTTTCTGCACTTTTTATTACAACAAATCCAGCCCTAATCTGAACCTATTCCAGTTCAAGAGCCAAGCAACTCCCTGGGAAATTATGTCAAACAGAAACAGAAGCAATTGAAGAAATACTGGCAGCTGCAAAGAAACGTTAACCCTTTGACATGCATTTAACCCAAATCCCTGAAAATAACTACAGAGAATTCAGGAATTAACAGCTACATTACCACAGCACATTTCCATAGCAGCAGAAGGAAGAGACTAGAAAACATCAAGCAGAGGCACTGTCGTGGGCCCTGGGGAGGCATCCCCTCGACTACCGGGGGCAGTTCTGGGCCACTCACTTCAAAAGAGACATTGGGGAAGGGACTGGAGGGAAAGGCTGGTGAGGAGAGGCTGAAGTTTAGCCTGGAGAAGAGGAGATTCCAGGGGAACCTTCTCCCTCTCTACAACTCTCTAAAGGGAAGTTGTGAGTGGTGGTCAGGTGGGGATAAGGCTCTTCTCCCAGGCAACCAACAGCAGGACAAGAGGACAGGGCCTGAAGCTGCCAGGGGAAGGTTAGATTGGATGTTAGGAAGCCCTTCCTCACAGAAAGAGTGATCAGACACTGGAATAGACTGCCCAGGGCAGTGGTGGCATCCCCATCCCTGGAGGGGTTTAAGGCCAGCCTGTCTGTTGCCCTTAGTGCCCTGGTGTGGCTGGTGTGGTGATGTTAGGTCGTGGGCTGGTCTGGATGAGCTCAGAGGGCTTTTCCAGCCTCAGTCATTCTGTGATCTCTGTCAGCCAAGCATCCACATCGTGACTGCCTGCAGCTTCAAGACTGAACCTGAACACCAAAGGTGACTTTAATTGCATCAAATGCCTATAATTCTGAGAGGCAAAAGAAAGGGAAAGCATTTAAATGCCTGCAAATGATCCATGCAAAAACAGCTCAAATGGAAGATGCATTAGGTCATAGTTCTCTACTTCTGATGTGCTGTGATACAGCACTCTGATGTGGAGTCACTTTCAACTGCTTCATGTAATGATGTTATAAACCATGCTGTAAGTCTGCACAATTGTAAAAAAGTCATTTCAGGTGGTGCTGATGGGGATTATTTGCCAAGCGGACCATGTAAAGATTTTTATAACCAGTCCACTATTAAGTATTATTTCAATAAATATGTTTTAAAATGTGATGATGTTTCTGGTCTTTAATGAGGAAGAGTGTGAAATCTGGTTAAGAAACCAGAAAATCCAGAGTCTCACAGTCTTCAGAACTGCATGAAGAGGGAAAAAAAAAGTCTTCATTAAATCACAGAGATTTATGAAGGTTTCGTTTTGAATTTTGACTGCAAGTGTTCATGTTGCAAACACTTGAAGTCTAAACATTGTACCAATCCCTATCAGTAATCCATCCTGGAATGCTTTAAGCTGTGAAATTTAAAGACCATGTTCTCATGTGCTGAACTGAGATTTAAGGAACATCTCCTTAAATCTGAAACCCACCTTAGCTCTCTTCAGCACCCTCATAGACAAATTTTACCCCATTTCCCTTGCTAACCCAAAACATTGACAGACCAGAAACTGCTCAAAGCTGTTTAGGGAGAAACTCTTTCAACCCTTATGAAGTTCCATTCAATAGGAGGAAAAGATTCTTTACTGTAAGGGTTACAGAGCACCGAAAGAGACTTACCAAGGAGGTTGTGAAGTCTACTGCTTTAGAGACTCAAGACCCACCTGAATGTGTTCCTATGTAACCTGTATTGGGTTTTATGATCCTCCTCAAGCAGGGCAGTTGGACTCAATGACCCCTGGAGGTCCTTTCCAAACCCTAATTGCCTGTGCATCTGTGTGCCATACAGAGCTTGGTGTGGGAAAGGCTGGCCCAAGTTCTGTAGTCAGAAATTTTTCTAGCAAAACAGTAGAAGTCAAGGATGTGATCAGGTTTATTCATTTATTTTGTCATTCCAGACTTTGCTAGAGGAAAAAAAAAGAGACAAATCCCTATAGACTACACTAAAAACTCTGTAAGCAGAACTACTATGCCTTTGGTCACCACATATAAGTAAAAGTTTCTGGAAGTAATTTTGGGCGAGTGTGTGACCTCAGGACAATAAAAAAAGCAGAGCTTGAACCACAGTTCCAATATATCCATCTCTCAACCACACAGTCTGTGAGGAGGTCTGAACCAGTTTCACACCTCAAGCTCAGTGCAAATGGACTCGGGGCATTGGAGAGGTCAGCATACAGCCATCACCACTGGACACTGTGCACAGCAGTGACTAGGCAGCTCACTGCTCACAACAATTCAAGTTAACAAATTTATGCATACAAAAATAAACAGATAATCCCTGGTTATTAGTGCCAAACTATTCAAGAGTAGCTTGCATGTCTGGGCTCAACTAAATCCTTATTGCTTTGCTATAGGTAATGGTCAGACATTAGCACTGATTAGCTGAGAACCTGTCATCATGTATCTGACTTCTTGTCTTTTAACAACCTTAGTGCCATGACTATGTTGATATTTGTCTTTTGAAGGTATTAACCCTGAAATCACCTCTACTGACCATGCACCGGAAAATAATTGATACTGAAGTGGAGGTGATGTAGAGGTTGAAAGGGTTGTCACCAGCAGAAGAGTGCAGCATCTAAGTGGACAGCAGGAAACTGTTCTTAAAGCATTTCCCTTGGTAGGCTACACCAATCTCCTAACAATTGTGCTCTCACTTATGAGAAGTGAGACATCACAAGCTTTTTGACACACAAAATGCCGTGCATCTATTTTAAAAAACTCCCAGTACCACATCTAACATGCTCCAGCCCAGCAGGCATGCAGTCCATGAGAGGAGAACACACTCAGACACGTACAGCGTGAACTCAGTGTCCACGGCTCTACCTTTTTTGCCCCGTAGGTCCACAACCTGACTCAAATCACTAACAAACATATACATCACCCCAGAAAAAAGAAACAGCTAAGTAATAGCAAGACCAGGGTTGATCTCTTCTCACTAGTGACAAGATGAGGGAAAATGGCCTCAAATTGTACCAGGGGGCAGTTGGGTTGGATATCAGGAATAAACTTATTTACAGTGAGGGTTGTTAAGCACTGGAACAGGCTCCCAAGGGAAGAGGTTGTCACCATCCCTGAATGTGTTTAGGAATCATTCGGATGTGGTGCTCAGGGACAGGGTTTACAATTGGTTCTTAAAGGTAGGGTAGTATCATAGAATCATAGAATCACTACGGATTGGAAGGGACCTCGAAAGTTCATCTAGTCCAATCCGCCTGCAACAGCAGGATCACCTAAACCAAGTCACACAGGAACCTGTCCAGTCGGGTCTTGAACATCTCCAGAGAAGGAGACTCCACAACCCCCCTGGGCAGCCTGTTCCAGT
>VXBP01003166.1:223869-428092 GCA_013400115.1 Rhinopomastus cyanomelas
CCAAGTCATCAATGAATAGATTGAACACGACTGGTCCCAGCACTGACCCCTGGAGCACTCCACTAGATACAGGCCTCCAACTAGACTCTGTCCCATTGACCACCACTCTCTGACTTCTACCCTGTAGCCAGTTTACAATCCACCTCACTACCCGAAAATCCAGGCCACACTGCCTCAGTTTGGCTTCGAGGATGCTGTGAGAGACCGTGTCAAATGCCTTACTTAAGTCAAGGTAGATGACATCCACTGCTTTGCCATCATCCATCCACCTGGTTACGCCCTCATAAAAGGCTATCAGGTTGGTCAAGCACAACTTTCCCTATGTGAAGCCATGCTGACTGTCCCTAATGACCCTCCTGTCCTTGATATGATAGGGTTAGGTCAAGGTAGGTACCTTGATAGTAGGGTTAGGTCAAGGTTGGATTCAATGATCATGAAGGTCTCTTCTAACTTGATCAATTCTGAATGATTCTGAGATGCTAAGTTACAGCTCAACACATTGTGAGGCATCTTTTACAAAGAAAACTACACCCACCAAAAATCATTAAAAGAAGAAAATGTGTTCAATGGCTTTTACACGTATATGAACTACACCTCTCTAGCAAATAAATTGATGTTAGTATCTGAAGCCTATGGTGTATAATTAAAAATGTCTGATTCAACCAAAGACAAGATTGCCTCAGTAAAAGCTTGTCACCTTATAGATGGGAAAAACATGCATTATTGTTTTGACAAGGCTGTAACTCAGCCCAAGGAACACCATCATAAGCAGAAAGCACATTTCACTATTGGATTCTGCATATTGCAAGGATAAGCTTATGTAACTCATCACACAACTCATGACCATAGAGGCAAAGGAGACTACCACAAACCAGAAACACTCAGAAAGAAAATGCAGAGGTAATTATTAAGTCCGTAATAAAAGGAAAAGCCACCCAACGTGACTATCTGTTAAACTCACAGTCAACCATGTAAAATCCATTATTGGCAGCAGTCTATCTGCAGAGAGAAAAAAACCTGTTGAGATAGGCAGCATAGCTCAATGTCCCTCTCAGAGAGGCTCTGAAGTAGCCTGCAAGTACTGTGCTGCTGCTTTGATGATTTCCTCCATGAGGTAAAAAAACCTGTCACTTGTTGCTACCTCTTGCCATTTAATCTACATTCTCTCTCAAAGTTGCCTGCCTCTGGGAAGGCAGCCAGGAAGTGTTTTTTCCATGCTCCCCCAGGAGAATCTGGACATTAGCATTCTCTCACAGGGAAAAGGTATCATCCATGTGTCAACCTTAGTTTTTATCACTTCACTTATGTATTTCTTTGCATAGATATCTTTGCTATGCAGTGAGCAATACATGGGAAGCATGCATTTAGTTTCTGTGATTTAAAGTTGCTGTAATTAGCAGAAGTTAATTGTTAACAGCTATTCCCCAAAACACAATAAAAATTTGAGAACAAGCTTCCCTGATACAACTGAAACAAAGGGGGTTTCTTGTGCTCATCTGTTATGTTTTAAAAGCTGAGTAGAATGTGGAAGTCCAATTTATGTGTTTTCCACAGAAAACTTTAAAGTTTGGGTTTTAAAAAGTTGAAAAAGACATTGGCTGCCCCCCTTCCTTTCCCCCTCTAGGTAACTTCTGGCATCTTGTTGCTCATCACCAGTTTGGTGTCTGTTCGGAGCCAGATTGCTGCCACTGAGAGAAAATGTTATCACTTCTGAAGAATTGCAGGAGGAACCATCGAGGTCTATTAGTTTATCCGTGTTCGACTGGAGAGACTAGGAGAATTCTAAACTTTGAAGAATTATGAGACTGAAGTTGGACAACCACTGTGATTTGAGAGAGATGTTACAATGAAAATAACAATGAATTATGCTTCGGACATTTTCTATTTCAGCTAACTCTAAGATTATGTGACAAAACTCTGTATGCTGCATCTACATCTTGTGGAGTTGGTTTATTTTGATATGTGGCAGGGGGAGTGAATTAAAAAGTCTTGAGGCCTTTCTTCTCCAGAGCCAGTCATTGTCTGCAGATCCGTAAGTGGTTTGGTTAAACCCTCCCTTTGTGTCTGATGCTTTAGATGGGACTTCTTGGTGGAACATGGGTCTCTGACCCATGAGGTTAGTGGTGACCCAGGTGGGACACATGTAGGTCCAGATAAAGAGCCTCACCTACATCATAGTTACAGCCACTACATGTCATCCCTCATTAAATTGTGTAGATGAAGAATTAGCATTTTGACTATAAAGCTCTGAACAATCAAGTAGATTGTTAAAACACACAGTAATACAACATGACTTTATAAACAGATTCTAGTTCAAAATTGGCTCTGAAGATGACCAAGTTCATTGATACAGAATCACAGAATGGTCAAGGATGCAAAGGACCTTAAGATAATCAAATCCAGCCTTCAGCCCTATGCCATGATAACCATCTCCTGAAGTGCCACATCCAGCCATTTTTTAAACACCTCTAGGGATGGTGACTCCACCAGCACTTTCACATTGCTCACAACAATGAAAAAAATGTGAAAAATGGATCAGTATGGGAATTGGCACAGCATTTACATAGCACAACACTAGTCTGAGAAAGTGGTTTCACAGCTGCACCTGCAGCTTCGCCTTTTGTTTAATGCAAAAGGTATGAATCCAGTGCACTAAACTGAAGAATATTATCCCATGTAGATGGCTACAAGGGCCCAAAAGTGACGTGAGATAAGATAATCATGTCTCTTTCCTTAAGGCACATAAAGGTCACAAAGTAACATTTAATTACTCAGTATTCTAACATTTATAAAGGAGTCAATCAGAACTACTCCAGAGTGAATATATAGGAATCAACAACAAATGAAAACATAAATGGCAATTATTTCATGTATTGGAACAAAAAGCCTAAATACCTTTCTACCAGAGGAAATCAATTCCCCTTCCACACACTCCAAATGGCCTTGGTATTTTGCAAAAATCATACTGCAACCAGTGTGCTGCATTTTTTTGCCATTAATATTATTGATTTTTTAAACAAATAAACTTTCACCAACTAAACAACTTTCCTCCACTTTTTATTGATTCTCATGAAAGATAAACGTGAAATTACAGCTGCACATTCAATTCAATTGTAGCCTTTGTGAAATGATATTAAACCAAGCTAATGGTTTCTTTTTCTCTACCTATGCAAAAACCTAGTGTCCAGTAATATCATGTGTTATATCTTTCTTTGCTGGCAGATATTCTGTGTAATTGTTGCATGTCATAAAATACATGCACACCCCTTAGAGATCCCTTCATATGTTGAGGTGTAACAAGTGACACAAGCTCTGTCACACCACAAGCACAAGCAAGGAGCATGGTAGGTCCCAACAGACAACAGTTTGAATGAGTAACATTAACAATGGGAATAGATCAACAGACTTCAGCAGATCACAGATTAGCAACACATTTGGTTTCTTCTCTTTATTTTGTAATGAAGATTGAGCTGTGTTACCTAATCATCAATTTTAACAAAGGCATCACAGCTCAACCTTAAGATGTAAAAGATCCTTTACGATTCATTATTTCTCTGCCTGTTTGAACTTCCTTATTTTCCCTCCATATGCCTGTTTCCAAGTCCTCTGCCTCCCTGGGAGATAACCATATTCATATTACTAAAAGATATGAATAAAGTTTGGGACCAGCATGTTCCATTTCTACCCTGAATGATGCTTCATCAGATTACCAACAGTTTAGAGTCAGTATCTACTGTCAGAGTGTTTGGCAATTCTATTGCTAGAAGAAATGATATGAAGTGAGAAGGCATTTGCAGTGCACACTCCAGACAGAAGTGGTTGCAGTGAAACATGGTTCCAGTTGGGGTGCTCAATCCTTGTATGGTAGAAATTAAAACACTGAGGTTGCATAAAGAAGACTGAAACAAAAAGCCTGCCCTGATTCCACAAAGCTGGAAGTTGGCAGCCATTACCTTCATTCTTAAACTATGAAGAATTTGTTTATTTAGTGGTGACATTTAAAACAACAAACACCAGCTATGTCTTTTCCCCTCATCATACGGGTGTACATAGAAAGCATCAGATGGGGAAGGGAGTGGCTAGATCAAAATAGCCAAACCAACAAAATATTTTTGAGAAAATAGCAACCTGAGAGCTAATTTCCCTTCTTTTAGCATAGCCTTAAAGTTATGTTTTCAAACTGTCTCCCTCTTACAATTCCCTTACTAATTCTAATTGCAGTTTCAAGCACACAGCCCTCATCAAAATCAAGAGCTGAACATTCTTATCTATAGGCAGACCAGACTGCCTAGAAAATAGCCACAAGACAGCGGTGCTCACTGACTGATGACAGCTTAATTCAGTTTAGGTGCTATTAAAACAGCTTCCAGTGTTTCCAAAGATGTTCTAAAAATCAGCTCTCGTAACCCCCACCACAATACCTGGTCATGACAGTAAGAGAATGACCATATAATCCCTGTTCTCTTCCTTTAAACACAGAGGATTAGCAGATCATGTGTTTCTGTAAATCTTCATCATACCAGACAGTCAGAAGTCATGATAAGAGAGTACCATGCTCGTGGCCATGACTACTAAAGCAGAGCTTGTCACTTCTCTTGGGGGTCACCCAAGCAGGATTAAGCCTATCTAGCTTCCTTTAGAAAGATACAGAGGATACATTTTAAAATGTAAACGACTGCTGCAGACTCTGTAAAAAGTGGTACCTGGGACGCATTTATTATCACAACAATGCCGATACCCAAGTGCTGCTGTAATTAAAGCCAGACCTATCTCTGAGAACAACACAGGGACAAGCTTGGATTATAGGACCAAGCAGTAAAACCAGCTGACTGAACGGATTATGGATCTCCTGAACAAAGATACACTTAACTTTTGCATCAGTTTTACTTCACCAGGTAGTACCGCTCAAGAGGTAGAAAGCTCAACTGGAGATGAATAAAAAAGTAACCTCTAAGCTGACATCTGAGCATTCCTGATGTCCAGAATAATGAACATCCATCTCTAAAAAGTTGTGGGGTATCAAGTGTAAGTGTAGCTCTGGACAGAAGGATCACTTAGCTACATTTAGTCCTCTTCAGTTTATGAAATCCTATAACAAGAGATTTGAGAACAGCTAGAAGCTGTTTAAGGGAACTCAGGCCTGTCATACAGGTACAACATCAAAAAATTAAGAAAATATATTTAGATGTCACTACAAGACTCTTGGAGACAGGACCCCAAGTCAATGAACCTCAACAACCCAGAGATTTGAGCTGAGTTAAGCAGAGGCTACATCACCAACAACAGCTGCACAGACATCACAGAGTGGCACTGGCTGCTGGAAATGGCCAGAGCTCAGAAGAGCCCTGCTACTTTATTCCTCCTCCGTAATGCAAGTCCAGTCATAAAAAGGATTGTTTTGCAGACCCTGGGGTTAAGCTGAGAAACTCTCCTCAGAACTGTTGAATGAGAAGCTGGACACCATTGTTAGCTCCCTAGAGCACTGAGAGCTGCTGTTTAATCTTCTAACATGCTTCAGGCAAGGTCAGTCTTAATCCTGAGAACAAGATATCACACAACTGATTGGCAAAATCTTTCTAGAGCTGCATCAATTCTAAAAGAGTTTCCCAACACTTAGACATAGTTAAAAGAATAGTAACTATAACTGATTTGGAGAGATTAAAAGGATAAATCACTGAGGATGTTGGGGAAGATAAAGCCAGTAAACTGACTAAATGTTCTGGGTGTGGAATGAGACAGGCTGGTTTATCAGCCAACAGCATGGCGTCTCAAACCTAAGGCTATTAGGATTAACGTTGCTCTGTCCTTTAAAAATCCTCTAATGTATTCACTAAAATGAAAGAAGAAGAATGTGCCTGAAGTGAAGGAATGTTGTGTCAGCTCTGGTCTAAAAGCCCTGGAAATGTTTGGAACCAAATCCTTCAATTTGGCACCACAAAAGTCGAGACACAGCGTGACTGTAGATGGTCTGAAGGAATACTCTTCACATTGCCATGCTTCTTAAGATTACTTCAGTCTGAATAGTCAGTCATTCTGGTACAGAATTACCTCATTTTGCCTGCAGAGATGGGTTTTGGCATTTTTACCAAAATCAGTAGTAAATTTTTTGGCAAGCTGGTTTAAAGGACTATGTAAAGAAAGAGAGTTGTATGATATGGAAGTTACATTAGTTTTTATTTTTAGGGCATGTAAGTGCTGAAATTCCAGATCTGAGTTATGTTTCAGGTTATTGATAAACAGAAATCCCTTGCTTTCTGTCTTAAATACAGGACAGAAATTCCAGTACATGTGCCTTTGTTGGAAATAGCACTTGTATGAGATGGAGATCAAAGACTGGTTCCCTTCTCTTTGGTCCTAGAAAAAAATCTTTTAAGATATGATTATTTTGAGCTTCCATATAACTGGAAATTCACTAATCACTTCTGCATGTGAGGAGCTCAGCATGAGAAGATCCTCATACTATTAGTCCCTTCCATAGTTTTAGCAAGGGTGCACTGTCAGCAAGTTTGCTGATGACGCAAAACTGGGTGGTGTCGCCAACACCCCGGCAGACTGTGCTGCCATTTAGTGAGACCTGGACAGGCTGGAGTATTGTGTCCAATTCTGTGCCACTCAGTTCAACAAGGACATGGAGCTGCTGGAGGGAGTCCAGCATAGAGCCACAAAGATGATTAAGGAAGTGGAGCACCTCCTTTATGACGAAAGGCTGAGGGAGCTGAGTCTCTTTAGCTTGGAGAAGACTGAGGGGTGACTTCATTAATGTCTATAAATATGTGAGGGGTGGGTGTCGGGAGGATGGAGCTGGGCTATTCTCAGTGTCATGTAGTGATAGGATGAGGGGCAATGGTTGTAAGCTGGAACATAGAATGTTCCACATCAACCTGAGAAGGAACTTCTTCATGGTGAGGGTGACGGAGCACTGGAACAGGCTGCCCAGGGAGGTTGTGGAGTCTCCTTCTCTGGACATGTTTAAGACCTGCCTGGATGTGTTCCTGTGCGACTTGGTCTAGGTGATCCTGCTGTGGCAGGGGGATTGGACTAGATGATCTTTCAAGGTCCATTCCGATCCCTAATGATTCTAAGACAGGAATCAGCATGGCATATTCATATACCCCTCCATGGATTTACAGGTAAATATGTAAACATCTTCTTGGAGGTTTCTTATTTTCTAAGAACACTTTGGGCAATTTGATCTTAAAGCTGTGTCCATACATACAATATTACCCTGCCCTTTGGTCTTCACAGAGAAAAGAGGCTGTTCCAAAGGTGTCTTCTTTTTTGCAGAAGCTCACACCCAGCAGCAACACTTTCAGGGATAACAATATTCTCTCATAAGTTACTTCTACATATAGTAGCTAATTACTCCACAAGTAGCTTATCCAAGTGCTTAAAATGGGCTCCTTACGTAGAAAGATGAAGTCTAATAAAAATACTATTCCTATTCTGAAAATTTAAGAGACACTGGATGAACCAGTTACGACTTCCAAGGTTTCCCTGACAGGGAAAAACACTCCCCTTCATCTCCTAGAGCTCTAAGAATGATTGGGAAGACCAGTCAGTATTTTCTTTGGGTTAATTTTCCCTCCTATTAGATGTAGTAGACCTCCATATAGGTGTGTACCATCTCTGCCATGGGTAAGCAGAGAAAGAAACTATTAACTACAAAATGCTACAAGATGCTGAAGTGAGTCAACTGTGTTTCTAAAGCATCTGTGGGTTTTTATACATTTATAAAAATAATTTCTAGGTCAGAGAAAAAGAAAAGTTAGGGTAAACCTAGCAAAATGTGTCAGTATATTTATATAAACTGTCATTCTGGCATCTTCCCCAAACCTCATGTGCTCCAAGCAATCAATCAACAGCCTCTGCAATCAGCATCTGAGTCCTGATGGAGAGGGAAGATGTCATCCAGGGAGGAAAACATGGAAAATCTGTTAGCCATGTGTGTCACTACTGATGTCAACATTGAAGTAAACATGCAAGAACTACCTAAGATTCCTACTGAAAGAACAGAGAAAGCTTTGCCAGATTAAACGATGTTACATGTCTCTCTGTGTTTTCCCAGTTACTGAGTTTTACAAGCCTGCCACACCAGTATACTCTGTAGGACCAGGAGCTGTTTGCAAACCTCAAATACCTCAGAAGTGATTGATTAAGCTAATGGAAAGTTTTAACCTTTAATTGTCACCACAAAGACCTGACATCAAACACATACTTCTAGTATTTTTTCTGAATGGGAAAGAAAGCCAAAGCAGCATTGATGTTCTGGGGTTTCACACCATGGTTCACAAAGTGGGAGCTACAAGCTGTAGATCTCATCAGAACTCTTGTTGCATTCAGATCACAGAGGGATTACAGCAGTTTTACAAGGAGGGGGAGGAAGCATCCACGTTTCATTCAAAAATTATGCAAACATTGATGAAAGCTTTCTCTAGATTAGGATGAAACTTTCTGATACTCCACTCATGAAGAGCCCTGTACAAGACAGCAGTGGATGTTGCAGGATGCACATTAAAAGAAGAGAGAATAGAAAACCACACATTGTACATGGATTAAACAGGAACAATGCCCAGAGCTTGAAAACAAGAAATCCTATGACAGGGCTAGGTACAGGCTGTCACGGTAAAACCCAAACACACTGTCACTAAGTTTTGAAAAAAATCAAACGTGGAATCCTGAGCAACCTCCAGTTTTAAGCCACTAAATCTCAGTAATAGTTTTTAAGGCGAGTTCAAAAGCAAAACAGGAAAGTCAAAGTCCAAAGGTATCACAATGGCAGATCAAAGTGTGAAAAGGGATTAACGGCATCTTCAACAAATGAAGTTTAAAATTCTAGTATTAGAGAAGGTCTCTTTTGAAATGGTAATAGGCTATACCTGAGCTGAAAAGACAATTAAGATACTGTTAATTTTTTTTATGGTATCTGGCAGTAATAATTTTATCCCGTTAATTATACATTAGACAGCAAATGTACATGGTATGATAGCTCCATGCTGAGATGACATGCCTGCTGCCTAGCTAAGTGGCTACATTTATCCTATAATTAGCTTGCAGGAATGCGATTTGCATTGCATACCTAAGAGTATATATAATGTCAACTGTGCCACAAAAGCCTAGGATGGAAGCTGACACTCTCTTAGCTTTGACCTCTGGATATAACAAGGTGATGCCTCTCGTGACCTCCTGTTCTCAGCATTCAATAACACACAAGAAACACATTGCAGTCATGCTAAATGTATGACAAAGTCCAAATGGGCAGAAATTTGAAGTCAAGGCAGAAAACCAGGGCTGATGCTTCTGCCCGAACTCACTCCTTTCCATGAAATAAGGATAATATTGGTGAAAAGACAGCATCTGTGATTTATTTGTGTTAATGCTGACTGTGTTTGCTCTTGCAGGTAGAAGACAGCTTTTCAGACTCTTTAGGAGTGCTTCCTGTGTGTGTTTTTCGCTGGCACAGGAAATACTTAGCTTTGCTATGTAAATACATACACAAAACCTGGTTGTTAAACTGTATATTAGTGTCTTCAGCATTTTCTGAAAATTCTTATGGGGCCACCGTGCAGAGGATCTGTCGGAATGGAATGAAATCTCAATCCCTTGGTCAAAGCCTCCTTTGTGAGCAATTGCATTTCAGCTCACGTCAGTAAGGGACAGATTCCTGTACTCTCATTTCAAGCAAGCTATCACCCTATTCTGAATTTTCCTACTGATTCCAAAATGTCTGTCCGTATGTCCACATGTCACAACTGTTTTCTTCTGCTCCAAGAACATACAGCACTGTTTTGTTTTGAGAAGTAGAGGAAAGTCAAGCAGCCACAGCTCCAAGGCTTCACTGGGCAGCTTAAAACCTCCAAATTCAGTCTACCATGATTCTAGCTAGTTTTGTAGTCCTGTAGTGTCATTGGAGGCTCTTGGGAGCCTATGCCTAGCCCTTGCCACTGCTGGGAGAATCTAGAGAAACAGTAATCAGTCACCTCACCAGCCAGACTTCCGTATAAGAGTAGCCATGAAGGGAGAGTATCTGCAGACCCTGCCCTCAAAACACATCCAGAAATTGGAAACTTTACAGGTGGAAAAATCACCAACTCAGAAATAACAAAGTCAGGTGTTACAAAGATAGAATCCATCCCAGAAGAGCACCCAGAAATGTGACCCAACTGCCCTCCCAGGCAAGACCCTTCTCCTTAGGGTACCAGAGATAGTGTCCCTGCTTGGGAGCCCAAGTTTCTGAGGCAACATTGTAAAGACTGCTACTAATAACAGTAACTACAAAGTATTACCATGAGCAACAAGACTTTTACTTATACTTGTAGAAAAAGCTCTTTTTTAATCCAGCAAATCCACTCACTGAATTTTACTCTACTTCCCCACCAAGGCAGCAGCAGCATCTAGCAGAAGGATTTACATGCTTTTCGATTTGACAGACAGTACGTGATGACTCCTCTCTCCAGAATTTCAGCTCTTCCACTACTTTCAAGCTGTGCTTGCTGCATTTCAACCTTGTTTTAAATGCCATAGGAAAACTGACAAGCCATTCTCCATTAAACCTTTCACCTCTCATTACCAGTTGCTTTCTCGCCTATGCAGATTCTCCAGATTCATGTACCAGTAAGAGTTTAGCTACTTCTCAGAAATCTTTTATTCAAAACCTGTAACATTCTGTGATTCTGTGGTAAATGCATGTCAGGAATCTTTGTTTCCTGAAACCACTTGTTGCAGTAGGTCTTCTCCAACCGAGTGCAATTTACTGTAGCTCCCAGAACTCAGTCTGATGCAAATCCCAGGCAGCTTTTACATTCTCCCTTGAGATTTTGTCTTTGGAATTAAGCTTATTCTTCTGCTTTGTGGTCCATAATAATATGACATTACAAACTTCTCTACGTAAAGCACGTAACACGCTCTCAAGTATGTGCTACTACCTCTGTTTGTCCTATTGAACAACTGAAAAACATTTGAACTCTTATTCCCGTCTTTGTTACTACTCAGTAGTTTCTCTGTATATTGTGGCCAATAGATCTATTTTTTTAATGATAAAAGTGATTGTTACACCACCACCTGGTGCTGCCTGCAGCTGTGTTCTTAGGACAGAACTGGAGATGCCTGGGGTTGCATTTGAAGCCACAGTTCCTGAAGGCATGTGATTAGATAAGAACTAAGTTTGCTGTGGTTGGGCCTTTTTTGGGGGGAAGGGAGCTATTTGGTTTTTTTTTTAAAAAAGATAAAAAAAAACACCTTAGCCCTGTAAGGAAAAGCTTCTAAATGTGACCCCTGAGTATCCCCAAAGGATCAGGCAAATAAAAATACCTTATCGTATTACTAGTTTTGATTTCAGACTTGACTGATTATTGTGGTGCATCCTTATCCATGGAATACTTCCACAACATACACAGGCTGAGACACGCAGACACACAGACTTTGCACTAAGTTTGACAGGCTATAAAAATAGTAATTTAGTAATTGTCATCTAAAGAATGTTTATAATATAACTCTTCCTTGCACCTTCTCTGTCACCCCAGCTCCTTTGAACCAGGAACATTTTCTAACTACAAGCGAAAACTCCAGTGAACTTTTCTACCGATGCTTTACCACCTTCAGCAACACTATGGGACCATTTCCTACACAATGTCTCTTTGTTGACAGGCGTCTGTAGGAGAAGGAACACCCTTGAAGAGTGAGTGCTCCAAGATCCAGAAAAATCGATGATAAACACTATGCTACAGTCCTCCAAACATAAAGCAGGACCAGGCACAGAACCTCAGTCCCAGCTCTGTGTGACGCACGTAACAGCAAAGCTGTTGGAAACCTCTGAGCCTTCAAATAAAATAAAAACTCACCAAGTTTCAATAATTCCTCAGTTTTCCACCATCAGACTCACTGCCATGCCATTGTCCTAGGGCAGCTATGGGCTGCCCATGGAATATTTCCCCCTGGCTTTTTGTGCTAAGCTCCTGAGTCCTCTGTTCTCCCTGAACATCACCATGTGACCATTAAAACTGTTTATGAAAGAGTAGCTTTTCTCCAAACCCAGTCACAGTATGCATGAAGGACATCACATGCCAGTGCCAAGGTGAGGTGCTTACAAGCACAATTCAAAGGAGGATACAATGGACAAACAGTGTTAGAAAGAGGCTTCCCCAGTTCACCCTGCTAGCTCTTTCTAGGGTCACTGTGCGTTCAATAGTGGGGTGAATGAAACGTCTGAAATTCAGTGAGAAAGTCATAGATCAAAGAATCATCCTGAGCACCTAGTTTATTCTTCTATCAATATTTAACTGGAAATCAGTCTCACTCTGCATCGAGTGAAACATCTTTGTGCAGTATGATACTGCCCCCAGGAAGTCTGAAAAATAAACACTGCATAGCCAATGCTCCAGATCCAACACGGGCTGAGAGGGAGGTAGAGGATAGTCAAGGTTTGTGGAGCACCTGAAAAAATGTTGGTTTTTTGAGGACAACCCCAAGGGCAAAGCTTGTGGGAAATCTTCTAAATGGTGTGAAAGAGACACAGCTTTAAGATCTGCTAGTTTAAACAAACATTTTTGTTTTGTCTTTAGCTGGAGCTAATAATGTGCCCCACTTTGTCTGAATTTCTAAAGGGTTAGAACAACTAATACCAGCATAGCCTTAGGTCAAGAAGCCTGAGCTCAGCAACTACCTTTTAGTATTCAAAAGCTGGTGCAAAACAAGCAGGGAAATCCACTGAAGCTGAAGAAATAGATCCACCTTCAGCTCCACTTTGCATTCAGCTGTATCTGCTGAAGAAATAGGAGACAGTGGGAACTATAATTTATCACAGCAAACACCCCAGTCATTTATGCAGCTGATGCTGAGCTATGTAAACAATGCTTGGGATTATAACCCCGTGTGTATGTATGCACATACGTTATACACGTAGTTTACATTTCTACCAGCATTAAGCCACTTTCTAAATAACACCTTTTTCCCTGGGATGACCTGAATACTATCCTGGAGAAGCAAAGTAACTGAGCAGATACCTACAGAAGAAAATTCTGAGTAAAAAAACCCCAAAAAACCAAACCCAAGCACTTAACGTTTTAAAGACCTTAATAAGTTGTTCCAATCCAAAGGCAAGGTATGACACTGAAGTTGCTCTTATTTTAAAGGCCAGGAGCAGTTGCCTTCCCTACTGCTGAGAAAGATGAACAGTTCTATGTCTCCCAGAGGAAGTCTGTAGCAGGAACGTCCAAATGATGAAGGATACTGCAAGACCAGTTCTTGGGCTTTCTAATACTGCATGAGGTCTCCCCCATTATAGACAAATTTGGCGTTTACCAACTGCCACTTTTGATCCAATTACCATTTTCTCTGGACATACTTATTTATGTCAAAGCTGAATATAAGAATCTACTTCTAGAACTTGCTGTACAGGAAATGATTTATGACAATTGTTGCATGCGAAGGCGGACCTTAAGGCAGCCTGTCCACAAATCTGAGCTGCACAGTGCTTGTTAGGAGAATCAATGTTCCCAGAAAAATCCCAGCAATTTGGCTGGAGGTTTACTTAGCGCTCCAGTGTTTTGAAATGCACTCCCTTGTCAAACGTGATGATTGTGAGCAAGAGGTGAGAACTCAAAGGCTTTTCTCATCACTGATTTAACTACAGTTTCATGAACCCCATTTCATGAGTTCATCTGAAACTGAAGTTTGAGATTTGCTTTACAAAACCGTGCCATCATCCAAAGCAGACAGGACAGTCCATTTCTAATATCAAGACTGCAAGAGCCAACATAATACTAGGGGAACTGCAATGTGGTGATAGACAACTAGCACGCTAACCACACTGTCTTCCTCAGATACACAAGGTATGCATGTAGCTGAGAAAGCTTCACATGCCTTGGTGACTGCTGCAAACACCGTGAGAGTTTTTACAACCAGAAATCCCTGCCGCCTCCTGAGCATGCTGACCACAACCTCATAGGAAAAGCAGGCAGTTCAATTCCTTCAACATTTGTGTCAGAACCAACAGCCTAGTTTATATTTCTTTTTCATATAAGAAAAGAAAAATTACATTATAATTACTCATTGTGTCCATGCAGAAGCTCAGTAAGAGGACACGCACAGTTGATAAGGCAGAGCTAGGGCACCTCAGGCGCAGATTTCGACTGTGGCACACGGCACACACAGGGGTGCGAGGGTATTACTGCATGGAGAAGGCACTGACAGAATGAGTCACTCCACGGCCTAATGCTGGGCTGACTGTGTGTCTGGGAAACGAGAAATGCCTAAATACAGTGTTTTTAGACTTCACAGATAGGCAGCACATAAAACGCTAGAAATGCCTTTGATCTTGGCAAAATTAGGAGATAGGACTGTATTTGGGTCAACCACCCTTTCCTTTTGCACCCTTATAGAAGAGAGAAAACAATCTGGAGGAAGAACAGCACAACAAAGGCAGATTTGCCTCTCTGAATAGAGACAATAGAGGCAAGCATTTCTAAAATAAAGATATTGTGATTAGGTTATACGTTCCTTTAAGACCTGCATTAATTTTGATTTATATTTAAATAAAAATGATTAAATTTTATCTTCTAAGATGGAAATGTTGTGATAAATACTGGCCCATGGCCAAACTAATCTCTAAAGCCTACAGCTTTAGAAGCCCTGTTGTCTTGTATGGATATTTGAATGGCAATGGGTTTTATCAGTATTTCTAAAGGCACTCGTTTAATTATGTGGTTGTAAGAATTTTCAAAACCCCAAAGAATTAACACTACCAATACATATTCATATTTCTCAAATTAATTCAACCTGAACATTTGAAAATATTAATTTTAAAAACACTCATTTATTTTTGTTTCTGTAAACACTCAGAGCTCTGTTCCAGTCTAGTTTATGCACTTATTTTATTTTTGTATAACGATGAAAAAAAAAAGATGTTGTGAGCTCTCGTTCTTTACGTTACATAATGCTGCCAATTGGTCTATTTGCAATGTGCTGTGTTATCCAAGAAAATTAATCCAAGAGTGAAGGAAGCCAGGAGACAAAGGGCAAGTCCTGCTTGCTTAATTCACATTTGTGCATGGTAGAGCCTGGTTCTGGTTCCACTGGTTAAACAAGAGCTGATGGCCTCACAAGACTGGGGACCACTGCATTAGACTGCATGGGATATACACTTGATGCACGAGCTTGCTCTGCTGCATCAACTCAAATACAACACTCAGCTTGGAAATGCAAAACATTTTTGTTTCACTGAATGGTCAGAAAATAAATCTATGAGGTGGTCAGACTAAAGAGATGTGGGGGGGATTTGTGTGTATTTGATGTTTTAACTTTAAAAAAATAAAAATAGAAAGGTATAAACCTAAGTTTTGCTGTCATTTGGAAAACAGAATGTTGTGGAGGGACTTGAGGTTATTTTATACATTCATGAAAAAGCCTTTGTAAAGAAACAATGTCCTTACCAAACAAAGAAACTGGAATGGTTTACTTAAACACATTAAAATAAAACAAATATAACTGGAAGTTGGGGGGGAGGGGTGAGTGTAATTTTTTTTTTCCAAATTGTTTACTCTGTAGAATTGATTTCCCTTGTTCTACAAATGGCCTATAGCAATATAGAGATGATCGAAACAGAAGCCCCAGCACTGCTTCCTGTAGGCCCCTTTACACAATGCAGTTTTATAAATCTGTGGGTTTTGAAAATGCAAACTTTTCTGCCTGAGCAATTATCACTCTGACATCACTCTCCATCCAGGTCTGCAATGCTGTGCCTTTTGACAACCATTTGCCCACTTTGACAGGGCGCACAGGCACCTCAGTGAGAACTCTTTCTTCTCTAGAAGCTCATGAACAATTATTGTGGCATCATCCTAACACACTTACTACACACAGGAGAGAAAATCACATTATTGCATCCTAGCATCACTTAAGAGAAACAATTCACAGGTTACTTCCAGAAAAGGAATTACCATGTCTATTAGCAAGCAGAAACAGCAAGAAGATTAAATAGTTTGAGAAACACATAATCTGCCCTATTCCTTAGGCATCTCCCCTATTTCAAGAGCAAGACTATGTCAGATAACTGATTTCTTCAGGCTTTTTATGAGCCACATACTTTTATCAGTTTAACAGAAGTAATAACAAATCTAAATTCCCTGTGCTACCACTGAGGCTGCTTAAAGGACCTGCTTTGCTGCAGAAGCCACGACAATGGGGACTTAACTCTCTAATGAAATACCTCATATATTGATTTATACAACTTTAGTGGTACCATTAACTGAAATTTGTTCTTTTCATGGGCTTAGAAAGGATATAGTGGCTGTCATTGTTCGCAATTTAATGAGAAGACTGGGTCTAAAATTATTCTTGCATTTGGGTGGATATGGAAAGTGTGGAAAACTGTCCTCATTGTGTGTTAATATTTCATAGAACAACAAACATAAACGTTCTCTATGTAATAATATATCAGCTTCTATCACTAACACTGCTGTCAATAAGTAACCTCTTCAAGAGTCTTCCTGTTTAGAAAGTACTGGTAAGGTATATTTTAAGAGAAAAAGTACACGTATATGTCTATAAACTATTTCTATATCCACATATGCATGCATATATGTAAGAATAACCAAGCAGTAAGCATTAAAAATTGTATTTCAGACACTAATGCAAGCAGCTAATCCTATTTACATTCATATTAGCCCTGGGTATCTTTTTCCCTAAGATTTACACATTTGTATGCTTGCATGAGTTGAACTGCTTTTTGCACGATATCAGTACATTTATAATTTAAATCTATAAAAGGCAATTCCTTTTAAATATACTTCCTAACAGTGGGTGAAAGAAGCACTAAACTTATTTGAGAGCTGTACACATCAGTAAACATGTGCACTGAACTCCAGGCAATGTGCTGTGGGAGAATTAATCTTATTCTGTATGAGCTAAACAGAAAGATTCGGGGACTCAAAGCGACAAGCACAGAAGCGTTTTCTTCTTATTACCTAGAAAGTGTGTATTTTTTAGGATTACGATTTCAAACATCCCAGGCTTTTTTTCAGTGATTGGTTAATTTGGCATTTTCTTACCTTATTGCTTTTAAAATTTGTGGCAAATGTAGTCCATAAGTACCAGTAATTAATTCTACTGGAGTTTGACTACCTTCCTCTAGTCTATTACCTTCATTATGAGCAACATCAGAGCAATGTTAAATAAGAACAATAAGAATCTTAAATAAGATTCTTAAATAAGATTCTTAAATAAGAATCTCTCATCTGATCACACTCTCTGAAAGTACAGAAAGACCAGAGTTAAGGATGATCTTGAATTTATCAGGAATTAGAAGTCTTTTACAAAAGAAGACATGAAAACCAAGGCCTTTATGTAAGGAATTCTTCAGCTGTGCTTGAGTAGACCCCTGCTTGAGTTGTAACCCTTGAAAATGGATTAAGTGCAGTAACTGAAAAGCCCTTATGAACATTTCTTTGATTTCATAAGTTATTTTCATATGAAACTACAAAAATTCAAGTGTGGGGGAAAGAGACCAGTTTTCAAAATCCGTAATAAAATAGTCAATAAAATCAACTTTCAGTTTTTGTTGACATATCTCCTAGGGGCTGTTCAACAAGATTTCTGCTTTTCTTCTGTAGACTGAGTCCATCTACTGCCCATGATTTCTTCTACACTCCTACACAATTTCTTCACTTTATACTGGACCCTAAGCACTCTGTGCTCTTGCTGTATTTCTACAAATCCTCTGCCATGCCATCTCCTTCCTTTGACTTTTGGAGTCTCTCTTACATGCCTTGTTCTGCCTCACCCGTCCTGATTGTTGAAGTCACTTGAGAACAACACCTCTATACCTGTTAACGTGCCTAATCCTGCATAAAAAGACACTGGGGACATGTTGACACGGATGTTCTCAGATTCCCTTAGACTTTTATAAAAGCAGTCAGTCATTTGCCAAAGAAGGTAGGAGCTGAAGAAGGAGGATTTATTTTGCCCCCAGCTCTAAACCGCAGCAGCACAATCCTGTTTTCAAACAAGAGAGTCTATAGAATCATAGAACCATTCAGGTTGGAAAAGACATTGGGATCATAGAGTCCAACCATCAGCCCTACTCTACAAGTTCACCACTAAACCATATCCATCAACACTACATCTAAGCAACTTTGAAACACATCCAGGGGTGGTGACTCTATCACCACCTATATTCCTTGACGTAAGCTGACAACCTATCCGTTGCCACACATAGATACGTTTGTACTTCTATTGCTATGCACCTAAAAAAAACAAATAGAAGTGAGATCTTGTTGCCTAAAAGAGTGCAGATGACAACCTTCATGAACAAGCGAATAGCCCACAAGCAGATGTGAACTTCACATATTGTCTCAAAATAATGGACAGACGCTCCACTAGTATTTGTGAAGACATAGCTAATGGCTATGCAGCTTAGGAGCTGTGCTGAGCCTCACAGCACTGCATTATTCCATGTCCTTTCCTGTCCTACCCCTACAGGGGTCAAGAGTATCACTCTAAAAAGAAATTCATACGCTGAGAGCTCTTGCAGGTTGCCTTTGAGTCGGTCATATATGGTGCATCCAAGAGCTGATTTACTGTGACCTCCTTTCTACCCACCCTATAGGAAACTGCTCTACAAAGCAGCTCCTTTATTTAAGTTGTCACATTTTAGACTTGAAAATTGGATGCAAATATTGTTTTAGCAATTCCCCAACCACCCAATGGGATCAACCAGAATTATCTCCGCTCTTTGAAATTAGTGGATTTTACACAACCCTCCTGTGTTTCAGACCTTCTTTTTCCCTTTTTTCCTTTCCCCCACAAACCCCCCCCTTTTTTTTTTTTTTGGTGAGAGAGAAAGAAAGAGAGATGGGAGGGAAATGAAGAGAAAGAGTGATGAAGGGCAAACCAGCAGAAAATGGAAAGAAATGGAAAGAGTCTGTGTTGCCAGTTTTAAAGGCCCTGGGTTTCTTTCAGTCTCTTTCAAGTACTGATATGGATATGAAGTCACTGGCAAACTAAAACCCTCAACTTCAGTTAAAAGAACTATAAATCTGAAATGAATATATAAATAATACACAGCCATCTAGACAGTATAGGTCACTTGCAAAGAGACTGGGTCAGGAAAAGATTGTCCATCAGTCAGACAACCATAACTGATTCTGATGCTAAATAATGGTTTAGATATTCAGTATTCTATATATGCGAAAGGCTTCACTGAGCACTGGATCTTCCCCACCAAAGTAGCCTTCTACTTATACATATCTTTATATGCAGCCATAAGAAAATGCACATGCTATTTAAACTTTCAAATTAATGCCAAAAGAAAAAGCTACTTAGCAAGGGACCGGAACCAACATATGTAACTGGCTTTTGGTAAAGTAAAAATAACTATCGTCCTCTACCCTCGATAAACAACCTGATCATACAATACCCATAAAGTACTTAAAAGGGGCAAGAATTAAAACATTCAGCTGACGAAGATACTTATTTCCACTTTTAGAATCTGTCCACAGATACACGCAGGGAATTGTGTGTCTTACAGCACCGGTTTACGCTCTCACATATCAGAGCTTGCTAATTCTCAGGCATCACAAGAGTGACTGTGCTGACTACACGAGCTTTTTGGATTCTTCTCTGTATTTTTTAGCTGCCATTTCAGCAAAAGAAAGAGGTGGTCTTGAAGGTAATGATACTGCCATCCTAATGGCTTTCGAGATACACAGTAAGTTTTGGTGGGCCAACACCTATATATTTTCTTTGTTGGCAGCTTGTAAAGCTTGTATTTGCTGAGAAGGAGAAAGAAAAGACATGGCTACTAAATCTGTAAGCTGGAACATAGAAGGTTCCACATCAACCTGAGAAGGAACTTCTTCACAGTGAGGTTGATGGAGCACTGGAACAGGCTGCCCAGGGAGGTTGTGGAGTCTCCTTCACCGGAGATGTTCAAGACCCGCCTGGATGTGTTCCTGTGCGACTTGGTCTAGGTGATCCTGCTGTTGCAGTCAGATTGGACTAGATGATCTTTCGAGGTCCCTTCCAATCCCTAATGATTCTATGATTCTATGATTCTAAATCTGGCATCTGCATCAGCTGAGATGGCACAGCTAAAAAGCAGGTGTTAATAGCTGCAGGACATGACCTACGGCTGTGTGCGAGTCGTAGACCCAACCCAAGTGCAATCCAGAATGAAAGACTGGATCCAGTAACTCAGAAGATGCAGCAGATTGCTAACTCCTTCCAAAGGCGGTTCAGTTTCAGAGGGCTCCTCATGGATGTCTCACTTTGTGCCTGTGCAACATGCTGCCAGACACGTCTAAGAACACTTCCAACAAACTTCCAACAAACAAAACTGCGCAATCACCAGTATAATAGTCCATTATACTGATTAACTTACAATGTGCCTTCTAAACCCTAATGATGTTCACTCTCAGTAGAAACACAGCTTAGTCCAATATTCAATTCTGATACCAGATACTGATACATCTAGTAACTGTTTTTCAGTGGTAATAACTTGCTTTCCTATTAAAAACAAAAAGATCAAATACCTTGTTCCCTTTATATCTATAAATGGTATCAAACATTTCTGCGCAGAAGCTGCAAAGCTGTGGTTTGGTCTTATTTTAAGCAGATCTGCCCTAGTTCAGTAGACAGTGTGTGCTTGCAGCCCAGAAGGCCAATTGCATAGGCTTCCGGGCTGCATCAGACAAAGCCTGACCAGCAGATCTAGAGAGAGATTCTGTCCTTTTTTCTGGAGAAAGTTCTGAGGGGACCTGATAGCAACCTTCTAGTACCTAATGGGGGCTACGAGAAGGCTGCAGAAGGACTGTTTACAAAGGTCTGTAGTGATAGGATGAGTGGCAATGGTTTCACATTAGAGAAGGGCAGATTGAAATTGACTGTTAGGAAGAAGTTCTTTAGCAGGAGGGTGATTGAATCCTGGAACAGGTTGCCCTGAAAGGGAGTTGAAGCTCCATTCCTGGAGATCCTCAGGGTGAGGCTGGACAATGCTCTGGGCAACCTGTTCTAGTTGAAGATATCCCTGCTCACTGCAGGGATGTTGGACTAGATGGTCTTTGGGTGTCCCTTCCAATAGGGGCCATTCCATGATTCAAACTGAATACAAGATGTCAGCCCTATTAAACTTTTTGACTACTACATACAAACAGAAAGAACAAAAATGAAGAAAGTTAAAACATAAAGCTTGATTCTACCACTCCCATGTCTACAAGTGGTGATGATTGTTCTGAAGTTAGAGGCAGGACATTCAGCAGCAACAACAAAAACTGGTCTCAAGCTGCACACGTGAGTCTCTTGCAGCTTCAACCAAGTGGACGCAACCCAGTACTTCCAAAAATCACATCCACAGAGGCAGCTCAGGAAGCCCTTCTCACACTTGGGCACTCTGAAGAGTGCAAAACATTTAGCTGCATACCTGGAACCCATTTGCCCTGTGTGAGGAGTCATCTGCTGGCAGAAAATACAAAGGCAGGGACATGCTCAGGTTTCTTCTCTGCCTCCACTGCAAAATGTCTGTTTTAGTAGAGTGCCATGGGGTAGGTATCATTAGCCCTTTCTCTCTCTCTCTCTCTATTAGACTTGTGTATATTTTACTCTCAATCGAAAAATGCTTAGAAGTTGGTATTAGACACAAGATTTGAAAATGAAAGGCTTATGTTTAGCCAAGGCTAACAAAATGATGAGCATACTGAAGTTATCATTGAAGCTATATGAGCTAATTCTATTCTTAATTAAAAAGATTTTTTACTGCTTGAGAAAAAACAAAATCAAGACATACCCAGTTAAATGAAAATGTCACATTTTGGGAAGTTTTCTTGCAGATTTTGGGTGTAAGAGATTTTTCTAGAGATCCTATTAGCTGATACTATTCTTTGTTTCTCCATTAGCAGCCTGTAGGCAGAGATTTAAGGTTCGGGTACAAACAGATTATGCCACAACAGCTGATTGTGAATAACTTCACACTTGGACACTTCTATTCCAAAACAGAAATAGAGTTATTCAGTAATACCTTACCCTACTTGAAATTCAAGGCCCTGCATTAATCCAAATTAGCTTTCAAACACAGCCATCCCTCAGGCTGTTAGAAGCCTCATTGTGCCTGGCACTACCAACAGACAGAAGACCCCCTCTCCAACCATTCTGCTTCTAGTGAAATTTATTCTGAGTTGCACTGTGGGAGAAGCAAACTTGGCCTCATGATGTAAATGATTGGGAGCCTCTGAATGCCTGTTTTTTTGTACATTTTTTATGTTTTCTGCCAGCTGTTCAAAGCAGGTCTGACACTACTGTCAGGTACCCTTGGCTTCATCTGATTGGTTTCATGTTCCAACCTGCACTGTTAGGATGGAATTAAATACATTTATTTGGAGTCTGGAAGACACAGCCCTATAAATGTTGAGAACATTCTAGGGGCAGCAGAGAGTCTTCAGCGCTGTAGTACAAAGGGAAAGACTTTTCATTTTGGATGTGTCTCTACCATTTCACTGTTTTTAAAGTATTGTCTAGTCAGGCACATAAAGGCAGGGGTGCAGGGAGTGGGGTGGGGCGGAGAGGTGCTGTTCTATAAAAGTCAGTAGAAAAAAATTTAGTTAGGCTTCTTTGGAAAACATCACTGGTCTCCAAGTGTGTTATTTTCTTCCAGGTGCCATAGTTACTTTATAAACAGACCTCAGTCAGTAGCTCCAAAAGCTTGTCTACACTTGACATTTAATTTGGATTGAGAGAGAAATGTGAATTTATAGTGCAGTGTTTGTATAAAGTTGTTCTTTTCACAATAAACCCTTGGGTGCTTTTTCTCAAGTATTCCGTAACGAAAAGCACTTTGGATTACACATGCAGTGTGTAAAGCAAGGACACAGGCAATTTGTACATATTTTTGGCCAAACACGGACAACCACTGCAACCCAAGTTCCACTTCAAGAAAAAAAATAAGTGAAAATGAAAAATAAAAGCATTAGTCAGTGCAACATTAAACAAGTTTTGAGTGCAGTCCCTCCCTCAGCACTCCACATCCATCACTGCCTCAGTATAAACCCAGCTCACTGCTGACAACAACCCTAAACTATGATTATTTCTTAAAAAAACCACACAATAAAAACCAAAAGAAAATGTAACAGTTGGAAAAGCAAAAATGCTGCAGTCCTTTGGAAAAAGAAACAAATGATAAAACCAGATTTGGGGGCTGCAATTTGGCCACATTTAAAGGGGCAGTTGCAAAAAAAACAGGCTGGAAAAACATGATTGTACCAGTGTCCCCAACAAAGGAGGAAGAACAAGGTCAGAAATACAAGTACATTTCTGTGTGATCTCTCATCACAAAGGGCTTTTCCCTTCCATGTAAATTGTACAAATTGCATTAAAATTCCTAACGACTGAATGTGACATGAGCTGCAGGTATTTCTGTCACCATTCCCTTGTACCCTCAGTCTGATTCAGAGTTCAGCTCTTTCAGAGGCATCGAGCACCAGGCCCAAAGCACCCCTGCGCACTGGGAAGCCACAGCCAGAGCTTCCAGAAGACCCGCGTTCAGTTAAGAGCAATGATCATCAGTTCGCGTGCCCAGTCAAAAACCAACCAACCCAACCAGTAACCAGCAGCTACTTCTAACAAAGTTGTTTCCAGGTACTTCCTGACCACACAGCCCAGAGCTCCATTCACTCGCTGTTAGAAGCACCCCAGATACTTAGAAAGCTAAGCCTTAGTGGCATCGACTCACCTATTTCCATACAATCTTTAATCATAAAAGTTTCATCTGCTGTGTTTTCATCCCAGAAGACTGAAAGGGACAGCCAGAGTGGACAGGGAATAAAACTGACCCTCTAGCAATGGTAATGGCCATTCACATTGCTGAGAACAAAACTGCTGCTTTATGGATGTCAGGGCCTCCCAAGAGTGTTTTATATCTGTCTTCTCACTGTTTGGACAAGGAGAGTTGTCTCAAAGGGACCAGGGAATGGAGCCTTTGGCACCGCTCTTTGCCACTTGTTTCCTTAATTACATTTAGACTACTTAAGGGCTTACTGCTTTTGCATGAAAATTTTGGAGGGAAAAAAACCTCTTTGTGAAAGAAAATTGTATTGCCACTTACAAAGAAATTTTAAAGTAACACGTGGGGTCACTGCAAATACACCATGGGTTTATCTCTTCCAAGTTAATTTAGTTGCCACTTGTTGGTTTGGGTTTGTGGTTTTTCCATATCAATTTAGGTTTGATGAACTAGGGACCATCTACCTTTATGATTCAGAACTGGTGCTGGAGCAAGTCCAGAGGAGCAACAAGGCTGGGGAAGAGACTGGGGGGAAAGTCTGATGAGGAGAGGCACAGGGAGCTGGGGGATGTTTAGCCTGGAGGAGACTCAATGGGGACCTTCTCCCTCTCTCCAACTCCCTGAAGGGAGGTTGTAGCCAGGTGAGGGTCAGGTTCTTCTCCTAGGCAACCAGCATCAATATGAGAGGGCAGGACCTGAAGCTGCCAAGGGAGGGTTAGATTGGATGTTAGGAAGCCCTTCCTCACAGAAAGGTGATCAGATCCTAGAATGGACTGCCCAGGGCAGTGGTGGAGTCCTCATCCCTAGAGGTGTTGAAGGTCAGGCTGGCTGTGGTCTGGCCAATGTGCCATCTGGTGATGCTAGATCATAGGCTGCACTTGATGATCTTAGAGGTCTTTTCCAGCCCCACTGATTCTGTGATTCTGTTAGTTACTGTTCTCTATCAAGAAGCAACAAAGCAATATTGAAAAAGGCCAAGTCTTCCATTCTTTCATAATACTACGTTTTTCTTATTAATTCAGGGAGGGGGAAAAAGACTGCTTTAATATTTATTCCTATATATTTTCTTCCTCCTAACTCCCAAGGTATATATAATATATTTTGGGAGTTGTTGTTTGTTCTAGTCAAATGGACAAAAACCTGTTACAAATTCACTGACAGAGGAAGAGATACCCACAGTCCTACAGATGAAACATAAAGGCCTCAGAAAAAGAAGAAGGTTTGTAAGTGACAGAGATTCACATGGAACCAGAGGTACATGAGGAAACTCTGGTAAAACTACTCTGAGTTTAATGGCACAAGGAGTATCATGTTCTATGGTTGTTTGGACCATGCCTCCTAAAGACTCAGCAAGGCTGTGCTATGCAGCGTGCCACTGACAGTCAGCACACGGTCTGTGAAATCAAACTGAGTAATCCTCTGCAGAACTGGGGCTGTGTTTAGTTAACCTTTTGCATGATAAAAAAACATCTTACGGTTATTTTCTAAGATTCTATTAAGTCCTGCTGTATTTTAATAGAAGTGAGGATTTAGTTTCATTTTTGTGACTCAACACTTACATTGTTGAAAGGAAAACAAAATATTAATCCAATCTAATCTTTCCAGGATAAAAATCCCAAACAACATGTTAGAAATGCTGGCGAACAGATAACCAAGAGGAAAAGTCTTTTATATACAGCCTCACATACAGCCAAATCCATTTTAAGAGTCTAACCTTAATGAGAGCTTTAGAGATTAAAAAAAAAAAAAAATCAACTATTTTTTGCATGTAGAACACTCTGAAGAACAAGTTGCCTTCAAATTTCTGTCACTGACAACAAGTCAAGGGTAACATTAGGAAATCACAATCACAGGGATGCCAGAAAAATTAGTCAGAATGTATCATGCTGCCAGATCGATCTGCTTCCCCAAACCAAGGACAAGGTATGGGAAGCAGAAAAATGGAAAAAAAACAAAACTATGTCTTTAAGAGAAGAAACAAGAAGAAAGAGGGCGGTGTTTATTTTTGTAGAAATTATGATCTTCACTTCTGGTTTGAAGAAAAGAAAGACAGAAAGACAGAGAGACAGAAAGAGAGAGAGAAAGAGAAAGAGAGAGAAAGAGAGANAGAAAGAAAGAAAGAAAGAAAGAAAGAAAGAAAGCCCTTTCAAATACTCTAAAGCTTAAAAAGAGAAATAGGCATTTGGCTTGGAGCAAAGAAGCTCCCTTTGCTCCCTGTCCTCACACCACTCATCAGGCAATTCATCATGGCCAGACTTCAATTTTCCGTGTATTTGAAGAGTAACCTCTACAGCACCTCTGATCGTTAAAATTCCACACTGAAACACATCTTCCATGGGCACCATAGTTGCTGTTCTTGAAGAAAATATGTCCTATCAGAATGCAGATCCCACTTTCTTCTCACCACTGAACCACCTCTTGAAAACAAAGCAGCTGCTCATCAAACCAACAAACTTCACTTAAAGTACTTCTAACCCTACAGCTAACTTTCTGTAACTGTGATTCTGCATCTACAGAATAATGTGGTGCATTAAATATTTTCATAATACAGAACAGTAAGTTTTTCCAAAGAAGTCACAATGAGTGATGTCGGTCAAACAGAAGGAATAGGTAAAAATCAACTGACACAAGGGAACAGTTAGTTAATCTGTTTTAGGCAACAGAAAGGAAATGTCCAGACACCTCCCATTCACATTCTTATGAGTGATAAGATGACCAAAAAGATCCTGTCCAGAACAGTCAAAGCAGTTCTGGGTCTCAGCCTGACTCTGTGTCCATCAGTGATTCCAATTCTGCAAACAGAGGCTTTTAAGGTAAAAGACATGGCCACCTCCATGTTTTACTTTCTCCAGGCAAAGCAGCTAAAGCAGGGTTGTCCCAAAATGTCCATTGTTACATGGGAAAAGATGCACAGTTTTGAGTCAGACACGTTAACAAAGCAGTAGTCAAATCGATAGCTGCCTTTGTCCCTGCCATATATTCTTCTTGGAAAGTTATTCACCAGCTTTCTGGTAATGGGTTCTGAAAAGCAGTGTGTGATCTGAAGCAAACTGAACAGGGTGCTGTTCTTGTCAGCAAGGGATCAAATCCCACGTCAGTCAGAGCACAGCCAACTCTCTTCCACTCTGTCAGCTACAATTTGCCCATTTTCTCCTGTCCAACTGTCCTCAGAAAACAAACATCACTATACAAAAAGCGATTCCAGCTGAAGCAGTGATTTGGATATAGCTTATTCCCAAGTCACCTGTCCCAGATTCACTGGACTAGATCGCTGGATGCTGAATAACGGGGTAGAACACACACACAGGCCACCACACAGAAGATAAGTGCATCCACATTGCCCGATGGAATGAACAAAATTATATCTGGCAAGTTTATAACTCAAGAAATTAATTTTCCTTATCCACAGACACAACGCATTGGGCACTGTTGCTCTCCATTTCCTTCTAAATTAATTCATTTTGCAAACTAATTTTCTCCTAACTGTCTATACATAGCTAATTCTAGTTTTTGCAGACTAATTTTCTTCTGGCCGTCTATACATAGCTAATTCTAAGTGTTTCAGAATACATGTGGGGAACAGTCCCGTAGATTACATGGCATTGGATCTGCACAAACTTCAGATTAGACATTGGAAAAAGGAGGCGGTAGAGTCACTGTCCCTGGAGGGGTTCAGAAAACAAGTAGATTTGGCCCTAGGGGACAGGGTTTAGTGGGTAGGGTGGGGTTGGGCTAATGGTTGGTCTTGATGATCTTGGAGATCTCTTAAAAAATTAATGATTCATGATTCATTTTAATCCTGTGGTACTTATCCCAGCATCCTATACTGCTTTAGTTTTGTATTCACCATGGCTTTGAAAGATGCTACAGAATTATCTAGTAAACTCAGCAAGTATGGGAAACTATCAAAACAACCCAGGTTGTAGAACACCAAGCTACTTCTGAAGTAGGAGGTTCCAGTTTCCATAATATTCAAAAGATCACAGAACTGCTAAACTCAGGCACTGGTTTCTTAGAAAACAGAAGATACTCCACCCACTGGCATCCATTAGATATGGTCCCCCAGAAGTCATGTGGTTTCCCTAAAGGTAATGACTTTTGTTTATGAAATAAACCCTAAAAATAAAAAAAAATCCCTTCTAGGAGAAACTCTGAACAAGCCTGGAAGATTATCACAGGGAAAAGGTGTTACTTGTCTCGATTCAGAATAATACAACTAACACACTAACACATCTCTCAAACCTCACATGTGATTAAAACTCACATGTGAATAAAAAGCAGAAGCATCAGCCTGACGTTTGTGTCGACCATTTTACATTGAAATGTATGTAAACTACTAGACACAGGTACTCATAGTCACTGTTGTGACTCTTGCAAATATTGCCAGTCATGGACCACTTTGACCTGTTTCCAAAAATAAGCTTTTCCAGTCTATTTCAGATACCGATCTTATTGCTTTTATGAGTGAGAGAGAGTCCCAGCACATTCACGTCTGTTAAAGAATCACAGAATCACAGAAGACTGAGGCTGGAAAAGACCTCTGAGCTCATCCAGACCAGACCAGGACCTAACAGCATCACATCAGCCAGACCAGGGCACTAAGGGCCACAGCCAGGCTGCCCTTCAACATCTCCAGGGATGGGGACTCCATTACTGCCCTGGGCAGTCCGTTACAGCACCTGATCACCCTTTCTGTGAGGAAGGGCTTCCTGACATCCAACCTAACCCTCTCCTGGCACCTTTGGGCCCTGCCCTCTTGTCCTGGTGCTGGTTGCCAGAAAGAAGAGCCCAACCCCCACCTGACTACAACCTCCCTTCAGGGAGCTGGAGAGAAGCACAAGGTCCCCCCCGAGTATCTTTATCTCCATGCTAAAAATCCCCAGCTCCCTGTGCCTCTCCTCATCAGACTTTCCCTCCAGTCCCTTCCCTAGCCTCGTGGCTCCTCCGGATCCACTCGAGCTCTTCCATCTCTTTCTTGAAGTAGGGGCCCAGAACTGCCCCCAGTACTCAAGGGGAGGCTTCCACAATGCCCAGTACAGGGGGAGAATTACATCCCTAATCCTGCCGGCCACATTATTGCTGATACAAGCCAGGATGGCCTTCCAAGCCACCTGAGCACCCTGCTGTTGAACATATCTAGTGGCATATCCAATTCCCTGTTCAGTGCATATATGCAAAAATGTACCTAAACACATAAATATTTATTACCCATTAGATATTGGAATGCTGAACCATTTCTTGTTGGAATCTCATCTATGCTCAGGGAGTCGGGACTTTGCCCATTATCCACAAGATGGGCATGAATTGAAGTAAACACCTATCTCCTTTCACCCACCAAACGATCTCTATGGTTCAAATTATTCCCAACAACAGCAACAAGATGCTAGAAAGTTTACTTAGAGTGGTCAACCTAACTGCTCTCGTTTGATTTGTCACTCTCAAATTCCTCCTTAAATGATGCAATATTTCTCCTATTACTCACATGTGGGAATGTTACTCTGCTGGCTGGGAGCAAACTGCCATTTGTTTCAACTTTGTTACAGCAAGCTAATTTCTAGAGGTATTTGAAGAAATGTTCTTTTCCCAGATGCTGAATGTACTCAACTACCTGTCTGTGAGCAGAGATCACAAGATATCTGTGTGGGTCAGCTATTTCACTCTATCCTGCAACATTAAAAAACCCCAAAACCACACACAACACAAAAGATACTGGAGTTGAGTGCTAGGAGTAAGTTCAAAAGTGAAATGTTCCCCAAATCCAGTAGGTATCAGTAACAGGAGGTTTCACTTAAGGTGGATATCACTTTACTGGTTTTAACAAACTTCAAAGTAAGGGTCCTAATGCAACTGATTTTGTGTGTCTGTTTTACATCAGTCACAATTCTGTACCACGGTTTCACTTCTGCCCGATACTTATCATAAATTTCTGTAACTGGAAAGCACACTTGATGTATGGATTAAATTAAGAACGGTTTTATGAAGCAGCATGATAGCAGACATTTATGTTATTAACTCACTTTTTTACATATCTGCTGATATGTTGTTAGAGCATGTTAAAATATGAAATGGTAATCCATACCACAGGCATCAGCAAGATAAATACATTTAACTGAAATAGAATCAGAAATCGGTTTTATGGGGCTCAGTTTCAAGTCACTGAAATGCAGAAACATTTTTCAAATAAAACTATCAATTCATAATTCATTATACCACTTCAATTCAATGGAAAAGGGCTAATTTTAATGAAATCACGTGTTGCTGGTGAAGGTGAAATCTTACCCACACAGAGACTCTTTTGGGAACAAAGACGAGGAGAAGTATCTTGGATACCAAAAAGATATTCCCGCACATCGATGTCCTGGGTGACCACACAGCCCTCAGACTTTCTCACTTTGAGTAAAATGACTGTGCATAATGTCAGCATCTGCAGGGCAGTTTAAGGGCGTTAATCCCACATCTGCCCGTGACCAGGCATGGTGCACCCACGTTCTTTTGTTCTTTGAGAAAAAGTCAACCCCAAAAGAAATGTTGTGGGGCTGTGTTCTAGAAGGAAAAGTAAAGCAACATACGGGAACATAGGAGGTTCAACCTAAATATAAGGACCTTTGGTTTTTACAGAGAGAGTAACAGAGCACTGGAACAGCCTGTCCAGACAGGTTGTGGAGTCTCCTGCTCTGGAGACATTCAAAACCCACTTGGACATGCATGATGCACTCTAGGTGATCCTTCTCTAGCAGAGAGGTTGGACTAGATAGATTTTCAGAGGTCCCTTCCAACCCCTATCAATCACTCAGTAAATGATATTTATGAGTAGAGCCTGTCCTGATTGTCAGCTACAACTCATTGCTATGCCATCTAGTCCCCTCAGTCATTCCAAAAGTAATGCCAATTGACCTTACTGTCTTGGAATGGAAAATGCACAACACAAGAAGGGTAAAGAGGACTTAAATAGTTGTCAATAGAGAAGAAAGTTTACACATCTGACTCATTCAGATACAACCTTGGAGAAACAATAACAGCATAGTCAGGAATGCGAAAAAATCACCTCCACACTCTTTGCTAATGGGATAGGAAACTACCATTTTTTAAGTCACACTCCTTCAAGCATCATCATCCCTCAGAGCTCACACTTCCAGCAGCAGGGGAAAGCATTGGAGGCACATTTTGCTCTATTTTCTATGCCTTTAGGTCATTCTGAATAGGATATTCATCTCTGTCATTCAAATATCTTCTTTGTTTCCTTCTGCACTGTGGTTTGAATTTGAGTGGGTTTCTTGCCAGTGGCATTGGAAAGTTGCTATGGCAACTTCTGAAATTGTTTGACTGTACAAACTGGTACAACTGGTTTGGACCTTCCAGCTCCACCTTTACTTCACTTTTGTCTTGGTTTGAAAAGAGACACAGGGCACTGGACTGCACATAGCAGCCACCCTGCCCACAGAACATGGTTAATAGAGAGAGTAGAACCTCAGAGATCAGCAGAAGGAAAATTTTGCCTGCAGTTTGGGGTTTTTTTTGCTGAAAAAAAACTTTCCCTCATTCATACTGCATGGGAATCAGCATGATGGAAATGGAAAACTGGCATGGAAAACATGGAGGTGGACGGTAAAATTCCAGGATGCATACATGGACTGAATCCTTTGACGAGACGGAGATAGCAGATCATCCCAGTTGTGTAAGAACATGTGATTAATCTCTGTATGTCCTTGTGCCATGGTCTTTATATCGTGTGAATTAAATGTCTTGTGTTTCCACAAGTCTGCCTAGTTTTTGCCTGCAATTCATAAATGTTTTTCAAACCCTTCTTGTTTTGTTTTTGTTTTGGCTCATTAGCACATTAAATAAATTTACTGGTTAATTTTATCCCTAGAAAAGGCTTGACATTCTGAAATGCAGTTTTTCCAAGGGTAAGGAGCATTTCACTCTAAGCAGTTGCTCTCAAAATATTTTTAACTTAGAAGCTTTATTTCTCTTACCATGTCCGAAAACATAAACTCACTGGCAAATGTGTAATTAAATCTCCTGTAATGTCCTTAAGTTTGACAAAAGTACCTGACTTCACCTGGGCCCACCACCTTGTTTCTGACTCTAAGACAGGCACCCAGTGTGCACAGTTGCTGGTTACCAAGGATCAGGAGTAATTATTTGTAAAAGGGAAGGTAAAAATCTTCATTGGGGAGGTTTACGTTGGATATTAGGAAGCCCTTCCTCACAGAAAGAGTGACAAGACCCTTGAATGGACTGCCCAGGGCAGTGGTGGAGTCTCCATCCCTGGAGGTATTTAAGCCCAGCCTGGCTGTGGCCCTTAGTGCCCTGGTCTGACCAATGTGATGATGCTAGGTCACGGGCTGGGCTGGTCTGGATGAGCTCAGAGGTCTTTTCCAGCCTCAATAATTCTGTGATTCTGTGATCCCAGGAGCAAAGGGTCCTATCAGATGCATTTCTGGGGCAAAATTAAAATCTGTAATAAAAAACAGCCATTGGAGCTCATTTTAGGGGCTTTTTTTCCAATAGTAAAGGGGGAAAAAAGGCTGAAATCCATTAGAAAAATTCTAGCAGGCGCATAGCTATATATTTCAGCTGTAGACATCAGCAATTAGACTCAGCCAGAAGTCAGTTGCCCCCATCCATAAGGGATTATGATTTATTGCAATTTTGAGATTATACAACAGTTTAGTAATTTTGGAGTACAAACAACTACTTTCATAAGCTTACAGATAAGTTATTTGTGAGGTGGATAGCTCCTTTGAAACAGTAATTTAATTACTCGCTCCCTTGAAAAATCTACGACATCTAGCACACATAAAGGGAGGCATCTCACGTACCAACTTGTCCAACAGTTATACAGATGTAGGGAGACATGAAATGAAGATGCTGAAATATGTATAACCGCAGAGTTCTACAATAATGGGAGGTAAACGATAAGATATCAAGCATCTTTGCAGTCTTTAAATACTGCTAGAGGCCACATTAAAAAAAAAATAATTCCTTGACTGCTGTGCTAGTACTTTTAATTCTATTTAGTCTGCGTGGTTCTCAGGGAAAGAATCATCTGCCTTGGATGCATGTAGTTTCACATACCAGGTCCCCAACCCAGATGTATTACTGCAGTATCTGTATCTACCAATATTTGTCTACATAAATAAAAGTACAGAAATAATCAAGATAAACCAGCTGCGGGCTGTACCCCCTTTTCTTACAGCAGCATACCTACAGCAACAAAAATATCCCAAATAGCATTAAACCATCCACATGAGGTGCCATAAGGTGTGCAACTGCAGCCACATAGGGATCAGCACAGATCCAGTGTTGCCATGTCCACATGTCATGTCAGCAGTTACAGAACACCTCTTCCAGGTACTCTTAGAGCTGTTGTTTATGCAGCTTTTTCCTGTCCCACACTGAGCTGCAGAGACATGTGAACAGATGGGGACATGAGAAAGGACCCTTGAGATAGGAGACAGAAAGCTTGCACAACTGACATCAGGCATCAGTTCAACACACAATGAGTAGAGACAGTGCTTTAAAAAACAGAAATTCACCTACTTTACAGTCCCATTCACGCGAAGAATTTCTACTGCTACACAAGAAGAGAAGATATTTTTTTTCCTTTGTGAGAGAATGATTGAGACCCTTTTAAAATCCAACACCACAAAGGCCAGACTTCTTTGTTTTGAAGGCTGCTCTAGGAAGGAAAGCGGTTATTGCCATCAACATTTAATTCCATAAGAAGTTTTTAAGATGTGCATCCTCCCAAAAGATGGCTGAATTCATCACAGCTAGAACTGTAGGGATGACTCTGTGCTACCTAAAGCACATCTGTTCAAACTGCCTCCAGGACTGTATCCCTGTGCTACGTGCACTACGTAAAATAATTTCTTGGCTCGAGCACTCTTTCTGGTGCCCATATGTTAGTACAAAACCACCCACATCGAGACAGTTATTGCTTGGAGACACCTGTGTGCATGTGTGGTTCCTGACACACACCACAGCAGCAGTGGTTATTGTGTGCTAAGGGCACAAACGCTTAACAGAGAGAAAAGTACTGCTTTGTGCCCCAAATAAGGGAGATGGACACTTTGAAAGCAGGTACCTCCCTCAGAAAGACAAAAGTGTGTTACAGAACTTCCTTTCCTATGAAATAGGAATACTAACTTGTAACTTATATGCAAGTTATATTCTCATGTAAAAATAGGAAATGCCATCACCATCCATCGCTAGGGTCTTCAACAGAAACTACTGATGGTTCACAGAACAGCATCGGGCCTAGACAAGGAACTTAGCAACCCCTGACTACACAAAGCACCCTCACAGTAAGCTCCTCAGTCACAAGCACTATAGGATGCACAGCCTTTTATTTCCCCATGGAATACCTCTAGAGAATAAGGACTGTTAGTTTCTGTTAAAAGCCAGGGAAAAGGATGCAGTTCTGAGACAGTAGATGTCCTGGGCAACTGTCTGGTATAATTTTCCCTAGTCATTCATCATCTTACAGCCTATAAACTTACTTCTTGTTCTCACTATCTGTGCACCCAGCAGTCACCAAAACAAGGCAGTACAAACTGCTACAGCTTTGAGATAACCTTTGAATTCAATCTGTTTTGATCTATGCACCAACAGATGCTAAGTCATACACTGATGACTGCAAGTGCTCTAGTTGTAATTGCACTCCAGCAAAACCACAAACTTGGCATGTTAGGACCCTCACTAGATGTTCTAGTTGCTTTCTCCAACTGGAGCCCATTCAAACCAAACTTTCATTCATTAGTCAGCTGCCATCTGACACAGACACAGATCATTAGGGGTTGGTAGGGACCTCCAGATGTCACTGAGTCCAACCCTACTGTTCGAGCAGGACCATAGAACCTAGGGCAGGTCACACAGGAACCCATCCAGACAAATACTCTGGGGAAGACACCTCCACAATCTCTCTGGGGAGCCCGTTCCAATGCTCTGTAAAGAAGTTATCAGGTAATAGAGAAAGCAACCGACTTCCAGTTATGTGGCCAGAAAAGTCAATTGCCTAAAACCTGATTACTTTATGATTGGCAATATTACTTACTATCATTGGAGATACTGTTGGCAGTTCTCTTAGGTGGCCCATAATCTGAACTGACTTCTTCAGATAAGAATTGGCAGACCATACATGATGCTAACCTCAGAGAGAAGCTCCTTGGCCTGTGTTAATCCCAAATCACTCTCTCCTCCCATCTGCAGGCAAGCCAATACCTCAAGTCACGGAGGATTGGTCAATAACAGCAAAAGTTACTTCTCACCCTAAACAGCCATAAGATTAGAGAAGAGCAAAGAAAGTCATGTGAAGGGGGGTGTATCAAAAATTTTTGTCTTCTGATTTTGTATTTCAAGCTTATGACAGTGAAATGGAGAGCCTGTGCAACTCATTTGGATATAGGAGCTCCATCTGTTCTAGAGACAAGAGCTCTGTTAAGCGGCATCTTCCATGGTGAGGTTCTTGCTACATCGCTTCAAAGAAACTCTTGGCAAATGTTTTGTCAATATCCCTGAACACAATATTTGAAATGAACCTGCAGATACAAATCTTAGCTCTGAAAAAACATTAATTAAATAAGGCAAGAAATTCTGTTCAAAGACTAAACATCAAAAAAAATACTCAACCTTTCAGGTTACTTTTAGTAAGAACACTTACAAATCTGCCGTTCTCAAAAGCCTGCAAGCATCGACTTACAGGATCCACTAAATGAGAGAGGCTGGATTCATCAGTGGAAGCTGAGCATTTGATAACATTTGAGTTTGCTTTTCCAACTCCAAATGGGTAGTTCCCTGACTGTGTATTTGTTCCTCACAAGTTAATTTGCTATGATGCTACAGATGATCCCAGGGTATCAGAGGCAAGATTTTATGATAAAACTAAAGAGCATATAAATTACGGTTGGCAAAATAACCAAGGATAATGCTAATTTATGTAAATGTGTACCATACAATACAAAGAAATATTCATTTTTGAGGAGCATGTAATAAGATTAAAAATCCTGCTGATTAAAGCAAATAGCCTTTTTCATGCATTTTGGGTTTGAAGAACATTTCCAAAACAAAACAGAATTTTGCTAAATTCAAAATTTAAATAAAAGAAAATGAAAGAGCTAATTAGAACCAACAAGCTGTATTTCTGATCACAGACGAGAATACAAATCAGATAACATAAAAAGGAATTTTATATCGAGTATTGTCTATCACCCACCTCATCTGCCTCTGTGATCACAACTCCTGTAATGCTGCTGCTGTCATCTTTTCATCTGCATGCTGAGCTCTGTCTGTTCCTCCACGAGCCTATAGATCCCAAGAACAACAGTCTAGTACTTCACCACCACACTCCTCATCTTCTGGAAAGTCAACACCGACTGAAGCAGCAACATCTTCCACAAAGGCTGACGGGAACCATTTGTTAGCACCACACGCATCGCCAGAGGTTACCTGAGCCTTGTCAAAGGTCTGGTGTCTCAGGATGACAAACTTTGTTCCCTGTTGAACAAAGAAAAGACAAGACATAAAGGGCTCTTCAATAGGACCCCAGCTTCTTTAGCTTTGCCATGAACTGTATTTGATACATAAGGGATCCTAAGCATGTATGATGCCAGAGACTAAAACATTTCAGGCTCATGTGGTATTCTCAGTGAAAGGATTCTGCAAAACAAAATGATTACAACAACATTCATGTATTTCCACAGAGAGATCCTTTACACCCCTTCAAAGAAACCTGCACACATTCTGTATCAAATAAACAAGCAAGTCTAAGCAAAATAAAATGGTTTTGAACATGCTTGCTACTACCACGAGACCCAGACTCAACTCCCAGGTTGCTGTATCACAGGGTTTACTCCTCCTCTCCCAAACACCTGGTGCAGCTGTTGCTCAGAGAGAAAAATGGGCTTGGTTATCTAGTAGGACTTGGCACTCCAGTTAAACTCATTAGCATTGTATTTATATACAAAATACAACATATTACCTGTCCAAGTAATTCAAGCTCAGACAGTGTTTTTGAACTCTTTCCTTTCCCACATGTGAGGTGTTCCATCTAACAATAAATCCCAGGTCTCCACATTGGAAGGACTCTCATCAAAACCATGAATGTGTGAGAAAAGACAGTCCTTTTTCTTCAGTGCAGTCCATGGACTCATATATGCAACCCTGTAATCCAGCATCTCATTCTACAGGAGAAAGTGTTTAATTGTGATTATTACTCTAACTTTTTCTACTGGCCCTTGAATAAAATCACTTAACATTCTTTTCAAAAAACACTGGCCAAGTATGATGTTCCAAATGCATAATTTCCTACAGAAGGGAAATGTTCTGTGACTAACATGACAGATTGTTGATTTCCATGCAAAACATGGCCTCAAGGATTTACAGAGAAGACAAGACTGCCTATAGATAAGTCTAGAGTTTCGCTTAACAGATCTGTGTCAGTCCAGTAGCCCAGCAAAGCCATGGTGGTCGCTGTGCACTCAGACACCTAGACTGGCATCTGTGTTTGGGAAAAGTTCAGACCTTTGAGAGCAGCAGAATAGCATTGGATACACACAGAACTCATCCGAATGGAGCCTCTTCACAGCACCAGGAGCGAGGTCCTCTTTCATAGCAGTAAATTAGCCGGGTATGTGTGTGCATTCATATGTTCTCAGCCCAGCACTAAGGTTACTGGTCAGAAAGCAGCTGTGCTGATTGAAACCTGAAATCCAGGTACTATTGATCTACTGTATATTTTATGGTACAACTTGTCCTTACATCTTATTTGATAATACAGTCCTGAGGAATCAAGGACAAACTGGTGTTGAGCTGCTACCAGGTTTCCATTCCTCCTCACTCTGATGAAGTACAGTAAAACAAATTAAAGACCAAATGAAGTAAGAATGTTTAAGAAAACTTCACAGCAGAGAAAGTGACTTGCCAGTTAGTTAAAAGCTCTCTCTGCTGAATACTCTCCGTGGCCTGAGCAGAAGCAAGTAGCTGCTTGAGGGAAATCCTTAGCTTCACTGTCCCGGTCCAGGTGGCCTCAGAGCACCTGATGCACCGCCCTTCTCCAGAACATCACCAGCTACTCATTCGCATGCAATTTCGAGCACAAGCCAGAGAAAAAGCAGCCATTTCCTCCCTAATTAGAGACAAACTTCATCCACCAGGTTCAAAGGAGGATGATGCCTGGCAGACACTCTGCTTGCATAGAATAATCAGGGGTATCTGCTTAAAGCCTCCCTTTGCACAGGGAGAGAAAGGAAACTCAATTAAAATTGTGCTACATTTGGATCATTAAATATCTTGGTCTCACGGAGACAGTCAGGCAAGAGCTACCCCTTTACACCTGACTAGCTCCAGAGCAACCCAGTAAAACTGGCACTGCAGAAGACTTGGGTGGGCAGTGTGTCAATTTTTCAGATGCCAAAACCTTAGACCATCTTTTTGTGCTCTGGATGCCAAAACCAGTAAATGAGACGTGCTTTGCTGCATGGACTGAGCGTCACACCTCACAACCTGCAGCAAACATCGTCTTCTTTGTAATCATCCCAGAGAGGGAGTGTTTTCACACAGAGATTCCTTGTCCTAAAAACCTATTCAAATGGACAAGAAAACGCTTTCCTAATTAACAGCTTGTAATTTCATAGTCTGCTTTGCACATGAATTTCTACTGAAAAGCATCACAAAAACCTGCGTTGGATGCCACAAACTCAAACTGAATTCTAGGCTTGTGCAAATGTATTATTTACACCAGTTCCGGTCCCGTAATCTGTTTTGATGGGCGAGCTCGCTGTTAAATACTGGCAAATCATACGCTCTTACATCTCCATGAACGATCCCATTTGCTGTCAGTTGTGTAATTCGGGCAACTTTCTTACTAGTCAAGCGGAAAAGACGGGGAGGAAGAAAGCTCCTGCGCACCCAGTGTGACAGGGCACCAGAGGAGTGAGCAGTAAATTAGAGTGAGAGGTTATAAGTCTGACAGAAACCTGATCTGTAGTCCCTAATTACAGAGGCTCGCTTCCACAAAACTGACACAAATGTTAAGCCAAATTAAATGTTGTCTAATTAACTATCATACACAAGACTTCAGAGTGGGATGTCTACATGTTATTTAGTGAAGTCAGCGGAACACGAGGACACACGAACAATCAGTCAAGGCAGAGCTGCCATCCCAGCTAACGCTGTGAGGTTAAGCTATTCCATTCCCATACATCCCTCCTGTTAGAGCACTGCTTGTAATATTTACAGAGGAAAGCAAACAGTGAGGTGGGGGAGTTGGTAGGGCACAATGTGATGGCACTGTTCTCCCCAATGAGCTGCCAGAAACTGTTATGAATGGTCTGGCTGACAGGCTGATGACTGAGAGAGGAAGAAACACAACGGTGCTGGTAATTCATGAAAAACTACACACGGCCATGACAAGTACAAGTGCCAAGTGACAGCTGTCAAGGAAAATGGAGTTGAGGGGATCCTCTTGAAAGGATCATCTATACACACGTGTTACTGTGGGGGTAGGGAAAAATCTGGCATTCAGATTTTCAGATCTATTCCCTCCCTTGGGACTGAGGGGGAAATTACCCCCTTCCCCCCACCCCCCAATTTAGGATGCTCTTTATTTTACTGTAATAATTCTGCTAACGTTTCCATTCAACATGCATTACTTCCTACGTTTCAGATCACTGCTCTCAGGCAGTGCTAAGCCCTTTATGTGGCATCACTGCGAGGACAAATCCTGAGCACAGGTGAGGCTGTCGAACAAGTCAGCAAGGTGTCGAGGGCTCTGGCTGGAGCAGTCCTGGGCACGGAAAGGGAGAGAGGTGGAGGCAAACAATGCCATGATGTGCTGTGGGAGAGCAGCAAGAGATGCCCTCACGTGGGCTGCACTATCAATAAGACAGACATCCGTCCAGAGATTAGTCTCAGTGCTAATGGATCCTGATCGTGGTCTAGAACTGGGAGCCACAGACAAAGCGATGCCTCAGTATGGGTTGGCAGCCCTTGGCACAACTGTGTTCCCACCAGAGCAGGGAAAACCTCGGCCACCCCTCTGCGTGGGTAGCCGGGCTCAGCCAACATGGATCTGATTGATTTGAAGGGGTTTTGTTTGCATCACAGAAGGAAACAGCTGCAACAGTCCGAGCAAATCAGCCACCATTTCCCATACAAATCACTTCTTATCCTGTCTGAGCTTCCCAAAAACATGGTTTTGTTTATTTAGGAGCAGCCACATTAAAATGCAATCACCAAAGCACTGTAAAATTGATTTGTGAAAATTTTAGAAGATCTACATCCAGCCATGGTTTAATGGATAACTCTGACCATATACAATGCAAGCACACAGAGCTCTACTGTTTACTGTCTCCAAAAGCGTGGTAGGAAAGGCTTGTTCTCACAAAAAGAAAAGAGAATTGGGCAAGGGAAGTGTGAACAAAGCCTGCTATTAACATAATTCTCTCTAATTGTTTTACAACTGTTAAATTGACATCACAAAAGGCTGTACTATTATTACCAGCTGTAGTCTCTCTCTCTCTCTCTCTCTCTATCCATCCTAAGCTTCCAAACACTCTAGTTACTCAAAAGCAAATTAAGCTAAACATTCAGGCTGAAGTCAAACAACCAGAAGCATCCTGAGAGTTGAGCACCCAGCTACCCCCCACAAGCCTGGTAAGGTCCTATCTTTTCTCATCATCTGCTGTAAGAAATCCACCCAGGCCGATTAAAGCTGGCATGGAGCAGCTGCTTGAACCACAGCTCACAGACTTCCCAAGGCCTCATTCACAACGGATTGCAGCCAGAGGCAGCCTTTCCAGACCATTGTCTCCAGAAGGCTGGGTGTCAGGAACTTCGCTTTCTTTAACTGTCCTGTATCCTGATGAAAATTCACAGTGCTACAGGATGCCCTTTAAAACTAAGCCCTTCGTCCTGTCCACTGGCCATTGCCCTGCAGTCAGATCTCCAGCAAGGCAGCCACCAGATCAAACCCTGACTGCCCTGACAAGGAGGGTGGTGTCCAACTTCTACCAGTACTAAATGATTGCTTCATAGGAAAACTGCATCCTATAAAACACAACATCAATGCTGGAAAGTGGTTGAGTACAAACTCCTAAACATGGGGAGCCCACAGGCTAATTACAGAAGACGAGGCTCATCTCCTCTTTCCATTGAGGTTCAGAAGAGCTTCAAAAGCCCCTGTCAGAATACGATGCTGCTGACAGCACAAAGTGGTCTGAGCAGCAGCTGAAGGGGTTTTTCTTTCTTCTGTGCTCCCCAAAGCTCCCCTCTAGTGTTGGTAACACAGGGAACACAGAAGCGGTGCAGGTCTGGATATTTTTATAGGTACTCCTGCACCATTCAATTTATCAATATGTCATGCTTACCAACAGCAAATTAAAAAATAAAAAACATTTTAAGCAGATATCGTTAAAAAGGTGTCTGAGTGTTCAGAGAGGAGCAGTACAGGAATAAGGAGAGGACTCCTGTCTGGGAAAGTGAAAACCTAATGGAGAAAGCAACAGCATAACCACAAAAGCAGCCCATTTTTTTGCACCAAGGTGCAGCTTGCCTCCAGTCTTACAGCCCTGAGCCTTCCAAAGTCAACACAAACACGCAAGCTTTTTACACCTGAGCGTCAGCAGACATGAGCCAACCTGTCAGACAAACGGAACATTAGAAAAACTACAAGCATTTTCTCAAGACAATATAACATGCCCTGTCTCCTCTCACTACAGCCCTATGCTCAGAAGTTGGGCCTTGCCACAGAGAACTCCCCTTCCCCTGCTCACTCTATCACCACCCTCCTTCCTACCTCCAAGCCTCTGTGACATCTGCAGTCCCCTGCCCACCCATTCCTGCACCATCCTGGATGTGAACACACCCACTTTCTTTCCCACAACCTAAGTGGTTCTTCCTCTGTCAGGTGTTTGCACTTAGACCCTGTAGAGGCTGGAACAGCAGACTCACCCACTGTTATTTTCCCCAGGCTTGAGCTCCTACATCTAAATTGCATTGGAATTGTTCAGGGTAGCAACCAATAATAAACAATTAATAATACTAATTATATAAACAAATAATAACTAATATAGAAGAACTAGTATTACCCAAAAAGCAAAAAAAACCAGCAACCCACTGCTCCTCTGCAGGTTACACTATGGAATGATGAGAAGAATGTTATTTATGAACGGAGGCTCCAGAAATTGTTCCTGCCCTATTTGTGGCTACTCTCTTTGGAATGATAGCCCTGAAAATCCATTTGGATTAGAGATTTGATGCAATCTGTGAGTCTGTGAACACTAATAGCAAGAAAGATACAGGAGAATGCCTTGTACAAGGAACTGAGAGAAGAAAAGCAGGTCTTATGATAACTCGAAAAAAATGCTTTCAAAACAAATTTAGACATATATAGCTGGGAGTTTCCTTTTACCAATGAGCTCCAAATAGGGAAAGCTGAACAATTTCCACGTATGTGACATGGCTGTCCACTGAAATGCCGAAACAATCTTACCTACTCACAGTTTGCCTGGATGATGCCACAAACACACACTTGTGAGAATCTAACAAACGCAGCATGCACAGGAGAAGGCTGTTGATATGTGTAGTATTAAAGGGGGGGAAAATGATTTTTGAAAGCCTTCCTGCAGTGAAAAAACCCATGAAGGTCACCACTGACTGGTATTCAGCCTGTAGCAGACTGAGGGGAAACACTGCAGCCAGCAACCAACAGTCCCCATTGTAGTACCTGGTGGTTGAAATATTCTTTGCTCTTATAGAAAGAGTCAAAAATCAAGTGTGTCCCTTTTCTCTGCTTCTTCACAGCATCATCGTCTTAGACTTCATGTCAAGACTGCAGCACTACCATAAGGTTTCCATATCCAAGGGATCACATTACAAAGGAAGTTCAAGGCCAAGTTTAAAGAAGTCTGTGCAGTGATCTCCTGTAAAAACATCCTTCCCAGCTTCAGCAGTTCTGTCAATGCAGAGGCTTTTGTGTCCTGAGAATGTATTCTCTTAATGGATGTCTAATCTGCCCTTTTTGACCTCCTCCCTCCACCTTCTCCTTTGCTCTCCTAATCTAAACTTTCTCAGTATTGTCCTGTGCAATTTTTCCCCTCCTCTGAATGCTGCAAACACAACAGCCTCAAATTATCATATTTCGTGGGACACAGACTTAATTTTTTTAATTATTAAAACAAAATACCTCAATGCTTAAAACTTAGTATTTTCAGTTAGCTGGTCTAGGTGATCCTGCTCTGGCAGGGGGATTGGACTAAACGGTCTTTCAAGGTCCCATCCAATCCCTAATGTTCTGTGATTCTGTGATTTCAGTTCTCCTTTCAAATCACCATTTCAATAGCAAACACCCTGCTAACTTGTGCGTTCTTCATTCTTGTGCAAATAGCATGCCACTCCTTTTCCACTCCAAAAAGAGAGATGTAATAAGCAATCCCAGCCCTCCAAAGTTCATAGCATTTCTATTACAAACTTATTTCAAACTACAATTACCAAATAACTTAATTATCATAATTATATATGAAGCTTTACTGCAAGATTAAAGTGGGTTGCTGAAATAAATGCTAATATATTTAATTGTTGGATGAATGATCTTGGCTTCCTTGCTACTCCTCAACAGCAAGTCTTCCAAACAAGCATGACTGAGCACAGTGTCACCCCAAGTTCATCATGCAACCAGCAGAAGCAGTTCAGTGTCTCAGAGGGCACATTTTCTCTGGGTACCTCAATCTTCAGTGAGTAGACATGGATTGTCATGAGAAGATAAAAGTAGTTTGTTTTCACTTTCAGATCTTAAAATTAGCCTCACAATAGGTAAAACCTAGCTTCTGAGAGCGTGTAACTGACAGACACAAGGAGAACTGCCTAGAAATGTGGATTGAAGCGGAGACACTGGAAGAGGGTAGGTCTGACACACTTTGTGCTGCTAAAAGATGAGAAGTTGCAGAATCACAGAATGATTGAGGTTAGAAAAGCCCTCTGAGCTCATCCAGCCCAGCCTATGACCCAACATCATCACATCAGTCAGACCAGGACACTAAGGGCCACAGCCAAGCTGTCCTTCAACATCTCCAAGGATGGCAACTCCACAACCTCCCTGGGCAGTCCATTCCACAGTCTGATGCCCCTTTCCATGAAGAAGGGCTTCCTAACATTCAATCTAACCTTCCCCTGGCAGCTTCAGGCCCTGACCTCTTGTCCTGGTGCTGTTTCCCTGGGTAAAGAGCCTGACCCCAACCTGGGTCTCCTTCAGGGAGTTGGAGAGAGGGAAAAGATCCCCCCAGGTATCCTCTTCTCCAGGCTAAACACCTCCAACTCCCTCAGCCTCTCCCCAATCATACTTTTCCTCCAGTCTCTTCCCCATCCTCATTGCTGCTCTGGACCCTCTCCGGTCCCTCAGTCTCTTTCTTACAGTGAGGGGCCCAGCACTGCCCTCAGTACTTGAGGGGAGGCCTCCCCAGTGCCTAAACAGGGGAAGAAACCGCGGGAGAACCAAGCAGAACCCGGCACGTACTGCGAGGTCAGGACGCAGGGCGACCAGCTCAGCTCTGGGAGCTTGTTTTTGGCTTTTCTTTGGCCCCTTTCAGTAAAAGGAGCCACCCGCTGGGGAGCGACTGAGGAGAGGAGGAGGGGCAGCAGGCTCCGCTTGCCTACGCGCCTGAGCACAGTGAGGTAGCAGGGGTAGGGGCTGCCGCGGAAACCGCGGGACAAGCGAGCTGAACCCGGTGCGCGTGCTGCGAGGTCAGGAGGCGCCTTCCAGGCGGGGAGAGCACAGTTGCAGTTACCATAAGACATGAACAAAGGCCAGTAGAAAAACGGTGGGCACCCAAACAGAGGCCACACACAAGCACCCAGATATTCAGGCAGGTGGTTGCAGTGTGGAGTGCTGGAGTCTGGCACTTGATATGGAGGAGGGCAGGTACAGCACCTGTGTTAGGTGTGAGCAGATCAGTGACCTGATGAATATGGTGGCTGAGCTAAAGAAGAGGTGGAAAGACTGAGAGTTATAAGACATTGTGAAAGGGAAGTTGACTATTTCCATAATGTAGTATCTACAAAACCTGATCTAGGGTTGACTCTTAGTGGCTCAGGAGGTCCAATGTCCTCCCTACAGCAAGTCTCTCAGCCTCCACATCGTAGCCCACAGGAGTAGGGTCAATGGGAACAGGTGTCCACCCGACAGAACAAGCGCAAACGGAGCAAGTGTGCTACATTAAGAAGTTCACCACCTACAGTGCACTTGCAGAATAGTTATGAGGCTCTGCAGGAGGAACAGATCAGCAGCAAGGATGAGGACTCAAAAAGCCTAGTAACTGCACCAAAGACAGGTAGCCTCAGGCCANAGGACTCAAAAAGACTAGTAACTGCACCAAAGACAGGTAGCCTCAGGCCAGACATAAAGACCAATCCTGAAAAGAAACCTCGTAGGGTTATTGTTATAAGAGACTCCCTACTGAAGGGAACAGAGGGTCCAATATGCAGACCTAACCCATTCCATAGAGAGGTGTGCTGCCTCCCTGGTGCCCAGGTAGGGGACATTTTAGGTAAAATCCCCAACCTCGTGAGTCCTACAGACTACTGCCCACTTNAGGAGAGGAGGAGGCATTGCCCCCCATATCAGTGACCAGCTGGAATCAGTGGAGCTCCATCTGGGGCAGGATGATGAGCTGGTTGAGAGTGTGTGGGTTAAAATGAAAGGGAAGACAAGGGAGGGTGATGTTACTGTAGGGGTCTGCTACAGGCCATCTGACCAGCAGAAGCAAGCAGATGAGTGCCTTCACAGGCAAACAGAAGCAGCTTCCAGGTCACAGGCCCTAGTCCTTATGGGGGATTTCAACCACCCTGACATCTGCTAGAGGGACAACACAGCAAGATACCAGCAATCCAGGTTATTCTTGGATTGCATAAATGACAACATCCTCCTCCAACCAGTGGAGGAACCAACAAGAAAAGGTGCTATGCTGGACCATGTTCTCACCAACAAGGAAGGGCTGGTGACCAGTGTGAGGCTCAGGGACAGCCTTGGCTGCAGTGACCATGAAGCAGTTGAATTTCAGATCCTCAGGGCAACCAGGAGGAAGCTTACATCCCTGGACTTTAGGTGTGCAGACTTTGATCACTTCAGTGATCTGCTGGTAAAGTATCATGGGATGAAGCCCTTGAGGAAAGAGGGGCCCAGGACAGCTGGTTGGTATTCAAGGCTCACCTCCTCTGTGTCCAGAAGCAATGTACACCAACAATGAGGAAAGCAGGGAAGAATGCTAGGAGGCCTGCCTGGCTTAGCAAGGAGCTCCTGGACACGCTGTCACACAAAAAGAAACTCTACAAGGAGTGGAAGGGAGGACAGCTAGAATGGGGGATGTATGAGGAAGCTACACAAACACCTAGAGATCTGGTTAGGAAAGCCAAGGCACAGTTTGAATAGAACGTAGCCAGGGAGGTCAAAGGGAACACCAAGAATTTCTACAGGTATATGAATGGTAAGAAGAAGACTAGGTAAGGTGTGGGCCCCCTCACAAAGGAAATGGGTGATGTGGTCACAAGTGACATGGAAAAGGCTGAGGTTCTCAATGACTTCTTTACCTCAGTCTTCACTGCAAAGGCCTCCAGCCACACTCCTGGAGTCATGGAAAATAACGGCAGGGACTGCAAGGAAGAAGTGCCCATCATAAGTGGAGATCTGGTTCGTGATCACCTGAAGGACCTGAAAGTGTTCAAGTTCATGGGACCCTACGGGATACATCCACGGGTACTGAGAGAATTGGCAGATGAGGTCGGTAAACCCCTCTCTATTCTATTCCAAACGTCATGGTGGTCTGGTGAAGTCCCCACTGACTGGAAAAGGGGAAACATAATTCCTATTTTCAAGAAGGGTAGGAAGAAGGAGCCGGGGAACTACAGGCCAGTCAGTCTCACCTCTGTGCCTGGTAAGATCATGGAGCAGATCCTCCTGGAGGCACTGCTGAGACAGAATAGTGAAGAGGTGATTTGGCACAATCAACATGACTTTACCAAGGGCAAATCCTGCCTTACAAATCACCACGGAGCAACCGTTCAGCAACCCATAGTGAGCTGAAGGGATTCCTCCTTTTTTCCCTGGTGCTGAGATGGGAGGAGAGAGGAGAGGGGAGGGTCGTGGAACCCTCTCTGCCATGTCTGCAGAGTGTGTGGGGGCCCCTGCTGGTGAGGCCATGAGGTCAGTCTCCATCTTGGGTCCCACATGTGGCCTGGGCCAGTGTCCACCGCCATCTTAGAGAGCACTGATTAGCAGGAAGAGAGACTGTTTGTCATCTCTGCTGCTAAGGAAAACTGGGGATGCGTATATATTTGGGAGAATTCCTTCATGCTTAGCTGAAGAAAGCACAAGGACTCGAAAATCCTTAAAACTTGGGCATGAAAGACAGAGTCTGGGTTCTTTGTTGGAAAGCATGTCTCCTGCACCAAGGGATGCAGTTCAGGTGCTGAGGAATCAGGCCTGCTCGATGAGTGTTGATCTGGAGAAGCTACGCTGAAGAACTGAAGAATTCACCAGTCTGGACAGCCAGGGTGCCGCTGTTCGCAGGCAGAGGCAACACATGAATAATAGAGAGGGTGGTGGTACTCACCTCTACACGACTGACGTGTTCTTTTCCCAGGTCTCTAATGTGAAAAAACCCGAGGACCGAGACGATAGTGATCTCCTAGTGTATTTTTCTCAGAATATGTGATGGCATTCGTGACACAGTTTCCAGTTTGTGTGCACTAACTTGCTTAACCTTTTCTTCTTTTCTGTTTACAGTTAGAGAGTTAATAAACTCTTTTCCATTTTCCCTAAGCTATCCATTGTCTGGCAAATTCTATCTGAGATCTCATCAAGACCTAACTGCTTTTTTTTCTTTTCCTTTAACTTTAATTGTGGTCTTGAACCCACCAAAAAATTGGTACCGGAAACCCGGGAGCAAAGAGTTTCTTAGTTTTAACCCACTTCAGGGGCCTATGACACAATGACAGTGGGATATGACATGCCCCACCATCCTAAATATGATCACATTTTTCTGAATAACTAATATCTCCTGACAGTTCTAAATCTTTCCAGAGAACATTGGGAGATGCCCACATTTTCCATCTCTTTTCTCAGCATCTTCCTCAACTTGCTTCTATCATCACAGATCTCAACAAGCTAGGCCAAGATACTTCCAGAAGGCCAATGGAGAAGTTTTGATAGATTATTTAAGAGTAAAAATATACATGCATTTCATCCAGAAATAGGAACATTTCAATATTTGGGTTTTGGAATTTCTTTGGAAATGTCTTTTCTGCAAGTCCTGGAATAGCAGGGTAGATTTAGGTCCCTGATAAAAATGAACTTGTCAGCCATGGTCTGTATCTCAACTCCAAGGAGCCAAGGCCCAGAAGATGTTAATGAATCAGCATTAAAAGTTCATGAACGTGAAGTCCATGGACAGGCGGAGTTTTCCCCTCAAAGACCCAAGGATGCTTTATAAGCACTAGTGGTTTAAGTATCCAGCACTTGCATGAGATAGGGAAACACCATCCTTCTTTTATGGACTGTGGGCAGAAGGAGGTTAAGTGATTTGCACAGGGTCACAGAATAAATCTGTGTAAGACAGAACAAAACCCATGTATCCTGTCTCCCATGCATGAGCTTTGGTGCGAGACCATTCCTCTTCTCCACCTCAGGCACACAAGGGCTGCTGCTGGAGTCACCAGGTGTTTGAGACAGAACCTCTCCGACATAACAATTCTAATTACTCCAATTTTAGAGGTATTCATGCTTTTACACACTTTCTTCTCTGACAAAGTTTCACCAGCCCTAAGATCTGCAGAAAGGTCACAGTAATTATATGTGTAAAGGTGTCACACGTGTTATACACCCTACAGAAACTAATAAAGACTCCTGAAGGCCAAAGCAATGAGGACTCTGCAGAGAACATTCCATTAGAATGCCTGTAAGTTGGCTGTCCTCTCCAGAGATCGCCCGGGGGACAATACCTATCTGCAGAACCCTTGGTGGATCCTAATCAAACTCCAGTTCTGAAAAATATTCCTTCTTGTCAGGTGCAGCACTGTGATCAATGTAAATTTTCAGTGGAATAGCCAGGGCAAGAAAACAACTTCTTGGTGCTCTGGTGTATTGAGCAATGTAATCTCTCAGAGGAAATGGTAGAGCCCAGATTGCTCACAGTTCTTAAAACCAGACAGCACCAAACAATTAATTCCTCTTGCCCTGACTGAGGTAGACAATTTCTCACCTGCAAATGAGCATTTTTCCAGCAGACAAGCTCAACCTTTAACAAGTTAGGATTTTTTTTCCTCTGCTTTGTGCATTTCCAAACATGCCAAGGCAGGCAGAGCTGGTGGAAGGGGGTTTGGACTACCAAGATGGATCCTGTGAGTTTCCTGTGAGATGGTGCCCCTGGACTTGTGTGACCACGTCTTAAGTACTGGATCCAGTTTTAGGCGCTACAAGGATGAGAAAGACATTGAGGGGCTGGAGCAGGGCCAGAGAAGGGCAATGAAGCAGGTGGCATCCCAGAGGAAAAAGCCCAGCCCAGCCCCAATTTTAACTGATTTCATTTTCTCCGTTCAGGAGGTTCACATGATTTATTTCAAAGTTCAGCAACAAATGTGTGACATTCCTGTCCTTCAGGCACACCCAGTCCATTTGCTGTGATATGCAAGTTGGGTCAAACCCCTACACTAAATCCTGCTCATGACAAAGCAATGCTACCATCACATAAATTTAAGCCTTTTAGCATGGGCCTTTCATGAACTCCTAATCCTGTCCATGCAGCAAAATCTAAGCACTTTGCAAAGCCTAATTGTAAGTTCAGGCTATCAAATGCTCATTTTTCTCTTAAAACTTCTCTTTATCACAATTTCTTGTTGCCCTATGGTGTACATCGATTTTATAAAGCAAAAGGGATAATTATGTGCAAAGAACTGTGTGTCACTTAAGAAGAAAGAAGTAAAGACCATGGCAAAACCATGAGATGAGTAGATTTCACCCTTCCTTTAAAAATGCACCAGGTTGCAGGCTCTGCCTTGATCTAAATTCTAACAATTACAAAAGGAATCATTAATTATCAGTGTAATCATTAAATTAGAAAAATGCGACCTTGCACGTGGCTATCCTCTGCAGTGAAATGAAAGGTGGGTATCCCCTTTGTCAGTCTATCATGAAAACTGGACCAGGTGGCTAATCCTTCTCAGGGAGCTTGAACCTTGGCAAAACATCTACCAGAGGCTGAACAGATGCTTAGGCACTCATCAACCAATTCATTTCATAGACACATGTGCAATGGAAGTGGAATGTTAAGAGCCTCACAACCCTGCTTTCACCCCACCACCAGGATCAAAACCCTGCCCTACACATCTTCCATACAAGCCCAGGCTGGAAATGAGATTTCACTTCTCCAGCTTTCTGGAAACTTGTAGATCAGCAATACAGCACAGCAAGGACTCCATTTCAGAACTTTCTGAGCAGCTGAATTCAAGTTTGTGAATGTATTCTTTGTAGTCCAGCCTTCTCATTTAAAACACACAGATACACAGATCATTTGGGGTTGGAAGGGATGTCCAGAGGTCATCAACTCCAACTCTCCTGCTCAAGCAGGGTGATAGAACCTAGAGCAAGTCACATAGGAACGCATCCAGTCGGGTCTTGAAAGTCTCTAGAGAAGGAGACTCCACAACCTCCCTGGGCAGCCCATTCCAGTGTTCTGTGACCATTACAGTAAAGAAGTTATTCCTCATGTTGAAGTGGAACTTCCTGTGCTCCAACTTACATAAAGCAAAGAATAAAACAGCAGCAAAGTCCTGTTTCTGTGGGTCCAACCCTGCAAGTGTAGTGAGCTGAGCTGCCATCTCCACTGCACTGGCTGGCTCATTGCTCTAGGTGGGATACTCTGAAGCAGCCAAAGAATCAGGTCTACAGTCTTGAGAATGACTTCTCAAGTCTGTAGTTTCATTACCCTCCAGTGCTGGGTGGCTCTAATAACATCAGCAAATACCTGAGGATGAAGTTATTAAATTAAAAACAAAAAGAAAACACCCCCCAAAAGCCCTAGGAGGTATTCAGTGTAGATCTGAAATACTTCAGGTGTTTACATGTGTAAAACATAATTTCTGTATCATAAATTCAGCAAGGGATGCAGGCAGCACATCTCAGAGACTAAAGCTTACTTCTTTATGGCATAGCTGTAGGTGTTTAAAGCATTAAGAAAACAGGCACAGAGGAAAGAAATTAACCCTAACTCAGCAAGCAACTGAAAATAGAAAATCTCTCTTGTCCCATTTACTTCTTTCTCACAGTGGACAATACAGGAGAAGTATAAGGCAGTGACTCATGTACAACTGTGTTTTCAGTGAATTTGCTTTCTTTTTTTTAGCACAGCACCAAAAAGAACTGCTCCGTTACAGGTAAAACTAAACTAGAGGCAATGTAGGCCCCCTGCTGAATGAGGTGGTTGCCCCGAAGACAGAGGATACAGAGAAAGCAGAGATACTGAACACCATCTTTGCCTCTGTCTATACTTCTGAGGGCTGACCTGATATCACTGTCAGCAAGTTTGCTGATGACACAAAGCTGGGAGGAGTGGCCGACACACCTGCAGGCTGTGCTGCCATTCAGTGGGACGTGGACAGGCTGGAGAACTGGGCGGGGAGAAATTTAATGAAATATACAAGGGCAAGTGTAGAGTCTTGCATCTGGGCAAGAACAGCTGCAGGTACCAGTATAGGCTGGGGACTGACCTGTTGGAGAGCACTGTAGGAGAAAGGGACATGGAGATCCTGGTGGCCAGCAGGATGACCTTGAGCCAGCAATGTGCCCTGGTGGCCAAGAGGGCCAACGGCATCCTGGGGTGGATCAGAATGGGGGTGGTTAGCAGATCAAGAGAGGTTCTTCTCCTCCTCTGCTGTGCTCTGTTGAGACCACATCTGGAGTATTGTGTCCAGTTCGGTGCCCCTCAGCTCAAGAGGGACACAGAACTGCTGAAGAGAGTCCAGAGAGCAACAAAGCTTATGAAGGAATTACAACACCTTCCTTATAAGAAAAGGCTGAGAGAGTTGGGTCACTTTAGCTTGGAGTAACAAAGACTGAGGGGTGACCTCATTAATGTTGATAAATATTCAAAGGGTAGATATCAGGAGGATGGAGCCAGGCTCTTCTCAATGTCATCTAGTGATAGAACAATTGGCGATGTTGATTTCACATCAACATGAGAAGGAACTTCTTCACAGTGAGGATGACAGAGCACTGGAATGGGCTGCCCAGGACAGTCATGGAGTCTCCATCTCTGGAGATGTTTAAAACCCACCTGGATATGTTCCTGTACAATTTGGTCCAGGTGATCCTGCTGTGGCAGGGGGATTGGACTAGATGATCTTTCGAGGTCCCTTCCAATCCCTAATGTTCTGTGATTCTGCCATTCTGTGATTACCTACAGAGCTGAAGAAAGAAGCATTATTGGAACAGCACTCAGCTCAACACCTTCGTAAAACCAAGTAAGTGATGGGAAAGTAATTGAGTCAGGGGTTTTCTGCAGTCTAAGTCTCATTTTTCACACTAGGTTCACAGCTGTTTAACCCACAGAAACATCCATTGGCACAAAGCTGTGATGTTACGTCAGTCAGAAGACTCTTCCTACCAAGAGAGAGCTCACAGCATGCAGCAGCCAAGGCTACTGGGAGCCTTAGAAGTAACTTGGAACATCCTTTGGCTAGGGCTAACCTTCTCTCAAGTTCCTATTTTGCTAGTCTGTTTTTTAAGGTAGAGGTTAGAGAGATGAAGAAGCTTGTGATATGCTGCCAAAGAGACTATGCTGGTGGAATTTGAAGCAGAAAAGGGTCATGTGACCTCAAGTTTATCCTCAGGGAGGAGGAACCAGCAAGAGTCAGAGGTTGCCTTGGTGTGTTTTACAGCACTGGGCTCAGTGAGCACGGAGATTGGAAGAGGAGATGACAGAGAACAAAAATAAAGCAGAAGGGGGAAATGTCTTTACAACTGCCAATCTTCAGGCAACTAAACCCCAGGCAACATTCTCCATCCTTGGGGAGAGACCACCTGCTGCCAGAGTTACTATGGGAGTCAAAACTGGCAATGACAGACAAGATCCAGTCTTCACAAATTTTAGGAGAGAACAGCTTTGTAGAAACACACTTTGAAAATAAATAAATAAGAGCCCAGTCAGAGCAGAAACTTCTTAGATCCTAGAGCACTGACTGGTGCTGCTCTCAGGTGTGTGCAGCTGCTTACTCATCCCCATGAGAGGCTGAGTACAGCTCTGAGATGCCAGGCCAGAGAGCCCAGCCCCAGTGCACCTTGTTCTACTGCATGTCAGGGTCACTAGAAAGTGTTCTCATGCTGTCTGACTGCATCAAAGGAAAAGGGATGAGGGAAATGCTGTGAGTTTACTGATGAAAACAAGAGCTGCTGAGAGTTAGTTAGACTCAGCAGTAATCCACAGTTCCATCAGACCCTCAGGTAACCCAGTTCTATTCATGGCATGCAAATTCCAGGTGAGGGAAGAATTTACAATTCTCCAGTAAGAAGGGGAAAAAAATGTCAGAGAGCAGAAGTGAACTGAGCACTGGGATGCACCTGGGGAACCTCAAAACCAACCCACAAGGTTTTCCTGGGCACAAGAGTTACTCTATCCTACACCTGGAGCCCAAATCTCTGTTAGAGAAAAGCCAATATTTCTTAGAAGATATCTTTGCTCAGAAGACACCTTTGGGACCATTGCAGGTCATTAGCCAGAGGGAGGTGTTTATTCACAACACTATCCTGGCTCATACCCATTTTGCACTTGCCTGACTGAGTCCCAAAGGTCCTGTGCCTGCAGCCAGGTCACCAGCACTCTCCATCACACAGCTCCATTGATAGCTGCTCCTCAAGTTCTGTAGCTTCAGCTAAAACTAGATACCACAGAGAATACTCAACCAACAACTCCAAACTATTTCGAAAGAGAAGCCTTTTCCTCAAAGCTTTCTCACAGCAGGCAGAAGACAAACCCAACCTGGCCTGGACCTGCACCTGCACCTGGGCTGGTGCAGAAGGTCCAGCAACTGCACTGTGGCAGCTTCACCCGTCCCACAGCTCAGCCAAGCAGGAGTTTGTGAAACATTTCAGGACAAAGACTCTTAAATTTCAGAACCAGAGATACTCTCACAGGCAAAGAAAGTCTTTTTGTTTGTTCTTGGCAGAGGTAAATAAACTTTCCTTGCAGAGTGACCTGCAGCAGAAACAGTGGCTGCAGAGCAGAAGAGAAGCAGCTGGTCCTTACCTGCTTCTGTCAAGAAACAAGCTGTCCTAGTCCAGTGCTGTCTAGACACTGTGTCCTTGCTACGTGCTCAGCTCACACACAACATCTATCCCACGAGCAGTTGCCAGCTGCAGGAAAGCATCTTCCAGACCAACTGTCCCATCTGTCCCAAGTGATTGTCCTATTTCTAGAGAACAAACCACTACCTGAAGGTGGCAAAAGTTGCCTTGTCCCAAGTGCCTGAAGAAGGCAAAAGCTGCCTTGTCCCAACACAGCTCCTTTGTTATTCAACAGATTCACAAATAACTTTGAGCTCTCCTCCATCTCCTGTCATCCCAGGGGACAAAGCACCCCAAAACCAGAGGAGAACTGAAGTGAAATATGCTTTATTACTTATTGGCTTGTAATGTTATCCCTTCTGACAAGATGAACGGCCATAGCGGGCAGCTGTGGGACTCACTACATGGCTGTTTAGAACAAAAACAGGAACAAGAGAGAGTTCTGAGAGGGAGTTTTTGAGCACAGCTCAGCCATCCTACCATGCCCAAACCAAGTACTTTTATCCAGTTAATTTAGTGAATTAATCCCTCAGGGTCTCCAGCCATCTACCACTACAGCTCATTAGAGCCTAATATCCGACTTTTCATGTTGTACCACTGAAAGCACTTACGCTTAAAAACATAATTAAACTTAAAACAAACAAGATCTCTTTTCCTCCCTTGGCAGCCCTGGGACCTGCCCCCCCAGCCCCTGCCTGTCCTGACAAAGGCGCTGTTTGGGAAACACTGTGCACTCCCCCCGCTGCTGGCATGACATTTGCCCGGCCGTTCATCCCGTGAGCAATTAGAAATCTAAATACTGGGTGTAACGCTTGGCTGTTGGGATTTAAGCTGGCGGATCTCTTACAAATGGGTAATGTGGTGCGACTTGCTGTCCGACGAGGTGTCTTATTGAAATATCCCAGGCTGCTTTGCTTGTCACAGCTGTCGTTTCAACCATTTGCACTTACACTGTGTTGCTTTCATTACAAAAATAGAAATTTGTGTCCTAAGTGCTGGTACATTACTAATGCTAAATATTTAATTCCCCGGGGTTCTAATTATGGTTGAGCACTGGCAACACTGATTCTACTTTTTAATAACAACTGTAAAAGCAATTTGAGCATTTTTCAATTAATTAAATACATAGTGTACGAGTAACCTCTTGTCATTTTGCCCTCCAGGACCCGAGTTAATTTGTGCAGAATAAAATGTTTTGAAAATTAACTGATATATGAGTCTGATCATTGTTGTTCTATTAAATTATAGCCTGCCAAATGAGCGGTGTATAATAGTTACAGACCAGACCATTTCCCGATTTACGATGGCATGGTGGTTTGTTAAAGAAACAACAGCGCTTCTCCAGTGCATTTCTACCAGCCCTTCGGAGCAGCCTAATTAGCAGCCGGGAGATGGTCTCTGTACATGAGCATCAGCAGCCTTCCAGTGCGGGGAGTCTTCAGCACTGACAAACAAAGCCTCTCTCCCTCCTCCAGACCTCATTTCCACCTTCTTTCATAGCTGAAATTAAAAGTGTTAATTAAACAACTTTCTCCTGCGTAAACTCCGATGGATTAGTTAGCAATTTACACAGTAACGCATGGGGATTGCAGTATTCAAACACAGAAGTGGCTTGGAAACCAAGTTTTTTTGTCTTCAGCTTACAGAACCAAGTGTGAAAAGATTTGCCCATAAGATGAGGTTGTAGGAAAACAGGGACAGTTAAAAAGACCCACCTGCTCCCACTTACAACCAGGCAACAGAATGACTTCTATGATGCTGAAAATAGCCCTTGAAGTTTAGAATGTTCTGTGCGACAGCACCTTGTACATCCTGGTAAAGTAAACAAACCTCTTTTTTTCCACACACCCCATTAAAAATAAAGTAAAATCCACTGGGAAAAATTAGCAAAAACCCTAAAATTTTGAGATTTGCTTTTCCACAGTTTTATTTGCAGAGGATAAATAATGCTCTTTCAGTGGGTCACTGAACAGAGTATTTTATTATATAGTGTGCAATTATAAGTAGTCAATCCTATTGCTTGAATAAAGTGTTGGAGGTTTAAAGATTCCAAAAGACACGAGTGAAAGTTTGATTGCTTTAGCTAAATGACCAACATTAAAGGCAATGATGTTTTTAACTGAAATTGTGAGAAACAGCTATTCCAGAGTGCAATGCTAATACCTGTCGTGGGCCCTTGTCTGAATGCCCATGCATCCCACCTATGTAGTAGGTCCACCTTGGATCACATCCTTCCCACCTGGGAAGTATTAGTGTCATGGGTTAGAGACTCCAGGCTTTTAGCTAAAGAGTCCAACACAAAGGGAGGGTTTAACAAACCCACTGATGAATCTGCAGGCAGTGAAACAACTGAGTTCATTTGGAGGAGAAAGGCACCAACATATTTTAATTCACCAACCCCCACCACATATCAGATTAAAATCCCACACAAGACACATATACAGACACACGTGGTTTTATCACACTGCTCCTACACCGAACTGAGATAAAATGTCCAGAACGTCCATCATAGACAGTTCCTGCTTCTCTCTGAAATTGCAGTGGTCGTCCAGCCTCCAAAATCTCAGTGTCTGTGGATATTCTAAGAATCATTCTTGATCTTCATAAATCTAGCAGATCATGACAGTCCTCCCGCCACAAATCTCTCTAGCAGCAGCAAGCATTTTCTCAATGCAGCTCTGAAAAGACAGCAAGATGGAGAAGGAGAAACAAGTAATGCTGAGGGGAAGGAGGGAGAGTGCAGGAAGGCTAGAAACTTTTCAATTTAAAACCCAAATTTTCTGCAGAAAACACACAGATTAAATTCACAGATTCTACTCAGTTTTTCAAGCACAACAATATCTTAACACTGACAAAACATTTCAGGAAGCAAAAAAGGTCTTGCTAACAAATTCTGGCACCGTGAGCTTTGGAGGTAAAAGTTTCCTGTGGCTTAATTATTGCTATTTTAAAAGAAGATTCTGGGAAAGGCACCTTTAGCCACTGTGCTCCTGTACTGAGCCTTTTCCTCTCTGCAGGGTGATGGAGATGGCAGCATGACACACTAGAAGCATTCACAAAAGAAAAAGGAGCAGGTTCCTGGAGTTACCTTGCCTGGTTACTGTATCCCTCAGGCTGTCACCAATGCTCACCACAGAAACAGGAATCTTCTCAAGCTCCTAGGCACTGCATAGGTTTGGAAGAGCAGAGGCTGTATCACCTAGTGTCAGTCACTTGCTGAAAGGGTCATTAAGCATCTGAACAGGCTGCTCACAGAGCTGGACAGCTGCATACCATCCCTGGCTGGGTATAAAAGCCGTGTAGGAACTTAAGGACATAGTTTAGTAGTGGGCTTTGTAGAGTTGGGTTAGTGGCTGGACTCAAGGATCTTGAAGGGCTTTTCCAATCTAAACATTTTGGTGTTTCAAGGACCCGAAGCGGCCCCCCCGGGGCGTGGTGGCATCCGCAGCTTCTCTGGTCTGGGGCCGTGCTGCTGTGGCGGGGGGGGGGGACGGACACAGGGCGGGGGACATACACCTGTGCAGCCGGGGACGGACCTATCCGGGGAAGGCTCCAGGGCAGTGTCACCTCCCCCAGGACAGGCAACTGAGGAAAGGGTTCTCCCTGAAAACAACACTTCTTCTTCATGGAAGCACCTCTGAAAATTCTGGCAGTTCTCAAACTGTAACATGTCCCTAGTCCTGCTCTCCATGCTGTTGCTGATACAAGCCAGGATGCCATTGGCCTTTTGTGCCACCTGGGCACAGCTGTCAACCAATATTGCCAGGTCTGTCTCTGCCAGGCTGCTCTCCAGCCACTCATCTCCCAGTCTCTAGCTGCAGGGGGTTACTGTGGGCAAAGTGCATGACCCTGCTCTTGGCCCTGCTAAACCTCATCCCACTGGCCTCTGCCCATTGACCAAGCCTGTCCAGATCTCTCTGCAGCATCCTCCTACGCTCCAGCAGATCAACACTCCCCCCCAGCTTGATGTTATCCATGAGTTTACTAAGGGTAGACTGGATCCCCTCATCCAGGTCATAAACACACACACAATAATGCACAGACAGTAACGCACACACAATAATACAATGGACACAAGCAATGTTATCACAACAATCTCCCTCTTTTTAAAGACAGATTTATAGGCCAGTGTAAAATGTGAAGTTATATTTACTGCTATTAAAAGCTCCCCAGTATCTCTAGGTGCCTGACTTCAATAAATCCTGGAAACATTCTGCTCACATCCTGAGTTTTAAGGAACGTGCCGCATGTGTCAACTTCAATCAAAGCAGTACAGGTTTTTAATTACCCCTCTCACCCAGCAGCTGCTTTAACAAAGCATTTTTCTGAACGTGGCAAACCCCTCCTCAAAAATCAGTCATCTATGTGCAGTGACTACTCAGCATCTAACAATAATGGATATACTGAAGGACGAAAATGAGAGTCGTGCCAAGCCCATAATTCTCAGTGACTGACTGTAAAGTACTTAAAGTCGGTATTAAGCTTCTAAAACTCTAACCCTAATCAATCATAAACGAAGAAATAAAGACCTCATGGTTATTTTTAAAATCTTCAATGGTCGTGCTTAACTTCAACATTTACCTCCTGCTTTTTCTGACGCACACGGCATTCTTCCCAGGCAAAACATGCACCTCTGCATGGGAGCAGGCTAGTACATACAAGTTAAAAAACAACAACAGCTATTTAAACGCATGAGCTAATTATGTCTGGCATTTTGGACTTCACTGTTAACATACTGCTTGCTACAGAGCATAAAACATCTCTGCTAGCCAAAACCAAAGGTGCACAAGGCTGAGAAATCAAAAGCGCAGACAACCTCTCCCCTTCTCTGAACACTTCTGCCCCCAGGGCCTTTTCCTGGTACAGAGAGCCAACATCATCTCCCCAGGCTTGCAGAGAACTTGGAACCATACGACTCGTGTACATTTCTTTCAACCTCGGTGGCAGCCCAGCAACAAAAGGCCCATTAGAAAGAAAAAAGGTAGATAAACGGGTGTGATTGACTCGTGATCATTTTTCTGTTATGTGCTAGCAAAATGGTGCCAGCTAACTAATCTCAGTGGAGAATGAACAACATTCATCCACAGCAGCAGGCTGCCAGACAATTTTAAACCTAATAATTATTTCTAGCAGCAAGGCAATACTATGCCAGGTAGAAGCAGACACATGTTGTGTGAGATGTGCTTTAGAAAAAAAAAAGTTCATGTGGTGTTTGATTTATTTGAGACAGGGACGGATGAATGGATGGGTGGAGAGAAGGATGGAATCATAGCATCATAGAATCATTGGGGACTGGAAGGGACCTCGAAAGGTCATCTAGTCCAATCCCCCTGACACAGCACGATCACCTAGACCAAGTCACACAGGAACCCATCCAGTAGAGGGGGAGAAGAACCTCTCTTGATCTGCTAACCATCCCCGTTCTGATCCACTCCAGGGCGCTGTTGGCCCTCTTGGCCACAAGACCACCTTGCTGGCTCATGGTCATCCTGCCGGCCGCCAGGACCCCCACTTCCCTTTCTCCTACACTACTCTCAAACAGGTCAGTCCCCAGCCTATACTGTTACCTGGGGTTGTCCTTGCCCACATGCATTACTCTAAACTTATCCTTTGTTACACTTCTTTACATTTCTCTCTGCCCAGCTCTCCAGCCTGTCCATGTCTCACTGAATGGCAGCACAGCCCACGGGGGTGTTTGAGCCACCACCCAGATTTGTGTCATCAGCAAACTTGCTGACAGTGCACCCTAATCCCTCATCCAAGTCATCAATGAATAGATTGAACAGAACTGGTCCCAGCACCAACACCTGGGGCACCCCACTAGATACAGGCCTCCAGCCAGACTCTGTTCCATTGACCACCACTCTCTGGCTTCTATCCTGCAGCCAGTTCACCATCACACCTCACTACCCGATCATCTAGACCACACTGCCTCAGTTTGACTGCAAGGATGCTATGTGACACTGCATCAAATGCTTTACTCAAGTCAAGACAGACCACATCCACCACTCTACCATCATCTATCCACCTGGCTGTGCCCTCATAAAAGGCTATCAGGTTGGTCAAGCACGCCTTTCCCTTTGTAAAGCCATGCTGACTGTCCCTATTGACCCTCCTGTTCTTGATGTGCCGCCTGGAGGCAGCCTCTAGAAAAAATGGATGGATGGATGAACAGATGGATGGACCAATGGATGAATAGGTGGATGGATTGATGGATGGATGGACGCATGGATGGGCAGATGCCTGGATGTCTGTGCAGAAGGATAAATGGCTTGATTGCTGGATCGACAGATGGACATTTAAAGCAAATGAAACTTAACACTGCAGACAGGAGAAAAAGACACGGCTTTGGGAGACAAGATCCTTGCCAAGTTAGTTCTTAAGCAATGCCTTCTCACAGATCTTTTTTTAAAGAGAAGTGTAACTGAGTACTTTGTCAGTGGAAGGAACTTCTTCCCAGTGAGGGTGACAGAGCACTGGAACAGGCTGTCCAGGGTGGTTGTGGAGTCTCCTTCACTGGAGAAGTTTTAGACCCACCTGGACATGTTCTTGTGAGACTTGGTCTAGGTGATCCTGCAGGGGGATTGGACAAGATGATCTTTTGAGGTCCTCTCCAATCCCTAATGATTCTGTGACTGTGAAGACATTTGTTACATTAAGATGCCTTTCTACCTCCTAAGCCAGAAGGACATCCATGGTATACAGTCTGACCCCAGGTGTGGCAAAAGCCACAGCAGCTCACAAGGAATGCCTGTGCCAAATCTAGGCACTTGTACAAGCACAAATGACATCTCCTCTTCATTCAGAAGACAGATAACTGCGATTCCCTTTACTAATCATCCCTACTGATTCGTCTCTCTTATTTGCACCTTAGACTTTGTCATTAACTGATTTTTATCTCTGTACATTGTCAACACATGTTGCCTTGAAAATGTTTTGCTATGTCTGGGGCACGAAAATAGTTGTATAAAATCAACTGTGGTCCCTTCTAACACAGACTGACCGTATGACTTGGTCTGGGTGATCCTGCTATGGCAGGGGGATTGGACTAGATGATCTTTCGAGGTCCCTTCCAATCCCTAATGATTCTATGAATCTATGAACTGACACAGGACAGATGCATACATTACTTGCAGGAATGCACATTTTAGTCAACAAAGTTTGAACTGAAGATAGAGTCAGAAAGTAACTGCACAGGACCAGTTAAGAGGGTAAACAGTGTTTTGTCCAACAGATTTGTGGGGAACATAAAGGTGTTCATAATAATAAACACGGGGTTATGTGTATAATCCTGAGAAGATTCATAGGAAATGCAACAATCACCAAAGAGCCAGGAAGTCTAGTTGAAACCAACCTAGCATTTGGAGAATTTATGAGCAAAACAATAAAAACCTGCCTGCTCTGAAATGGTGTTTTGTGTTGTTTTTAGCAGCACACATGCAGCGGGAAAGTCCTGACTACGGTACGCAAGCATTTCAAGCGCTTGGATGTACAGTTTTACTCGTTGGCATAACATAGCAATGACAGAGCTCTACGTCAGCCACTGGTTGCTTTGCAATACTGATGTGACTTACCGTTTCAACAGGCAACGAGATCTTAGTCAACCAAAAGGATTTCATGAAACATTTTAACCTCGATATTTAAATAGTCTGTATTAAGATAAAAGAAATGTAAGAATCATGGGCTGCCTCAAAGAGCTGTGGAGGCTCATTTCCCTTTGGTTCATGGTCGGGAGCACATCTGAGAGTCCTCTGGAGGCAGTATGTTGTTCCTGATGCTCAGCCATGGCTTGAGCCCAGGAAGCCGGCACAACTCTTGCACCTGGAGCTGCACCTGCCTTCAGCAAAGAACTGCAGAGATTGAATCAGCGCAGGCTGAGGATTTCTGGAAACAATGTGGCTGGCACTCTGCCTCCCTGAACTATGTACACCGTGCGGCAAGTACAGGCTAACCTGGGCAAGAAAGGAATCTAACATTTTCTCAGCATACAGCAGTACTTAGCCAAGTGAATTCAAAACTTGTCAGAAAAACAGGCTTCACGCTCTACCGCATGAACTTTTGTTGACATGCCACTTTAAAATGTTAGTGACTTCCATGTTTATGCACTTTCCCCACATTGTTAGCCACCATCCTAACCTGCCCTGCCTTTTCATGTCACCATTTTCCAGACCTCATGGACAGCGAGGAAAGGCTGAGCGAGCTACGTCTCTTGAGCTTCGAGGAGACTGAGATGTGCCCTCATTAATGTTTATGAATATGTGAAGGTTGGGTGTCAGGAGAACGGAGCCAGGCTCTGCTCAGTGTCATCTAATGACAGGACAAAGAGCAATGGGTGTAGGAGGTTCCACATCAATATGGGAAGGAACTTCTTCACAGTAAGGGTGACACAGCACTGGAATGGGCTGTCCAGGGGAGTCATTGAGTCTCCTTCTCTGGAGACATTTAAAACCTGCCTGGATATGTTCCTGTGCGACTTGGTCTAGGTGATCCTGCTCTGGCAGGGGGATTGTACTGGATGATCTTTCCAGGCCGCTTCCAATCTCTAGTGTTCTGTGATTCTGTGACGGAATGTCATTGATTTCTAATACGTCCAATTTTTACCGCATCTTAGGGATGTAAGTGCACCCCTGGAGAGGACTGCACCAGCAGCAGCTCCTTCACAGCGATGCTGGACACACACTACCCCCTCCAGATACACCACCTGTGAAGCTGGTCTGGGCACTCTCTGCTTTTAAAGTGACACAGGGAACTAGTTAACTAACATTTTCTAACATGATCAGCTTTGGCTTAAAGAACTCTGGGTGAGTGTGCTCAGGGAAGCAGTTCCACTTGTGGGGTGGTTTAGCCCTGCCTGGGGCCAGATGCCTACCAAAGCCATCACCCCCCTTCCGGGATGGACAGGGCAGAGACAAACATAACAAGAGGCTGTGAGTCAAGACAACAACATGTTAATAACTCAGAAGCAAAACCCACACACAGCAGCAAAGGCAAACAATAAGATTAACCTCTACTGGCCACCAGCAGATGATGTTAGCCACTGTTCTAGGCAGCAGGGTGGCAGCACATAGTGGTTGCTCTGGAGGACAAATGTCATCAATGAATGCCCTCCCACCGCATTCCATCTTTCCCCTGCTTTTATATCTGGGTTGGTGCAATATGGTCTGGAACAGCCCTTTGGTCAGTCTGGGTTAGCTGGCCTGGCCCATCCCTCAGCCTGCTGCTGGATAGAGTGTTAGCAATGGAGTCCAAACCCCATCACCTCCAGCCTTTGTGCTCTGCAAGCCCTGCTCAGCAGTGACCAAAACACCAGTGAGTTATCAACACTCCTCCAGCTACCACCATACACACAGCACCAGGGGAGGTGTCATGGAGAGGATCAACCCCATCTCAGCTAAAACAAATACACACGGGCAGTAACCTCCAGGAAAGAGTGAGCAGGCAAACATGCATGAAACATCCTCCTTACCCATCACAACTGCTGACAAAGGAGGATGCAGCTCCTGCGTTCTCTGAAGTTAATCTCAGCACTTTAAAGCAGACTTGTGATAAAAACATGAATCTGAAGTCACTCTAAAATTCTACTCCAAGGACACATTAGTTCCACTAGAGCCAAAGTATAAGCCAGACGCAGTAGGTTGAGTTCTAGTCAAAGAGATTGCAGAGAAAGTACGAGCTAATAATTCTTAATTTGGCATGACATTCCCAACAGCTTCTGCCTCTCCTTCTAGCAATTGCATTGTGGCAGCATACAGATTAAAAAAGTCATTGCTCAAAAGACATTTTCTGTTGGAAAAAGGAAAGATAAAAAAATAAGGCAAAGCACCTTCCTTTCTAACACCGTCATCCTGAAAATGGAAGATGCTTTTGCCGACTAGGAAAATAAGCCGATCAAAACACAAATGCGACAAAACCTCATTCATTCATTATTTGTTTAAGAATTACTAAAAAGAAACACTATTTTGCCAAAGGCTAAGGCAACAGAAATGGAAGCAGTAACAAATGGAGCACTCCAAGAATAACTACTCCATTGAATAAAGAGAACTCTGTCAAGAAACTTTACACGTGGCGTTCAACACGCATTCCAATAAATGACTTAAGGATGCGAGTTAAACGACTTTGAAAATCAAGTTTTTGCCGCGGTTTACCATGATGACAACTTTGTACAGAAACACACAATAGCTCCCTGTAGCCTAAAAAAACAATCTGTCAGTTTTATTTTACAAACAAGACTTCCAAAAGCATCTTGTCATGACAATGGAGTTTTGAGGAAAAAACAACCTCTCATGTGATAAATAGGTGAAATTAACTGTCATTAAAACCACTTAAGCACTCCTCGGTCCTGTTATCTTTCTCATCTCGGCAGTAACTGGTAAGAAGGCTTCAGGGAGGCTCAGTCATTGCTGGCAGGATCTAGAAAAGAAACAGTTTTGAATATAGTTATCATTCGCATCCACAGCTTCCAGTTACCTGCACTGAATTGGCTTCATTCTGTCACTGTCATGAGTACAAAGGACCGTCCACATTCAACAAGTCCCTACTTGCTGCTGTAGTCACACCTCACGCCATGACAATACTGCAGTGGCTGCGTCCCATCACACTAACAGTGCGCCTATGGGTATAATAACAAGGTCTTGGTAGCCACCAACCACAAGTTGCAAATTGCCAGCAGCAATCAGACAGCACTCACTATCATGCATTTCATTACTTACGCAACATGGTTGTCTTGAAGCTGGTAACTTGTGGAAAATATCCTCCTGGTCCACGGCACCAATGTAAGTGAAGGGCTGGGTGCAACCGTGACAACAGAATGAAAGAAAAGGAAAATTAGAGCTGCATGTTTCCCCTAAAGTCATCATCCTGCATTGTTTTTGGCCAAGCATGCAGCTTTTTTAAGAGGAAAGGAGGGCACGGACTGGTCAGAGAAAAAGCCTTGCCTAGCCATAAGCCCTGCACAACTAGCTCCCACGTTCCCCAGCAGGCTGTGTGCATAGCAACCCCACTTCCAACAAGTCAAGTAATTAATTGTATTCCCATATTAAAGCTACCATGGCACACCTCCACCTTGGCAGATTCCTAGCTGGCTTTAATCTTTTCCATCTTCAACCTGCCAACTGGCCCACAGTGAAAGCTGAGCTGTCACTGCCTGGACACAAAGGGGTTTTGTCCTTTCCTTCACCTTTCGCTAGACCACGGTGCCATGTAGTCACTGTACTGCCCTAACAGCAACTCCTTCTCCTGCTGCATTGCAGCTGTACATTTCCTGGTGTGACAATGGGAAACAAGGGGCTGCATCTCTACAGGAACATAAAATGAGCCTTTTGGGTTAGTCACTTGCATCCTTCTCCATGCCCAGGACAGAGCACATGGTCTCTCGAAGTTACATCAAAGTAAATATGACAGGTCAGCGCAATCATCGCACCTAGTGAATCCAAGTGATGCTGTATGTGAAATGAAATGTGTGCATGTAACAAAAGATTCAAATGACTAAAAGATTAAAAATAAAATAATTCAAAAATATCCCCTACCCTTTCTCCCTCGCTGAATTATGTATGAAGCCTGCAACTCCAGCTGTTGCCACCAGCCCAAGGACATTAGTTCATTTGAGAATGACACTTTATGCTTAAAGATAACAAAAAATACCCCACCCCCAAACAAACACCCTACCAGAAAAACAGACACAGTGACCTCTCCTTAAAGGCCACAGCAAAGCACAATCCATCCATTCCAGAATCAACTGTTGATTCAGTTCATGTTTCTCAACTCGTTTCCATAATTCCAGACACAGATTTCAACACTTGTGCATTAAGTCAGTCATGCCTTTTCAACCAGTGCAGCTAGCTAAGGCTCCCCGATCCTCCTTGTGTTTTTTCAGGGTAATCTCTATCTAACAGCTCACCCTATGCCACCATACCAAAGCTTCTGCAATAGTATCAGCCCTCAAAACAGTAAACACTTTTAAGACATCACTAGGCCACTCAAAAAAAATGTTCTGTATCTAGGCAATTGCTTTAGATAAAAGCAACTATTTATTAATTAATAAATTTATTAATTTATCATGTATCATTTATCATGTCTCTTTCCACCTGAGAACTCTAAAAGGAACTGAAATGGGTCAAAGTTTACAAGTCCTCAAGTACTGAGGGACAAACAACACGTAAATATTAGCTCTTCCTAACTTGCGAACAGCCTCTTCTCAGCCACAGATTTCCTTGTTCTCACCTGTGACCTTCCTGTCACAGCGTGTTCTGCTTTTACCCAGCTGCATTTGGTTTATGTTCAGCTCCTAGGAGATACAAGTGCCACAAAAACTTCCACCTGACTAATGATCTGGGACTGTTGTTTGGTTTGGGGTGGTTTGGTTTTTTTCTCCTTCATAGTCAGCTGGAAAGTGGCTGTGCAATTGTAGCTGTTCTAACAGCAGATATGTGAATAAGAGCTTCCAAGGTACCACCCCCAGAAATCTCCAGCATCATCCACAACACTTGAAAGCCTTTTGTCAGCCTTCTACAGCCAAGAATGTGCCAAATGTGGAGGTCAGGCCTGACCCAGATCATGGGTAGTTAATAAACTAGTCTTTGGAAAAGAGCAAGACGAGATGTTAAAGGCATGAGCTGTCCTGAAGCGAAACCAGCCAATGGCTTGCAAGCAGAGTCGCTCTGGTTTAGCTGTGAGCAGCTACTCCAGCAGCCTCCACCTCTGTTCCATTTGGTACCACCGGGCTCACACAGTGTTACGCAGGAAAAGGAAGTGCAGCGAAAGCAAACATTTATTAACCCTTCAGTCTGCAGCAGAATTGAGACTTGGCTCTGAACAGTCTCTCTCTTCCTCACTACTGTGGGAAACCTACTGAGAGAGGACCATTCCTTCTCATCTCCTGCTTTGGACAAAGGAACAAAAGGTACCGGAACAAAGACAACAGGCAGGGAACTTGGAGTGTGTATAACACCACTGAGCAGCTGAACTTTAATTTCCAAGAGCACTCAATACTCCTGTTACCAGTGCTATGCATTTCAGGTTACTCCTCACCACTAATGATTCTACAACACTTTATGAATCCCAGGTGTTAGGCAGAAGCTTTCTCAAAACAACATTTTCAGTTGCAACCCACTCAAACCTGACCACATTTTCCTGAAAAGCAACAAATTAAAGCAGGAACACATCTCCCATTCCAGGACTGTCATTTCACTCTCAATGCCACAGGTTCTCAAGTGCCTCCTGAAAGACTAGCTGTGCTGACATTTGGAAAAACCACCTGTGTGCCAACAGGAAAACGTCCTTTTGAAGGTTTTCACAAGCTAGTTGGACGCAACTTAAGTCAGAAAATCAGGAAAGTTGTATTCGTGCCTACACACGCTCGTAAACTGCTCCTGGCGATGACATTACTTCATAACTGACACATTAATACACAAACACCTCCGGAAAATATCCTTTGGCATACGTCTGGGTTACACGGCCGTCTATACTTCGAGCTTGTGCAGAACCTTCCCCATGCTGCATGATGCTTCTGAATACAAATGACAAATGGATGCAGATTATAGAAGGCTTAGTGTTCGATATTTTTAATGTTAAAAAACCCCCTGTACCTCAATGTGGTCTTTAATCGAATCCTTCCCCTGAACAATTGAAGTACATTCGTATTAATCTATTAGATGCTTTTCCACACCACACCTATGGCACTGCATAAATTACTGTAATTTAAATGAATTACCACTTGGAAATTCTCATTTGGTAAGAAACACACAGCATTACGAGGCAGTGGGAAGAAAAATGTGTGCCATGCTAAAGGAGTTTGATGCTACAGGATATCTAGGTTCTCATAAACCAGTCGTTCGAAATTGTTAAAGGACAAGATTAAACCAACCACACAGAACACACATCAATACGCCCAAGCAGTCAATAATATGAAATTAAATCTACAGTTTATTTAGATACATTTCCATGCCCCTCTGTGCAGAATCCCTTTTAGAAAACGCCATTAGGCTGCCTGAAGAATATTATTGCAAAAGACATTAACACCAATAGCAACTCTATCCCTGCCCTGGATAACTGCACATTTTTCTCTTTCAACATCTGATCTGCTGAATTGCATTGAAGAGAAAGAAACTGGAAAGACAAAAAGAAATAAAAAAAGAGCCCCAAAACACCCTTCCTTCCCCAAGCTGTTTTGTGACATTATTCTGCATACCACCGTGTTTGAGGATGGCTTAAGACTGCACGTTTTAACTACCTACCAGTAAAGAATGAAAAGCTTCTTGCTACAATCTGCAAAGCAAGTCTTTACCATGCTCCTTGAAGAGCTCATTTTCACATTACTCAGGCTTCATTATGCTGAATCAATATTCGTTTAGTCACTGGGGTTATTGACATATTTTAAAATAAAAGTATACCCTTCAGCTACTGCACTCATTACGGGTAATTTGTCTTGTCAGGGAGCAGGGAATATTATCCCAGTCTTTCAGGGCTGACAGCCCATGGAAATACCTCCCCTTGGTTACAACTGTAAATAATTTTAAGGTAAAATACTGAAAAATCAATGACTGTTTCCTGCAATCTGTCACAAACAAATCAATCATAATCTGCCCAGCCAGGGAGTATGATTTGAAGGAGATGAGAGCAGATGTAATTCTTGGCTGAAATCTCTCATTTCAAAATCACTTCACATAATGGTGTCATCATTTAAACACTTAGCAGTCACTGCAACTGCCACTCATAACATCCAGTTGGACAAAACCACAAGGAAGAGGAGAAGAAATGCCACTGCTGTTGTGTAAACAAACTATTTACTTAAATGGCTTCACAGCTAGAGCAGCTAAGCTCGCCTCCTCACTGAAGACCACTACGCTTTATAGACAGGAAGACTGTCTATAAAACCAGTTTCTCAAAATGCAAAGCCTTCTAAAACAGAACTCGCCTTCAGATAAGGTGAGCAAAACCAGCCGGTACTACTTCTAACAATGACTTCCAATTTCATTCACTCCACACTGCTCACAGCAGCAGAATCACACATAAATTCTCAAGAGATTAAGAAAGGAGAATTGTCTGAGGGACTTTTGTCTTTTTAAGAGCAATCAAGATTTCAATGCTTCTTTGTCCTCTTACATATTACATTACACATCTAATTTTCGTTAAGCACATGCTGGCTCAACTTCAGTGCACAGTACAGAGCAAAGTCATAACCTACCAAAATTAATTGATCACGTATTTTCAACCTGTACTCCAGGAGATTAACTGGATTCATATGGAACTTGGTAGAAAGGATCAATTTATGGGTAAAGAATTAACCACTGTGCATTCAAAATGCTACAACCTGATCTTTGCAGATGTGAATAACTGCTGCAAAACAGATCTATTTTTATAGAGTAGCGCTAGCATTTGGATTGAAATGATTTCCCCATCTATCCCATCTATCCAGATTATATTTTCACCCTGTTCTAGAAACCTGTGTACAGACCAAAGCAGAACAAAAAAGCAGCAGGCAGGATGGAATCGTTGCCCAACTGCAACCGTTGGCCTAAGCCCATACTCCTTTGCACAAACAACATTTGCAAATGCTCATGGAGTGTTTCGCTCCGGAGCCTATAATTTGAGCTCTTAATCTTTCATGTGCAGAGCCTGTTATCACATATTCATTTTAATCATATTAACCTTACCAACTCATAGTTCTGAATATTTATCGCACAACTGTGAGACTAAAGAATAAAAACAGAAAGCAATCAAAAAGAGGAAATTATTTTCTTGCAAAAAAAAATAATAATTTAAAAATCCCTTAATACTGTTTTTAAAAACGAAGACATATTGTGCATCTAAGTGAACCTCTCCAAGGTTTGCCTTCCTTTAAAGCAGGCTTTAAGTCTCTTTATCTTCTACAGAGAAAATACACATCTCTTAACTCTTTATTGATACCCATCAAACCACTGTTGTTTGTAGCAGCTGGACAGGTTCTTTTTCCAAGCACAATAAACTATTAAAAAAAGAAAAAGGATGAAAGAAACTGAAATCTTAGCCCAGAAGAAACAGTTACTGCCCTCTAAGACGCTAAGCACAGAAAAACTGCAAATGCCTGCCATGAAGTGAATCAGCTCATCCTGGGGAAAAGGCCACCCTCTTGCGAAAGGAAGCAGCAGGCAGAGGGTAACAACTAAAAACTAGAATACCTCCTCAGAATGCGCTGCAGGACCTCACTTTTCTGTTCCTGGATGAGCTCTATAATGAACTTAACCAACAGAGAGATAGCCTCAGGCTCATCGGCTGTTTAAACCTCCTCCCTGGTCAACCACCACTCACCCAGGGCAAAACTCCCTGGTCAAACAACACTCACAGAGGGAAAACCCTGCTGACTCCACATGGAGCCATTCTGGGAGGGAGAAGCTGTGGGCCATTCCAAACTTATCAGCCATCTTTCTCTGGTGTCACTGCCCCGAGCCAGGTTGAGGCCTTATGCTAATCATCTCATTAGATGGGTCAAGAATCACAGAAGACAGAAGAGTCTGGACCAAATGTCTTTTGAAGGCCCCTTCCAACCCTAATCAACTGTGTAAAGAGAGTCACCCTTCCTACAAGCCAGTTCTCCTATTTGTAAAAATGAAGGCTCTTCATTGTAAGGCATTTAATAAATGTTAATAATAATTAAGGCAGTCATGTCTCCCAGACAACACTATCAGACTTTTTCCTTGCACTACTTAAGAACTACTGGGCTTAGGAGGGAGCTCCCACAAGTTCCAGACAGAAAAAATCTCACAAACTTCATCCTTAGACACAAGAAGCCACAGAGGGCTGTGCCACAGCAAAACTTTCATAACTGCTCTCTGACGAGGGGAGCCCTAATAAGCACTACAGACACCTATGGAGGCTTCGTCATCAGCACCGTGAGGGCTACTTTCTGTTGGACCTAAGATATGATGCTGCAACAGCTAAGAGGACTGTGAAGCCTTTCTGGTCAAGAAGCTGAACTAGTATCACTTTCTTGAATGGAAACCTATTTATCATCAGTCCATCATTCTCAAGAAAGAGCAAAAAAATCTTAACACACCCCCCCCCCAGCCCAAAGCCTACAGGTATGGAAAGAACTGACAGAAGAAAAGGTGCTGGAAGCTTTTCTCTAGTACCCACCTTCTCATTTACTGCTCTCATAATGATCAATTAGGAAGCACTTCCTCACTGAAAGGGTGATCAGATCCTGGAATGGACTGCCCAGGGCAGTAGTGGAGTCCCCATCCCTTGAGGCATTTAAGAAAAGGCTGAATGTGGCACTTAGTGCCCTGGTCTAGGTGATTGTGGTGATGTTAGGTCATGGGCTAGACTGGATGATCTTAAAGGTCTTTTTCCAGCCTCAATAATTCTGTGATTCTGATTCTGTGATTTAAGCCACTAGTTTACAGTCATTTATTTAATGCAGCCCCACACAGTCACTGAACAATAAAGCTGAACAATATTCCATCATGCAGAATGACTGGTATCACACTGTCAGTACCTAATGAAGTTTATAAAGTCTTCATGTTTGAGTGTTATGAAAAGAAGATGACTCTTGGTTTGATCTAGCTCTTGCCTTTCAACTCTGTTCTTCCCTTCTGCAGCAGTGCTTGGGCCAGTCCTACTGAGCTCATCTGGAGAGTATATTAATTACAGTGCTTGTTGGCTGCACCAGTAAGAGAGCCAGGAGGTATCAGCTGAAGTATCTGAAACATTAATTCTGCATTTTGTTACAGCCAGAACCCAGTACCACAGAGGAAAGCACTGCAATGCCTTCATGAAACCAAAACACACACAAAACTAGTTACTTACCATTAACTCTGGCTAGGACTTTGTATGGTTAACAATTGATACCAAGCCAGATTCATTCTGCCTTCTTTATGAGGTCTCGTCCTGTACTCAGGCAGGTACAGGATGATGGATTCATTTTCCCATTGTGGATGTCACTGCTGCTGCTCTTGGGGTGTGTTCTATAAAGGCAAAAAAAAAATTGGACATAAAGAAGACGGGGAGATGGAACAAAAATACAGTATTTGTCACTAATTTAGACAGCTGCTTTCTCTTACAAACAGATCGAGCAATGCAAGGGTTTCCTCACCCACGGATGTCACATGTTTGGTAAATCCTACACACACCTTAGTTCCACATCCCACCAGCTGGTACTCAGTTTCACGCTTGCCAAGAGGATCACCACAAACAGGTGACTACGGAAATCAAAGATCTGTGGAATATGGAGGGTGAACAGCATCTAGCTAATGAATCAGGAATAGCATGGATAACTTGCTTTTGCTCAGAAGCACCGTGGCCCAATTAATTACATTAGGACAGTCACCAATTTAAATCTGAGCATTTCTGAAGAAAGCAATGGCTTCCTATTAGGTAAACAGAGGCACACAAACACATCTAGGTCATAGGAAGTGCCAGAAACTGAACAAGAAAACAAGCGCAGGATTTGAGACTGATTCCTTTCCCTATCAAGTCTCCTCACTGCCATCCCAGCCAGTGTAAACGTTTCTATGCAGCTCCCCTCAGTCAACTCTCAGGATGACCTCAATTTAACTTTTACTTTGGGACACAGCAGCACAGTTTATACCACAGAGAGCATCATCTGAATTTTAAATGAAGCAGGAAATCAAATACTGTAAACACTGCATTCAAGAAAAAACAACACACAAAAAACCCCCCCAACCTATTGAAACCAGGCCCTATGGAGCTGTCCTCTTCCCAAGGGATGGACACAACGCCTACAGAAACCTGGAAAGAGTAAGGTCCTCCCTCAACAAAGTAATTCCTGCATCATCAGTATCATAAAGACGTTGTAGACACTTTTTTATAATGACACAGTATTCTTAATGAAAGCTTCCAGCAGGTTTTATAGCTGCATATTATCCAGTGAAACCAGTAATAAACAGCGCTGTAGCATTATTTAGTGCAACTCCAATATGCCAGGAGTGGCAACCTCAGTTTTATTTATCACATGGACTAAAATGTTCGTCAGTGGCTTCATAGCAGCAGCCGAGCCTGTAGCCATTTTACACCGGCACAGTGTGATATGGAGACCTTGCTATGGGATATGAAAGAAGAGCGCAGTTACCTAATACAGCTTACTTGGAAACAGCACCTACCTATCACAAAATGCATTATTCTATGTAAAATTAAACACCCAGGGCTCTGACAGCAAAGGTTTCACAGGCAAACACTGGGTTCTGCAAAAGTTATGCTCAGAAATGCTATGAGAAGGATGTGCTTCTGAAAAGAAAGTACTCGCTTTTGCTTTGCTGGGCACAAAAAATAAGGAAGAAGCACCTCCTTGGGAACAGCAGGAGAGTGATGAGTCATGAGTTTATTAGTACTCATAGTACTAATATTAGTAATGAGTACTATTAGTACTATTAGTACTCATTATTAGTAAACTATCTGTTACAGTGATTCATTATAACAGATCCATTTCACTTTGAAATGCACACTTGCTTGCTTTTTTCCTCAAACAATTATTTTTATGTATATTCAAAAACATTCTGGTGCTGCGCATACATTCCCTCTAATTTGTAGAAAAAGAGCCTCAACAATCACCTGCATCTGCAGTATCTACATTAGGGAACAGGAACTACAAAGCTCTAATACTGACAAAAATCACAGACTGTAAACTGTTGCCAAGAATTCTTTGGGTGTGAGGCTAGAGCGACTGCCTGGCTGTATGCTTCTCCTCGGAGAGGTAATGCACAGCTTTTGCATACATCAGACAGCGGGATGCAAATCTACATAAGCAGCTCAAACACCAACTCCTTTTCAATACCGCACCACTGTTAGAAGTCACCTACCTCTAACACCTACACTGGGGCCCAGAATCCAGCTCGGGGAGCTCCCACCACGCTGCAGCACCTGCGGTTGAAAGGAAATTTGCCACCATATGGAAAGCTACAGGCAGATGCATGTCCCATAAAACAGCACGGGGAGCCGTCGCCATCCTCCCCGCTGTAGTGCTCCTCTTTCACAAGTGCAGAGCCGACTAACAGTAGATGTGGCTTACTTTAAGTGAAAACTTGTTTAGACATGAAAGAGAGCAGCCTTTCCATTTTTTCCACTAAAGTCAACTATTAGGAGAGTCTTATTTTTTGCATATGCCTGTGGAACTGTAAGTAAAACAAACCCGAAAGACATTCTTGACTTTGTATTATGCCAATGTCAAGCAAACCGGGATGTTTAAGTTAATTACAGGAAACTTCAGTGAAACTGAAATAGCGTTTCAGCTTTTCCCATGATACTGTCAAGATCTTTGGAGTTACATGTTCATTAGAGCAACTAAATGCTTAAAGAACTTGGCAGCTGTACTTCTGCACATGGTTTTATTCCACGCACTAACCAGCTTTGCTGATGCAACTGAAAAACACATGGGGACTGATAACCAAGCTTCTTTTAGCAGACAAAAAGTTATTATAAAGAGAAAGGCTTGCTGAAAAACACAGAAGCCTACCTAAGCTGTCCAATATCCAGTGGCTGGGCACAGAAGAGTTCTTTAGATATTCATGAGCTTACTACCCCTGGTTCTCAGACTGCAGGAACAGTCTCGGGCAAAGCACATGCAGGCAGAAGAAACACCAGAGACATTCGGGGTGTCCTGACAAAGCCTTCCAGAGGTCACTCACTTGGGCTAAGAGCCACCAAACACCAGCAGTTCTGCTGCAAGGACTGACCTCCAGCACTTCCCCCTGGGGAGGCCAGCAGCCACTTACACACACAAGTAAGGATCTGCCGGCAAGTGCCCCTAAGTTTCCCAGGCCATACTTCAGCCCACAGCTTAGATGCTTACTGTTTTTGCTCTTGCTCAGCTAATAATGTATTGATTTAACACGGAGAAAACACAATCCCCTCCCTCCTCTTTGCATGCTAATCAGTTTTATTTTCAGAGCAATGCAATTGTGAGAAAAGGAGATTCTTTTTCTCTTCATACTTAATTAAAAAGATAAAATATCACCCCATATTATTTCACTCTGTGGTTAGTACGTGTTGTTAGCACTTTAAAATACACTGTAGAACATCCCTCCTAGCAGATGCTTCCAGCAACAATTTCCACTACCACCTAAGTCTTAGCTTTTTATTTACAGGGAGAGCTTTAAACAGAGCAGAGTATCTGGGACTGCGTTACTATTAATTTGTTGTTAAGAGGATTCTCTTTAAGATTACATACAGATCTCTAGGTAATACCTTCACACATCAAAGAACCACAACTCAGAGACAGTCTCCGCTCAGGTATTCTGATCAGGAAACATCAAAAATGTTTGGAGAAAAAGTCTCCTTCTCCATACCCTTGGTCAAAGCCAAGCAGGTTGACATGGTCTTCTAACACATCTCCCATAGGAGCTGGTGGCCAAAGATGCCACTTTCTCAGGATCTTAATTAAGCTAATAAGGCATTCCTTGGCCAGGCAGCAGGAGCCAGCAGCCACTTCTAAGAACACTCAAAAAAGCCCACAAAATCCTATGGTGCAACCAATCTGTTGCCTCTCCTTGACTAAGTTTTACATCTCAGACACCCACAAGAACGATTAGATCTTTAAAGACTAAAATCTAATGATTCTGCTTTTATTGTAAAGTTTCCACAGAAAATAGCTATTAAAGTAATTATATGAGGGTGCATCATATCCAAGGCATCAAAGTTTAACATCCTCCACTACAAGCCATCTACAACCAAACCACTTACAGCTACAGCCCAGCAATGGCTGCACTTTAAAAATACACGTTGCTGCTATTTTCCAGACCATTCAGCCTCTTCTTCCCCTCTCAGAAAGAGAATATTTACCACTGATCCCTACTGCATGCTCACACCCTCATTTACTAAGCTGTTTTACACAGTACCTCTTACATTTGTACCCCCTCAATGAAATAATGCAAAGCAAACTGGTGCTGAAAAACCACTCTGCAAGCTCAAACATGTGGGGTCAACACATTTTGTGCCATCATCTCAAACCCAAGTTCCCCTTGTGTTGAAAAGCATCACTGGAGCCCAACTACCAAAGAAAGCAAAGACCATTTTAAACAGCTCTGCAAGACCAGCCTCTTGAACTGAAAGCTCTAAAAAAGAAGTTAATTGTTTATTTCTAGGAGCTGAATTTAAATTCACAAGCTCTAATTTAAATAAAGCCTGAAAATCCTACCCATTGTTCAGTAAGAATCAAACAGTAAGTGTTTTGACTACTGCAGGAACAAGTTTAGCTCCAAGGAAATTACAACAACAATATGGAAAGTACTAATTTTACTATCAGCTTGCACTGGTGTTGTTCCATTGGCAGCTGCAAAGCTGACAAACACTTGATACCAAGAATTTATCTACACTTTCAAATGTACATACCTGCAGTAAAAAGGAAGGGAACATCAAATGCATCCTCACACCCCACATTTGTTATTGAAACTGAGAGAACTACATCAACAAGAGTCTTGAAACACACTTTTCAGTTCCCTTTAATCAAGGGGCTGAAAATTCCTGAAATGTAGATTAGGCTGAGGCTTTCACATTTTAACACACTTCTTTTGGAGGAAAATAGTTGCTGTGACTAGTCATTCACTAGAGCTATCAATGTGCAAATAAAGCAGAAAATATAGACATCCTTAAGACCCAAGTCTCAAATTTGATCTAAAGTGGAGGTGACAACCACAGCGCCAGAACTATAAACTAAATGTTTCAATGTATCTCGAAAAATTATCTCCAACTCTTTTGAGAGCCACAAAGAATAGAACAGCGGCATACTGTTGGCTTGACAGACACTCAGAATCCTGATAGCATAAGAGTCCGATCACCAGCGTTTACTAATCAGCTCCAGCACTGTGTTGCAATGCATGCAGGCATACATGAGCCCAGCAGAGCTGCCAGGCGCACGTCTGCAGAAGCAGGATACAGAGAACATCTGAAATTAAAAGGGTAATTTTACATCACAGTCACCTTACCTCCTTCTCAAAAAAAACCTCTCAGACGCCACGGGAAGACGGATAAAAAAACCTTCTGCTTCTTCCTGCAAAGAAGCGAGCAAGGAAAAGCAGTTACTCACTCCGCACACGAATGAAACGACCGTTTGACGGGATAAAACTTTACCAGACGCTGTTTCGCTCCTGGGGCCATGGGCACTGTTGAAGGGCTGTGACAGCAGCGCTTCGGAGCGGCAGCTGCAAGGAGCCCGGGGCCAGCGGCGGCGCGGCGGTGCAGCTGAAAACTGAGCAAAGTGCACACCTGTGTGGAGCCAGCGGGTAACGGAGCGCTGCCACCGCCCATCTGCACCGGCCCCGGCGCCACGCGGGCGGGCTGTGAAGAATTAAAAAGAAATGCAATAAAAAATTAAAAGCGAGGCAAAGAAAAAAGACGCCAAGGCCAGACATGGCCCTGAACGACAACGGCACCGAGCAGAATGCCGAGACCCGCCTCGCCAGCGCGGGGATACGTCCCTCCCGGTACCGCGGTAACAGCCAGCACCGGCCGCTCGCCCGTGGGGAGAGAGAGGCCCGTCCGGCAGGGGGCGCCGTGGCGCGGCGGGGCAGCGCCGCCACTGGGAACCGCAGCCTCCCCGCGGCCTCACCTCACCTCCGGACCAGGTCGAGCTAAGCCAAACCGGGCCCTGCTGGGCCGAGGAGCTCCCGCCTCGTCCCGCAGCGCCACCCCGCACCACCCTGGCAGCACCGCCCCCGGCCTCCTCAGCCACACCCCCGCCCCCTCCGGCTCTCCCGCCCCAACTCGCTGACCAGCAGCTCTCCGGACCAATGGGGAGAAGGGAGGGCCTACGGCCGGCGGCAGCACAGCCAATCGTGAGCCAGGAGGGGCGGGGCCAGGCGGGGCGGGAGCGGCGGGGGCGGGGNTGGCGCCCCGTGGGGTGCTGCTTTGCGCCGTCCCCCAGCGTGTGGGGCAGAGCCCCGCAGCGGGGGAAGGAGGGAGCTGGGCGGTGTCGCCTGCTCGGTGGCCCGAAGGAGCGGTCCAACCCCATTTTAAACCTCACCGCCACCTGCTCGTTTCTACACGTCCAGGCCGCTGGGGACAGCGGCGAGAAGGGATTAGGGATGAGAGATGCGAAAGTTACAAGATAAAAGAATAAAGGAAATAAATCGAATTCAGTCGCCCTCCCTGCCCGGGGGCAAGGAGGGTCCCAGGGGAGCGGCGCCCGGTCCCAGCCGCGAGGCAAAAATGAAGCGAGAAGGGAATAAACGGGGATGTGTTCCTGTTGGGAAATAGATCTGATGGAATCAGAGGAGATTACAGCTCCTGAACGGCGGGGATTTATCCCGCATTCATATGGTTTTAATCTGCTTTCGCCGGGACCCTTTCATGAGCCGGGGAGGTGGGGGCAGGTAACTGTTATTTCGGTCCCGCCGAACGGCGGCTGCGAACCGCAAGTTTCCCCTTCTCCCGGGACCGGCGCTGGGAAAGCCGCGTCCCTCCGGCTCAGCTCACGGAGCCCCGCGCACTCCGCGAAGCCAAACCCCGCTCCTTATCGGGGCTCGGCCCCCAGACCCCTCCCCCGCCGCCGTAGCTTCGCCCGCAACAACGGCCACTGCAACAGGTCCGGCCCCGACGGCGCGTCCGGTCGCGCATCCCGAGCTGCGGCACGGCGCTTCCCCGCCGAAAATCATCCTCGTTTTGTTGTTTATCAAAGAAAAACGAACACACGGCTTCCAGTGAGGGAGGGCGGGGCAGGGGGCAGACAACACGAAAAGGGGTGGCAGCGCAGGAGGGGTGGGGAGCCGGGCGCTAATAAATCTTATTAAATATCTTTTTTTTTTTTAATGTACTGATTGGCTTGCATTCCGGCGCGGCGCGGTATTTAGCACATGCGGAAAGTTGGAGCTGATGTGAAGTGGCTCGGAGGTGACCGACTGCAAACCAGGAGCCGGCGCACTTGAGCCTCTCAGCTCTGGGGAGGGCCAAGGGAAGTACGGAGCCCTCCCGCTGGTTGGGCCCGGCCGCGGCAGCCCAGCGGGGTCCTGCCAGTCCTTCCACTGACAACACCCCGCGAAGGAGGAGCCTCGCCTGGGCCGTGCAGAAGGCGTCAGGAGCTGCGATTTCCAACTTAGCATCTTGGCAGGACCCTTCGGAAAGCGAGAACGAGAAGGGCAGGGGGGAAGAGAAAAAAAAATAAAAAAGCCCTCCACTGTAAGAGAGAGAGAGAAGGGGGAAAGAAGGAGACGAGAGGGAGAGGGACAGGAAAGGAAACGGAGTTGGGTGGGGGGGAGAAAAGGAGGAGGAAGCGGTGCCAGGCTGAGGCGACCGCGAAGCAGCAGCAGCAGCCCCGGCGCAGAGCAAGGTGCCGCTGCCCGGCTGGCGAGGGCGGAGAGGAGCCCGCGAAGCACCGGCACGGCAGCGCGGCGGATCCCTTCCAGGGTGTATGTGTGCTCCTGGCCATGTCGTATCCTCAGGGCTACTTGTACCAGCCGTCAGCGTCCTTGGCTCTCTACTCCTGCCCGGCGTACAGCACCAGCGTCATCTCCGGACCCAGGACCGATGAACTTGGGAGATCTTCTTCGGGCTCCGCTTTTTCCCCTTATGCCGGATCTACCGCCTTTACAGCCCCTTCCCCGGGTTACAACTCCCACCTTCAGTACGGCACCGACCCCACCGCCGCCGCCTTCACTTCCTACGTGGTAAGAGCAGCCATGGGCAGCAGGTACCACGCCGGGCACGGCGGCATCCCACGGGCTCCTGACCCCCACCTTCCTTCCCCTCCCGGGCCTGCTTTTTGTTCCCATTTTATTTTCGAGATACCAGGGACAAAAGGGAGCGCGGCGGCTTCCCGCATCGCCGCCCAACTTTCCCGCATCGCCGCATACTGTTGCTGGCTGAGGGCAGGTCCGGGTGCAAGGAGAGCCGGGCAAAACTGGAGACCCATTTCATCCTCTCAAAAACATAAAAAAATACTAAAATTTAAAAATTAAAACAATATTTTTAAATATAAGACTGCAATCGTACTTCCGCAGCGATTAGATCGTTGTGATTACGAAGGGAATGAACCCAGCCGCGGCCGGCGGCGGGAGAAATCCGGGCGATAAACCCGGGCAACTTTCCCCTGCGCTGTGATAATTGGGCTGCTCAGACACTGCAGAGCTCTAATCCCGCGGCCGCCAACCCTTCCGCGGGGCAGGGAAACTCGGGGAAGGGGAAGACAGGGCACTGCATTGCCTTGCGCGCCCGCGGCATCTCCGCCACGCAGCTGCGGCCGCTGCGAGTATCCCTCACTTCCACCCCAAATGCGGGGAGTTTTGCTCATCTTCTTCCCGCTGTTCAGGATCCAGGCAGAGTTTCACAGTTTCTTTTCCTTTTTCATTTTCTCTTTCCCTCTATTCGTATTTTCTTCTCTCCTTTTCTAATTTGCACCTTTTCACTTTTTTCCCCTTTGTTTTTTCCCTCCTCCTGCCTCTGGCCCAGCCCTGCAGGTTGTCCGCCGATCTCGCATTGCGGGGGCACGGGCAGGGTCACCCCCGCCGTTGTCCCCGCCTGCAATGTGGAGAGGGGGAGGGTGGCAGATTGATGTAGGCGGCCGGTGGCCTCCTGGGGCTGGAGCCCCTCGGCTTCGGTGAGCCCCAGGGTCCTTCCTCCTGTTCTCCTGGGAAGGAGAAGCCGGGGCAGAGGGGCACGGACAGGGCCCGGCGCTGCCCTTGCCGTGTCATTGTCGGCCGCCTGACCCAGCCCCGCCGGGTCCCTGTCCCCTCTCTCCCCAGGGCTCTCCCTACGACCACACGCCAGGCATGGCAGGCTCCCTGGGCTACCACCCGTACGCGGCACCGCTCGGCTCTTACCCCTACGGGGACCCCGCGTACCGCAAGAACGCGACGCGGGACGCCACGGCCACCCTCAAGGCCTGGCTCAACGAGCACCGCAAAAACCCGTACCCCACCAAGGGCGAGAAGATCATGCTGGCCATCATTACCAAGATGACCCTCACCCAGGTCTCCACCTGGTTCGCCAACGCGCGGCGGCGGCTCAAGAAGGAGAACAAAATGACCTGGACTCCGCGGAACCGCAGCGAGGACGAGGAGGAAGAGGAGAACATCGACCTGGAGAAAAACGATGAGGACGAGCCTCAGAAACTGGAGGAGAAAGGAGACCCCGGAACGCCTGACACAGGTAGGGACAGTGGGTTCAGCGGGGATACAGCGGCCGCGCCCTCGGGGTTACCCCCGCAATCAGGCAGCAGGGCAGGGGAGCCGGAGCGTTGTAGGGCTGGTGGGGTCAGTAAAGCAGGGCGCAGGGTCAACTCGAGAGCGGAGTTCTCACTCTTCTTCCTCCCCTTCCGCAACTCTCCAGGAGCAGCGGATCCCAAGGCAGCGCCGGGCTGCGAGCGCCTCCAGGAGTCCCCCGGTTCCCAGGAGGCCAAGGGCAGCCTCAGCGATTCGGACTGCAAAGATCCCGCGGAGGAGCGACTCGACGGGCCGCCCGTCCCCGTGAATGCGACCGGCTCTTCCCCGCTGGGGACGTGCCCGACGAGCCGCGACGAGCCCCCGCCGTACCGGCCGCCCTCCGCCGCCGCCGGGCCGCCTCTCGCCGCCGACCCGCACCCACTGCTTTCCGCCGCTTCCGTCATCCATTCGCCGCAGCAGGCAGTCCTCGCCAAGCCGAAGCTCTGGTCGCTGGCCGAGATCGCTACCTCGGCGGACAAGGCAAAGGAAGCCGGCGGCGAGGTGGCCCTACCCGGCCCCGCCGTGCTGGGGGTGGGAGGTGGCGGCGGCCCGTCGCGTTCGCCACCGCCGCGGCCGCGCTCGCCACCGGCGCAGTGCCCCTTCCCCAACGGGGCGGTCCTGCCACGGCCGCTCTACTACACGGGGCCCTTCTACCCCGGCTACACGAACTACGGCTCCTTCGGGGCCTTGCATGGGCACCCTGCCGGGGGCTCTGCCGGCGGCCCCGGCGCCCACTTCAATGGATTAAACCAGACTGTCCTCAGCAGAGCCGAGAGCCTGGCTAAAGACACTAAAATGATGAGGAGCCAGTCCCAAGTAGACCTTTGCAAAGACTCACCTTACGAACTGAAGAAAGGTATGTCCAACATTTAATATCGGCTTCCTCCTCCTTACAACCCCCTCCCCAGCTCCCCCTCTCCTTCTCCCCCACCTCCGGGACTGTGGTTTTGTTCTTTTATATATTTTTTTTATTATTTATTGAGAGAAATAATCAATTGCTTTGGCAGTTATTTTTCCACTACCAAAAGAAAACAAAACAGAGAAATACCAGCTGCCCTTCACCTCTCCCAGCACCCTGTTCTTCCCAGCATCCCCCTCAAAACTTTATAGAGTCTATTGGACATGGCTTGGTGGAAACCACCCAAAAATGTCTTAACTGAGTGAAAAGCAAGCGAGTGACATGCGCGCTCTCTCTCTCTCACACACACACAAAGAAGAAAGATTTGTATTAAATCTTATTCTGTATATTTAATGTAGCTTTTTTTGTATTTAAATTGATAAAACAGTATCTTTGAAGTAAATTATGAAATCAAGACACCTGTACAGGCATTAATGTTGTTTTCGTAATATAAATATATACATTTCTGTGTCTTTTTCCGAATTGTTTCATAGTTTTAAAAAATATATATACAAGTTTAATTTAATTTTTTACGCCTATTGGTTTGGTTTTTTTCCCTTGGGTGTGAACTAAACTAGAATTCAAAATCACCTCTACCACCAGAAAATAAATAAAAAACATAGGGTTCTACTTAGTAGATAAAAAATCCCCAAACCCTAACAAACCTGCAGCTGCCTTTGTAAATTACAAATATTTAATTAAAAGATATATTTAACATAATCTAAATAGCTTTTTTTTAAAAAAAAAAATATTTTCCAACGGCCATATACACGCGGGGAAAATACTCTTTTTGAAAGAGTTGTGGGGCTTCTTACGGGGACCCCTGAAACCTCCTTTCAAAGTTAATGGTGATTTCTAAGAGGTCGGTCGGTTGGGCTGCGGTGGCCAGAGCCGGGACCGATGCCGGGAAGTTGTTTCCGCCGGGAAAAGCTTCAAATCAGGACAGGCACAAAAGCACTTGTTAGAAACACCAAATCAAAGCGCAGGACCATCTTTTAACCTAATTACTTCCAATCAGTGTCGTGTCTTATGCAAAGCAATCAGCTGGTGAACTTTGTTAATGAGTTCGATTTTCTGCCAGATTTAGCCCGCGCTGGGGCCCGGGGATGGGTAACGGCGCTCGGGGCGGACAGGGGAGGCCGCTCACCCGCTCCCTCCCCTCCGCACCCGCCGCCGTTCTGCCCCGCTGCCCTCGTCCCGCGGGACTGCGCGGCCCGGCCGCGAGCACGCAGCCCCGCTCAGCGCCGGCCGCGGCCCAGTGTTTGCCGGTACCGGCAGGTAGGTGTCACACTCGGCCCGGCTTTTGCTCCTGCCGCTCTCCCGCCGCTGCGGGAGCCCTGCGGTGCCGCTCCACTTCACGCCAGCCGCGCCGTCGGGGCTGGGATCAGGTCCGCGCCACCGGTACCCTCCCGCCCACGGCACGTTCCCTGGTACAAAGCCCTCCCGGACCGGTTCTGTCACCCCACAGCCCGAACCTGAGGGGGCAAAAGAATGCGGGGTGCGTTAGGAGCAGCCCGTCGGCACCTGGCACGGAACCCCAGAGTGAAGGTAGCCCCGTCAGTGCAATGACCCAAGCAAACCTGGATCATCTCCCAACAAACGATGGGCAACAAATACTCCGTTGTAGCTCCAGAAACGTGTTTTTTCTGGTTCAAATAGGGCAGTGGGTATCGACGCTGCTATCGCTCCAGGATCTTTGGAACTAGCGGCGAGACACCCCTCTGTTGGGTTTATTTTCCCCTTACCAGACAGATAATAGCTTTTGTAATAGCTTCCATTTTGTGAGAGCCGTTTATTAGCCGTAACAGGTTTATTCCCGTGCATTTACATGTTACGGGATTTCAGAGAGTAGCTTCTATTTTCGGTTTTAAAGACATAGCTCCTGTTGGTTATTCGATCTGTGTAGATGATCTGCTTTAAAAATCAAAATGATTTCAAGCTGGGTGAGTGAAGAATTAAGCCTTCCCGTGATAAGGGTAGGTTATTTAGTCACTTTATGAACGAGAAATGATTTTTTGAAAAGCAAACAACAAAACAAAAACAAAACCTGCTTGAATTCCTCGGTTGTATCGTCTCTTTCCAATCGGGCAGTGCTGCAGGAAGGTGGATTCGGGGTGTGTTATCGCACTCACCTGCCGTGTTTAAAACGAGAGAAAGTTTAACGAGGGGCAGGGGCAGGTCCGATGGGAAGGCTTGAGGGCTAATCCCGGCGGGTTGCCTCCAGCCCGGGCTCTTCCGGGTGCCTTCCGTCCCTGCGCACATCGCCTCTGGCTGAACCCGACAGGAATTCCCGAATGCCCAGTGCTGCGGGGAACCCACAAAGCCCCTCCAGAGACAACAGGTTCAGCAGTGAAACGACCATCTGAAAATAAACAGCCTTTAATTATTTACCCAGCTATGGATTTTGATTTTTTTCTTTTTAATTGTCGTTCTGCCTTCCTATTTCCTAGTAGCTGATCTTCCTATTTCTTACAAAACGGCGACTTTTGCAAAGCAGCTTAGGATCTCCGATCGTTCGGGAGTCCTTTTCTTTATAATCAGAGCTATTAGGAAGAGGTCTCTCCACGACCGCGGTACAGTTTTCGTTTGAGGTATAAATTCCTAAGGGAATGATTAATTTCCTTTAAGTTGCAGCCTGTCGCTTATTTTAAACCCTAACTACGATTGTAGCCCCATCGATTTCATACAACAGTTTTATTCTTCACTCTTCCCTCCCCCAACCCCACTCCAGGGAAGACTTTCTGTCCAGCCTGTGTTAGATAGAAAAGCTATTTCCTCAGTTTCTTTTTCATAACGGAGGCGGGGAGGAGGGGGCAGCATCCGCTTGATTTTTGTTAATTTGTTGTTAAAAAACAATATTTTTGGGGGGCTTTCTTAAAATGAAAATAACGCCTGTAATTGGCTGCTGCCAATAACAGCTGCCGTATGTTAGTCGGGAGTCCCTGAAGGGCCGACAGCAGATCCCCGCTGGGACAAGCTTGGGGTCGTCGGGGCTGGTGCTGGGACCTCGCAGGTCGGGCTCCCAGGTCGTTGCCCAGCGGTCGCGGGAAATACTCACTTCTGTCAGGACACCTGTCAGCCTCCACCGCATCCCTCGATGGGGCAGGGGGCCCGCGAACCACTGCGCCGCACCGACGGCGCGGCTTGAGCGGTACAGAGACCGCTCCCTCCCACAGGTGACAATCCAGAATCCTCCCCACCGCGGCCGAGGTCCACTCGTGAGGCCGCAGGAGAAGCCCGGGCGCCGGACCGCGCCGGGGATCGGGAAACTTAAGAGCACATGGTAGGAAGACGCAGCCCGTCGTGAGGGGTTCCCTTCGGGGAGCCGCACCAGAGGCCCCCTCTACGCCCGGTCGAACTAAGCGACTTCTCCTCGAGGATGCAAGAAGTTTCTCACAGAAGCCTGTTCCTGTGCCCCGAGGCCGCCCGTGCCCATCCCTGTGGGGAGGACGAGATCCCCGAGTGAGACTGGGAGCCAGGAGCTGCAGCTAGCGACCCCGTCCACGGTAAATTCCCCTCTATCCCGGAGGCGAACAGACAGAGCCAGGGGTGCCACAAGCTTCCTCTTTCACTCTTAAAAACAAAACATATCCTAATTTATGCTCTCAACACCTCGAGCCNGCCCCACAAGGTGCAGCCGCCCCTACCCGGCTTACTGGGCTTGTCCCACCTGTGCACCACAGGTAAGAGATCCCAACAGCATCTTCTTTTGTCCTGCCTACAGAAACAGCTGATAGCCACTCCGCCAAGAGTCACGGTCAGCAAGTTTACAGGAGGAGGCAACTAGAAACCCCCCTTCGGTTGTGCAGGAGGGACAAGCGTAGGAACTGCAACATATAACGGAGAGTAATTAATAAAAATCAACTAGAAAAACTCACAACGCTCCCTCCAAAAAATCCCTCAACAACCCCAACACTTCACCCTGAGAATTTCTGCAGCCGCATAACGGTGCACCCAGCTCCGCAGGTACCGCCTGGTCCGGTAGCAGTCGCCGTGGCCGGGACAGCCCCACGAGTGGCAGGGAAACACGCCCCCTCCCCCCGACCCCTCTCTCTATGACCTGCCTAGATTATTAGTCAGGACATCTGTGGCTGGCAAGGGAACAAGTGTTTCCAAAACCAGAACCGGCTGTTTTTCCAAATGAGCAATATGTTAATTCCTCATCCCCCCTCTGGTTTCTTTAAAACCTGGCACAAATACATCAATAGCGGAGAAGAAGGAGCCTTTGCAGAGAACAAGTGGCAGTTTTGAATTTACCTTTTGTGTGCGCCTCAGATGCAATCTTGAGTCATTTTTTCCCCCTCTCTCCCACAGAAAAAGAGTGTTAATCTGCCCTATCTTGGGACCCAAAAGGATTGGAGTGGAGTAGATATTCACTGGAATCACATAGGGGAATAAGGGTCTCGCTTTATTGAATCATCAAATCCCAGGAATGAAGCTCTTAATTAATTATGGGTGCTAAAAATTCAGGCCAGCTGTTTCTTTTTTACTTGGCTCTGACAGAGAAAGACAAAGTCTACACCGAGATCTTCTAAGGCGCATTCAGCATTAAATCAGCGCCCTCGGCGCTGCTCCTGGCCCGACCCGGCGGTGACAGATGGTGCATTGTCCCCGCATTCCTCCATCGCTCCTCCGCACCCGCGTAAGCAGTTGCGTGGCCCTTCCTGGGGCCCTTTTCTTCGCAGGGGAAAGGGCTCGCCCAACGCCTGCCCTACCTGACCCTGTCTGCGGGAGAGGGGTGCGCGGGGCTTCTCCCGGTACCAGCCCGCTTTTGCGTTTGTTTAATAACCGTTACTCCACGTCGTGTTCCCCACGGCTGCTTCGCAGGAGCTACCCTCCAGGCCCCTCCCTCCTCCCACGCACGTTCGAGGGCAGGGAAGACTTTGTCGGTACAGCCCCTCGGGCCCCGCCCCGGGGGTCCTGCACCATCGGGCCGAAAGCAGCGGCTCCCGGCCCTGTTAGCCCGAAATCTTTTTGCCTCCGACTACCAGAATCTAAGTGTCCTCGGCACGTTGTTACTCATTGATTTTAATTAGAGCGTGTGCGAGCTTGCAGCCGAGAGCCCGGTCCGAGGCTGCTCCTACCCTGCGGATGGGGCGGGGGTGTCTGTGTTTGTGTCTCGGGGCAGACACCCCTTTTTCCAGCTAAATTTGCTTTTATTTGTTTAAAGCGAACCCCAGACCTCTCACCGCTCACGCCTGATGGATGCAAATGTAAATGTGCACTTATTTAATTGGATCAGGTCCCAGGATAAAAGAGATAAACGGCTCCCCGTTTGCCAAGTTATTTTCAGAGGCATGCAGTGATGTATGGAGGGAAAGTTAATGAAGGGGGGAAGAAATACACAGTGCAGTTAAAAAGCCTCAGGCCTAGGTGAGGGTGAAGCTTCAGACGGTGAAGCAGTAGCACTGGGAACCAACGAGACCCACTGTGTCCCTCCTCGCCTGAGCTGCAGCGGGGCCAGGGTGGTGGATCCACCTCAGGAGGCGGTTAATGCTTTGCTCTTCCCTCCACTACCAAATCGTTCTGTTACCGCCATCTCCCTGTGTTCTACATCCATGTGCAGCAGATATTAACAGCTGGTTATTGGTACAAACACAGCTTTTTGTTGCTAAAGGCCTTCCCAAACAACTTCTCCAGTGGAATGCCAAAGTACGTGTGTTGGCTGCTGACAGCTGATTAGTGACATGATTTACTGCCAAGTTAGGGAAAAAACATCCTGTCAAAGGCAGTAATTCAGAAAAAATAAAAGAGACGGCACAGCCTCAAGGCTTCCCACTGGAAAGACACCCAATGCATCTGAACCTATGCTGCAAATACCTGGAATGCTCAAGGAATCAATTGGTTATAGATTAAATCCAGTCTCTCTCCTGACTCGCCCTGGGAATCCACAGCTCTCCAGAGGAGAGCAGCCCCTCAGTTTCTGCCATTGGCTTCACCTATGGCAGAGCCTGCTCCTGCCCTGCCAGCCCCACCGGCTTCCCTGTCAGCAAAGACTTAGGCCTCCTTTTTGTTTCAAGACTTTTTCCTTTCATTAATTGATTAAAAAATCCCCCCCCCCCCCCCCCCCCNTCTTCTTCATAAAGAAAGCTTTTGCTCCGCAATAAAGTAAGAGACTTTGATCCCAGATCATCCTCTTAGGCCTTCCAGCTGAAATCAGTGGAGAAACTATGTGGAGTTATTGTTCGCACTTGCTGCACTTCTGATTCAGAAAGGGCTGATTTATTAGCTTGTCAAGGGAAGCATTGTTCAGGAAGGCAATCAAAAAGCACTTACCTAGCTAAACTAAAATTACTGCCTTTTCAGTGGCTAATTTGTATAACTCCCATGGAGGAACTTGGGAAGTGTTTGATGAGGCATAAAATGATGATTAATGAATTTATTGGCCTGCTGCTCATCAAATAGCAGTAGTATATCTTTCCTCTATTGGGCGTTGGGTCTAATACTACATGTCTGTGTAAAGCAAGTCCAATATGATCTCCTTTTTAGCCCCCTTTTAACCCCAATGACCTGAAGAATATCTCTGTGTGACAGAGGCGACATCAGGGGACTGCAGAGACAAAGAGCCCGATTGATGAAATGGTAAATGAGAAATGTGAGGAAAGTTGCTGCAGGGACAGACCTGCTCAGTTTTCAGCTTTCAATCACTTTGACTACCCAAGTGGGAAGAATCTCGAAACTAGATAAGGTGTGAGAAGAAGAAAAGAAAATTACAAACCAACTTAAACTTCCATAAAATATCCAGCCAAACAAACTCATGGCTACCTGAAAGAACAAATGGGAGTAGGAAGTGCTGGGATTCCTGAGCCGTCGGGCACACTGCAGGTCCTCAGCACCCAACTGCACCGGGAGGAGTGAGCCCAGCCTGGCTACATCCAGAGCTGGAGCTCTGATCACATTTGATGCAACCCTTCTGAGCCCATTAATTTGACGTGGTTTTCCTTTCCATGACATAGCCTGGGGCTTTCTCCTCCAGTCAGTGTTTACTGCTTGAATCACTGGTTTGGGGCTCAGGGTTTGTGAGGGAAAGGACACACTTTCCCTCTTTTAAAAGCCTGTTCTGAGCTACTTGTGTTTCAGCGCCCACCCTTGTGTGTATGTGACTGACTAGGTACCTTACGCTCTACACGGTGCTGCCTTGCACAGGTTAGGAACCCCAGCAGATCAGAAATGTTGTTGACATTCTCAAGAACATGTTAAAATAAATTTGCTTGTGATTTGGAGTCACAGACCTTCCTAGGATTCAATCAATTTAGCTCTTCACTTGCACACACCATTCTCTGTCCCTGCAGCTTAGAAGCCTGTTGAGGGTCCTGCCCCTCGCACATCTCCTGGTAAAGGTGCCCACTCCTCACCTGGAGTCCACTACCAGCCAAGTAGCTTCTCGCATTACCTTTGGGGGTTTGCAGAGGTGCCCTCAGGCCTATGTGTCAGCAGCCATTAACTGAGGAGCTGCAGCAAGAACATTTTGCATAACTACTGATGCAGTGATCAACAGTCACAGAAATGATGTGATATTTCAGGCTCCAATACAGTTCAGAGGGGCAGAAACTGGTGGTGCAGAGGTGCTTGGTGATTCTAGCAGCCTGTCCTCCCTGTCTGCACCTTCCCTTTTGTGCCTCTTCATGCAAAACCCAAGCACAGCTGGGTCTGTGCTCCTTCACAAGGGAGTCAGGGACAAAAGCAGGCTCTAGATGTGAAAGTCCTGCCTTTTGCTGCCTCTTTGTGCTACAATTCAGACATGTATGTTTTTCTCTTTACATGCCCATGCCGTTCTGTCTGCATTACAAAAGATCTCTTTCTGAAGATCTACAGAAGCCTCATGGGAATGGTCTAAGGCTGGTGAGAACCTAATCCTGACCCCATCAGTCCAACGGGCCACTACACCTGCTCTATGGTCCGGATCTCAGCCCTGGGAGGTGGGAGAAAAAGTTCTCATGAACTTTAGGGTACTTCAGCTCATATTGTCTGTGAAGGGTAAATCTAGCTGACCCATGCAGGATAATGATGGTAATTTTCAACATTCTTGTTTGCGCAATACAAGGTACCCAACATACCCACAATGGTTCACTTTCCAGATCAGATTAGAAATGGTTTCTGGAATGGTAAGAGGAATAACCTCTTCACCAGTCTTCCAGTTCCCACAGTGGAGTCTGTGGGGATGAATTATGACAAAAGATTCTTAAGACTACACACTGGCTTCCCTGACCAAAGGAAAACAGCAGCCACATAAAGTGTATGGGATCAGGAAATGTTTATTTTGATGTTACCTAAATGGAAATTGTCTGGGATACTTTTAGAATCATAGAATCATCATGGCTGGAAAGGACCTCCAGGATCATCAAGTCCAGCCCTCATCCCAACATCCCCCTAACCCCTAAACCATGGCCTCAGGTCCTCTAGCTACTCGGTTTTTAAACACCTCCAGGGATGGTGACTCCACTACCTCCCTGAGCAGCCTGTTCCAGTGCCCAGCCACTCTCTCAGGAAGGAACTTCTTCCTAAGATCCAAACTAAACCTCCCCTGATGCAATTTGAGGCCATTTCCCCTCATCCTATCATTAGTAATTTGGGAGAAGAGACCAGCACCAGCCTTGCTACAGCCTCCTTGTAGGTAGCTGTAGAGAGCTATAAGGTCTCCTCTCAGCCTCCTCTTCTCTGGACTAAATAGCCCCAGTTCCCTCAGCCACTCTTCACAGGGCTTGTTCTGCAGCCCTCTCCCCAGCCTTGTTGCCCTTCTCTGGCCCTGTTCCAGCCCCTCAATGTCCTTCTGATCCTGTGGTGCCCAAAACTAGACCCAGTACTCAAGATGCAGTGTCATGAGTGCATAGTACAGGGGGTCCATCACCTCCCTATTCTTGCTTGGAATGATCTTGTGGAAAATAATGTTTACAAACATCCTCAAACAAATAACACTCTCCTGACACAAGCTCACATCAAAGTGCTGCTCAGCAAGTTTTATCTGCAAGTCCTTGACCTGTGACAGCTTTTACAAAGGCTCTCTGTTCATTAGCAATTTCAGGTCACTTTAAGTACTTGTGTCATGAACACATGGAGCAGCTGTAAAACCCACGCATTCAATACCAGCTGCATTAATACAGGGGATTATTTTCTTATGATCTTACACACCAATGAAAGAAGATGCCATTATATCTGCATAATTACAGCAATAGCGTAGATCTTTAGCGCAACAGACCTAAGAGGCTGATTTATGATTAAATATGTATGGCTAAAAGTTACCACGCTGGGTACTGTGCACAGCATTAGACAATGACAGTTTTGGGGCATAATTGCTTTAATGTGGGCAATTAAGACTAAGTGCATGTGATTTTAGTGTCTGCCCTACATTCTTCTGAATGATTACAATGATCAATACACATGATTTGTAAGTCGCTTCCTATTGATCGAATGGTAAAATGTTTGACCTTCCTTTGAGGAAGTAATTTGCTAAATTATGACACCGCGTAAAGTCTTTCTTGGTTCAGAGGTGAGGGGTAATGCTGCTCAGAATTAGAAAAAAAAAAAAAGAACTCCATTTTTTGCCTCTTTCTAAAAGTAAATTGCTGTAATGTCCCTGCCAATTTGCTGACTTCACCTGTGGAAGGAGGACTCAGGCACATTCATCTTTCAAATTAACGGGCGGGGGGGGGGAGGAAATGAATTGCAAACTCAGTTCATCTCTACAAGAAACCCTCTTTGTGATCTTTATCTGTTTACACCTCCATAGCAAATCATCAGGAAACTGTCTTAATCACAAGATCTCTGTCATTTGGGAGCGGCTGCAGGAAAAGGTTCAGAGGCAGAGCTGGGGAATCAGAACAGTCTGAGTGCTGTGAGTGGCCGGCACACGTGGCAGGGCTTCCCGGGCTGCCTGCTAGACTGCATCTTGCTTTGCATGCACAGCACCAAACAGTCCTCACTAGATCACATTAGCAGGTACAAAAACCACAACAGCGAAGTGTTCATGGAACACGCTAGCTGACAAACAGTAACTTTGTTATGGCTGAGACACCTCCTCTGTGCTGCAACAGCCACGCCAAATGCTCACAGAACTAACAGCACTAATGCACTGAGATGTGCCTGGCTCCAGGGGCTGTTCTGTGCTGCCCAGGGGAATAGTGACCCCAGCAAACACATGATGGGGCAGAGCCACCTCACTAAAAATCCTCGTTACAGAAGGCCCTACTGCAAAAGCCCTCTTGTAATTAGCTTTGTACCACTCAGGCAAAGTCAACTGTCTAAGCGTCCAGCTAACAAGTGTCCAGCTAACAGCTGTCCAAAATCTTCTGTCAAACTGCTCAGATCTCACAATTTCAGACTACTCAGACAGGTATGTACAAACTCTCCAGATTTCACCCATGGATGTTAGGAAGCCCTTCCTCATGGAAAGGGTGATCAGACGCTGGAATGAACTGGCCAGGGAGGTGGTGGAGTCCCCATCCCTGGAAGTGTTTAAGAAAAATGGTACTTAGTGCCGTGGTCTAGGTCTAGGATGTTAGGTCATGGGCTGGGCTGGATGATCTTAGAGGTCTTTTCCGGTCTTAATAATTCTGTGTTTCTGTGGAACTGCTTGCACTCTCTGTGCTGCACCTCACAGACAAGCCTTCCCAAAGCAAGCCCACAGTCCAACAGCAGCAAACATCCATACCAAGGCTTCCAGAATACTTCAGCATCAGCCAGGCCCTGCATCTAAACTTTCATGTTCTCCACAAGATTCTCCCCTACAGTAAAAGATGAGGAGAATCCCCACCAAAGCCAAATCCAACAATAACTGCTGCAAAGTTAACCCCCCCATAAGCTGTGATAGCGGGTACACAGGTGTGAGTTCATGCAGAGATGGACTTGGGAGGTGCAAAGCACACACTGTATGGTTTAATCAGCCATGTGATGAGAAAATATCTTTTTAAGGCTCAGAAAGGGATTGGCTTTCAGGTGGCTGACACTGAGTGCATTAAGCGGTATCTGTGTTGCGGTGCAGTCTAGGTGATCCTGCTGTTGCAGGGGGATTGGACTGGATGATCTTTCGAGGTCCCTTCTAATCCGTAGTGATTCTGTGATTCTGTGATTTCCTCCTCTGACCATTTCTTTCCCCACTCAATCAGTTGCTGTGGGAAAGAGAAGGACAGGATTCACAACCTCAGTGTCTCTGAGCACAGTTAACCTAAACCTGTGGACACACCGGGAGACCGCTCTCCTCCACTTTGCTGGGATGTTGTCAACTTTGCACCCATGATGCAGCTAACAGGTACCAACAAACTTCATAAAAATTGCCCAGAGCTCATCCGTCCATATTAAACCATGGTCTTACTCTCTGTGCTCCATCTCACAGCAGACCTGAACAAAGCAAACCACTGTCCCTGCACTAATATTCCAGCATCAACAAACACCTGCAGGTAGAATTGGACTCCCCCCAGAGTACCTACATTCAAAGACACTCCACCCTCAGCATAGCCAACACTCCCCAGAGATTGGTGCAAAGTTGAGATTGTGTGTGTGGATCAGGCTGTTCTCTTTCACCATCCCCAAAAGGGGGAACATCCCCAAGCACCCACACTTTGCTCAGCCTCCCTCTCTTTCTTCCTAGCTTCTGCACTGCCAGTGCCCAGCACCCTGGACTCAGGTAAGGGAAGCAGTGTAACATGTGTGATCCTCATGTACAACATGCCTGCTTCCAGGTTAATGGTGAAGGTAAGATGATGGACAACTAGCAGAAAAGAGACATGGAAATAATTGCAATACGGAACATCAAAAAATCCACAAATCCCATTGTTTTTACTGGCCACTGTGCCAAGTGCGTATCGTGCTACACAGTGGCCCACTCTTAAATCCTTTTTGTAAGTAGAAGAGAACATCAAAGATTTGATAAATTCCCCCAACCAACAATTAATTGAAAATTTAATTACACTGCTAAGCAGTTAGAATTCATGGTTGGAAAAAAATTCAGTCAAACAAAGGTCAGACACTCGTTGAGCAACTGAAGGTAAATCTGCTCACCAGACCTGTGAGGACAGCCTCTCCTGGAGCTCATCAGCTGCTTCTGAAGCATCCCTGGGGGAGGATCTTCTTTTTCCTAGCCAAAGATAATGCTGGGACAGAGCCTTCTGGAACAAATAGGACTACTCTGGAAGCTTGGGTCTGAAAGTCCCTCACTTCCCTAACACTTACCCCAGTCCTGCTCCTGAACACCAGGAGTGAAGCATCCAGCTCTAAACCAGCTTGTATCTGGATTTTGAACATTCCTTTGCTTTTCTTCCAGGAGCTTAATAATCATTTCAGAGGCTTAAGGTTCCCCAAATGCCTCATTCTTGAGAAACCTGACAGAACCAAGTTATATGACTACACAGTACACTTTGAAGCAACTGGAAAAACAAAGGACACAGCCTTTGCTGAACAGTAAATAATGTATACATATGTTCCCATTTCACTATTGACAGAATCTCTCTCCCTATGGACAGTATCTCTCTCTTGCCAGAAGTCCATTCTCAGCAGGTTCCCATACAACTAGCATTTGGGTCCCATTTCTGTATGATCTGAGTTGAGCTGAAACTGGTGGTTATCACTGGGGATTGCATCAGGAGAAGAAGATGGGAAACTGGTGGTAGCAGTACTGTTAAATAGAGGAGAAAAAACTAAGAGTCCCAGGAGGGTACGTGGGCGCTGAGAAAACACATTTTTTTTTTTCCATTTGAAAAATCTCCCCAGCACAGTTGTATTCAGACAGATGTGGTTTAGTCACTGCTCATCTACACTGATACTTCCTCAGCCACTTCCTTTTTTATTTTTCACAACAGATGAGTGAATTCACTTTGCATTAGAACTACATGATACCCTCCTTTGAGCAGACTGATATATTCATCAGCTCATTCACTCAGGAGTCAACATATGAAGGTGAAAGCTGCTACCTGCAATCAGCGTATAGGAACTGTATCAGCAAACATCCCTGCATACCTCCATCCCATTGAGATAACCTACTGGAGCAGGAAGAACCGGCAGAGAGGGAGACAAGTGCATCTTGGAGAAGTACAAACAAAAGCCAAGCTGTAGATCGACTGCAGGGCTGCAGGAGGCCCAAGAACAGTACTGAGGCAGAGGCAGAAACCAGTGCTCTGTAGTTTGGCATGAGAAGCAGTGGCCAGGAAGGCTTATGGGGGGCCTTCTGCCACCAGCAAAAAGCCAGCACAAGGCTAGTGGTCTCCGGCACCAGCCGGACCCTGGGTTACGGGGGAAATGACAACCCACAGAGCAGCTTATAGCACATTGTGGAACAGATAATTCTGTCCATAACTGCACAAATGGCACCAACTGGCTGGCTGGCTCCTGGGGCACCAGCACACACAGCAGCAAGAGCCCAGTCTCTGACGGATCACTGAGGGCTGCCTCACTCTCTGCCACTGAATCCCTGCTGAGGCAGAAGCTGAGAAAACTTGACAGAGCCGAGAAAATAATGGAACAGCAAGATGCAGTCCTGTTGTGATACTGCCCTGCATGGTGAGAGAGGAGAAAACGAACTAATTAGTCTCACTTTGCCTTCTCTCATTGCTTCTCTATGGGCAAAAATGAACATTGGGGCTTCACTCATCTTACTAACCATAATTTTCTCCAATGCATCCTTATTTTCTTTTATTTTAAACATGCTGTGCAGTGAAAGTCCTGACCTTGAACTAAGAATCAAGATACCGGATATTCTTTGCTCAGACTCTCCAAGCTTTTCAATTTAAAAGAGCTACTGGCAGTGCTCACTGAATCTTTTAACTGGAGAACACGGTCCCAGGTTTTGTTCAGTCTAACCCTCCAGGCTTTGAATATTGTCCATTGGCTCCTGGGCCCAATACACAGGCTCTGTCTAACGTGGAGACAGAACCTGGCAGGGATTCAGTTGCCTAGAAAGAGACCTACAGCATCTTAGACTCTCCTGAGGCATCTAGGCTCTGCTCATGGGATTCTGTGTCTTTGACAGACTCACATTGGGGCAGCCACTAGTGGCCAGGGAGTTCTTGCAGGGCCTCACAAATGAAAGACAAAGACATAAATGAGCCAGTCTCAGCCCAAAACGCTTTCATCGTCAATATGAAGAAAAGACACTTTACAACATGGTTAACTTTCTCCTAAAATCAATATCTAGAAGTAATCAGAGGACTGACACTCTGAAAGTGTTGGTCTTGCTCTTCTGACTGCGCAGAGAGCCTGGAGAGGTTGTAGATGTCCAGAGCCAGGTGAGACGATTTCATCCAAATCTACTTAGAGATGGGTTCTCCCACCTAGTTCACCTGTCTTCAGAATCGTAGAATACATTTTTGTGATACAAATCTAACAAACCCAGATCTGTCTTCTGTCAAATAGCTATCACATGAATTTTTTTTACTGGTCCTGGAAATGGAGTTAATGAGTATTTAAAAACAATGACTTGTGAAAATCTATACAGTCCAAGCATTTCTGCTACACAAGTGTAAGTACTAATATAGCGCACAGTAAAATTGGAGAGTGTTGGCTGTAACAAACAGACCAGATCTCAAAACTCTTACTCATGTTGGAACTGCACTCGTGAAGACTTCCATTGGTTTTCCATCTTATTCATAGAATAAGATAAAGCTCCACTACCCTTACTCAGGAATGCACATAATCACATACTTAACTTTAAACATAGAGCCACTGGAGGTGAGGAGACTTCAACACTCTGTTGAAGTACATTGCTGACTCATGACAGGTTCCTCACACAGGACTGGATGTAGGAGCATCTGGGCCAAAAATGTGACTGTTTCCTTGAAATGTGGAATAACATTAAATACCTGATGAATCAAATGACTGCATTAGAATAGAATCATAGAATGTTCTAGGCTGGAAGGGACCTCTAGAGGTCATCTAGTCCAACCTCTCCACACAGGGACAACTCTACCTAGGTCAAGTTGCTCAGAGCCTCATCAAGTCTGACCTTAAATGACTCCGGGGAAGGACCACCCATCACCTCCCTGGGCAGCCCACTCCAGCGATCAACCACCCTCACACTGAGGAACTTCTTTCTAATAGCCAGTCTAAGTCTCTCCTTTCTCAGCTTGCATCCATTTCTCCTTGTCCTGTCTGTGCAAACTTTCTTGAAAACACCTTCCCCTGCCTTCATGGAGGGCCCCTTCAGGTACTGGAAGGTCAAAAGAAGGTCCTCCCTGAGCCTTCTTTTTTCCAGGCTGAACAGCCCCAACTCTCTCAGCCTGTCCTCATATGAGAGATGCTCCATTCCCCTGATTGTTGTAGTGGCCCTCCTCTGGACGTTCTCCAGTCTGTCTACATCCTTCTTGTGCCTGAGGACTCCAGAAGTGGACACAACACTCCAGGTGAGGTTTCACAGTGTAAACTGTGTAAACTGTGAGACCAGACAGCAAGGACCAATTCTCTAGGCCACCCCAGCTGTACAGAGATCAGCAAAAGCCTCACAGACCTAGAGAACTGAAGAAATCATGTAGAGATGAGAGCCGCAGAAAACCTTTTGTCATCTCTGCTGAGATGAACTAGCATTAAGATGAGGACACCCTCCATGGGGTTAAAAACTGACTGGATGACCATGCACAGAGAGTGGCTGTGAATGATGCCTCATCCAGTTGATGTCTAATGACCAGTGGTGTCACTCAGGGATCAGTGCTGGGCCCAGTTCTATTCAACAAATTTATTGATGACCTGAATGAGGAGATTGAGTCTACTGTTAGTAAATTCATGGATGACACCAGGACAAGAGGGCAGGGCCTGAAGCTGCCAGGGGAGGATTAGATTGGATGTTTGGAAGCCCTTCCAAAAGGTGATGAGAACCTGGAATGGACTGCCAAGGGCTGTGGTGGAGTCCTCATCACTGAAGGCGTTTAAGGCCAGCATGGCTGTGGCCCTGAGTTCCCTGGTCTGGCCAATGTGGTGATGTTAGGTCCTGGGCTGGGCTAGATGAACTCAGAAGGCTTTTCCAGCCTCAGTAATTTATTGATTCTGTGACTAAGTCACTAGTTCTTTTGAGGATGAAAGAAAAGAAGGAAATATGAGAAAGCGTCAATATGGGAAAAGAGAAACTTTACAAAAGCAGTAGCAGGATTTGTGGGATTTTGCAATTTCAAAATGTAGCTGACACGTTTCTTTGTTGCTGTTAATTTGGTTTTGCCATCACATTAGCAGCATTTCTTTGATGGATATTTTTAAAAATAAAATAATGGCTATCACTCAGGCGGCTTTGAAGTACTTCTGAGTTGAATGACTGGTAGCATTTATTGATTTCATAGTGTGACACTCAGAGTTTTGATATGGGATTTAAAAAAATGATATTTGAAGTTAAAAGAAGACATCTTGATTAAATCCAGAACAAATTATTTGGCTGAGATTCAATCTGGTTCACATGCCTTTCCAAGCTTGTAGACCTCACTTGCTCAGAGAAGCCCATATGCTTTTAATGTATGAGTTAAAAATTAATGTCATGGAAGAGCAGGAAACTGCTTCAAAGTTGGGAACCAACAGAACAGCTTAAACCATAAGGAGGAAATATATTCATAGACATTAGATAGGAGAATGGGGTAGAAAGGTCTTGTGTTTAAGAGGTTCAGATCTCAGCCACAGACAGCGTGACCTTGAAACAAATCCCAGAGTCTTCTGTGCATCCGCTGCCCATATGCAAACCACTGATGATATCATTCTCAGCTTCCACTTTGCAGGGACCTGTGAAGATGGATAGCAGCTATGTGATGCTGTAAGTCATATGGCCAGCAAGAGAGACTATCTATTGGCTTATCAGTTTAAATTTCAGAGCCTTCAATGAATGCTACTGATCTTGTGGGTGCAATCACTCAACGCTAACAGTCTTCTGGGTAAGCCTGGTTCAAAAAGTATCTCAGAAACCTCACCACACAGGAAACAGATTCTCTGTGCTGGCTGCTTCTCCTGAACTGCATGAGGTACTCACAGCTTCTCATGACAAGTGGGGAACATCTAGAGAAAGACTGACCCATCTCTAAGGGCTGCTGAGTACCTCAGGGACCAGCAAAGCCCTACACCTGTCAACTCCTCTCCAGTCCAGTTAACCAAGTTAAGTGTCCTACATGGCTCAAAGGAACAAGAGTGGAAGGAGGAGTTTTTCAGAATGAACAATCACCACTAAATCCCCATCTGCTCAAAAGCTGCCTGGGTCCTCACTCTTTAAGGAACTGACCTAAAACACCTGCTCACAGGGCGGTTTTTGCATCCCAGGAGAATTCCCTCTCTTCTCTTGCCCTTCTACCATCGGTGTCACTAGTAAGAGATGGGACTGAATTTTAAAGGAAAACGCTCACTATTGCCATTTGGGAGGGTCAGGAATTAAAAATACCTTGTCAAGTCTTGCAGTGGTAACTGTACTAACTCACCAGTGGGTTTTGACGGGGTGATTAAACTCTGGGGGGGAAAAAAAAACCCTGATAGGTGAGCTGGTTAATATCAAGGCTCACCACTCACTTCTACTCACTTCTGCATACTACAGATGATGTCAAAAGCTTTCCAGTAGTCAGTAGAGCTTAAGAAAAGTCTCTGATTAACTTTTCTTTCATCTTTCTCTTTTCCATCTGGTGTTAAACATCAAACCTTCAGTTCCTCCACTCTTTTAAGACTTGCCTGTTTGACAGCAAACTTCTCATCCATCTTAAATCTAGTGTGAGCTAGAATGCCTTTCAGCAGTAGCTAGAGGGTAGACAAAGTATGACATACTAACCATATTGCTCCATCTCTCTCTGCTTTCGCTCTGTGTTTGTTACTGTAGAATATAGCTTTTCTGAGTGTTGGTTTTCTATCCCTCTACTGCAGCACACTGCTGTGATGCTATTGAAAAAATCACTGCATCATCCCTTTCCAGGTTTGGAACACTGTCTCTGTGCTTTGCAATCTTAGCAGTGGCCCAGGATACCTGTCTCCTGGGACTTTTCAGCATCTGTGCTCTTAAATGCACTACAATGTGGGAAGGGAAGTGGCTTTGACAGTGCTGAGGCTGTAAAGATTTAAACTAGACTGCTATTGATTGCCTACTGGGTCAAGGGCATCCTCTCCTCTGACAGAGACTGCAGGAGGACAGGGATGCTAAGCCATCCTTTACAAGTCCTTGTTTTCTCATCTGAGTGTGGTTAAAACCTGCTGGGACCACTAGCATTGATCCAGACCTGGCCCTGATCCTTGTCCCACGGCATCCTACAGCTATTCCTTAGCAAGAGAAGAAAAGCAGCTATAAATATTTGCTGCATAGCTTAGCCAGAAAAGACAAAGAGACAACACCATCCCACATATTTGGACTGTCAAGGGCCATCATTTAATGAGGTAGAGTATTTGGATTATGTGAAATAGAAGAGCATCAAGGTGACTACACAGAATCATAGAATCATTAGGGATATATATATTGTTATTTCAAAACTGGATGTCTTCTCAGTAAGAGAATTCCCAGTTTCTTCTTGTTTCCACCACATAATAACGTTTGTAAGCCAAGATTTCATAGTCCATGTGAGTTATCCAATCCATGTCAAGCATATTGATCAGGCTGGGTATTGTACCAGAGATTAATGAAATATCTTCATGCCTTTGGAGGGGAGGCAAGAATGTCTGAAAAAGACAGATGCAAACAGCTGTGGGAGGAAGAGAAAAGTTGCCTTGGGCAATTCAGACCAGAGTGGCAACAACCACCCTGTACAAAAGTCAGCCTGTGAAGGCCAGGTGTTTATTAACAAAGAGTGCAGCCTTGCAGGGGAAGGCCTGGAGACACTTGGTGTTCACACTCCATACTTGGATGTGTTTAAAAGTCATGTAGGTATGGAGCTTAGGGACATGGTTTAGCACTGGTCTTGGTACAGTTATGTTAATTGTTGGACTCTATGACCTTAAAGGTCTTTTCACCATAAACAATTCTATCATCGTATCTCAGGGGCTTCACTTCATATAACCTCTAGTCTGGGCTTGCAGTCCTGGAGAGCATTTGCTCATGAGGTTTTAATGTTACCTGGTTGGCTCAGTTGGTGGAGCACGGGAGAAATTCCTCACAATTTTCTTTGGCTCTTGTCGCTAAGTTAGGGATGTGAGTCATCTGACACCAGAGTATTTCAGCTTTAAAACAAACAGGCCGGACTTCAGGACAGCTCAGCTGATAGAAAAGCCTGAGGGACATAACTGTGGGTCAGCCTTCCCATTTGAAGAAGTTTGTTGGTTATAAGTTACACACAGATTACACACGTATTTGATGTTACACAGTTTGCCAGACTGCATTTTATTTGCTAAATGCAACTGAACTATGAAAGTAAATGAGCTATTTGGAAGTTAATGATGTGCACAGGTTTCTGTTGAAATGCTTGGACAACACACTACCTTTCAGTTCTGAATTTAGTTCTGCAGATAATGCTTGGCAAACCATATCTCTTAAATGTGTTTATCGTCTGAGGAAGTTTAAATGACAGCACATAGCTCCTGCTTTGGATGCAGGGCAAGAACTTGCTTTGATAAATCTAAAATCACTTGATTAGTGCAGTGTCCAACTTTTTTGCCTCACAGAAGTGTTTTCAAGGTTAGATTGCTAACAATTTGCACAGTTTTGATGTGCATAGTCCATACAGCTATTATGATTTTGTTCTCATGTCTGGTAAAAGCTTAAAATTATCTTTCTCCCAATAATGTAAAAATTATTTAATTGTAAAAAATTTCAAATTTCTAGACCACAGTTTCACTTTAGGGAAAACCCACTTCACTCCTAGTTCTCTAAAAGCATGGAAAGATTTTCAGTGTTGTTGATAATAAGAAAACCAATACAATCTGGGCAGAATCAGAGTAGTAGAATCATTAAAGTTGGAAGAGACCTCCAAGATCATCAAGTCCAACTATCAACAGAACACCACCCTGTCCACTAAACCATATTCCCTAGCATCACATCTACGTGTTTTTTGAACCTATCCAGGGAGAGCAACTCTACCCACTCCCTGGGTAGCTCATGACAGGGTCACTCCCTGACCACTGTCAGAGAAGAAATTTTTACAAATGTCCAACCTAACCTTCCCCTGGCAAGGCTTGAGGCCTCTAGTCCTATTGCTACTGAGATGGGTGAAGAGACCAACCCCCACCTCTCTACAACCTCCTTTCAGGTAGCTGCAAAGAGTAATAAGGTCTCCTCTCAGTCTCCTTTTCACCGGAGTAAACAACACTAGTTCCCTCAGCCTCTCCTCATCAGATTTGTCCTCCAGCTCTTCACAAGCTTAATTGCTCTTTGGACCTACTCCAGCATCTCAACTTCCTTCTTGTATTGAGGTGCCCAAAACTGACCCCAGTACTCAAGATGAGGCCTTACCTGTGCCCAGTACAGGGCAGGATCACCTCTCTAGTCCTTCTGGCCTTTCTGATCCAGGCCAGGATGCCATTGGCCTTTTTGGCCACCTGGGCACACTGCTGACTCATGATCAGCCAATGTCACTCAGCACCCCAGTACCTTTTCGATTGAGCAGGTCTCCAATCACTCCTCCTCAAGCCTGTAGCTTGCAGGGAGTTGCAAGGCAGTAACAAGGCACCACTGTGAGGACTTCTATCTCATTGCAAACCTGAGACTTCTACAAAGCAAGGTGTGATCCCAGCCTCACACACCAACTTAGTTTTGTTAGGTGGAATGAATGAACGAATGAGTGAATGAATGAATGAATGAATGAATGAACGGGAGACTCCTGTGTGCTCAGAGGCAGAGTGGAGGTTCCAGAGATCCTGTTATGCTCAGCATGACGTTCAGTGCAGCACAGCTGTCCCTTGTTCAGAAAGCAGATAGACCTCCTGGGGAGACAGTGGCAGCAGGAAGCAAATGATGCCCAAAGGAAAAGCAGCTAGTTCCACACCTGAACAACCAGGAACATTTCCCTGACACCTTAGAGCTTCCAGAAAGGTCTACCCTTTTGAGAAGGCACTGGAGCAGACCACTTGGTTTGGGTTGGGCATATCGCTTAATCAACTTGAGTAGTTTCTGAACTATAACTCCTCACCGTTCTCCTGGAAGACAGAGGTTCTGCTTTAAGTACTCACCATTTCCCACAACATCCTATTCTGTCCACCCTAAGTATCTCATCTTGTTGCAGTCTGAAATTTACCAAAATTTGCAAATGTATAGATTTCTGTTTTCATGAAGAAAAAGGTACATTTTGCTTTAAGATGATCATCCCACTTACCTGTCCTGGGGATTAGGGACAAAGGTGACACTATAGAAGAAGGGTTATGGTTAGCCCTGCCTCTTTTGCTGGGGGCTTTGCCCCAGGACACTGGCACGGAGCTCCCTGCCCTCTCCCCCCCACTCAATCCCCACTGATCCCAATCAGTTAAGGATCGCTTAACTGATTAATTAAGGCAAAAATAATCTGTCACTCACAGGCAATTCTGTGACTCTTACAACTCACTGTGCCAAGTCAGACTCACACAGATGAATACAAGACTATAAAAGCAGCTGATTAAAACTGTGCGCTGAGGAAATTACCCTTAACGGAACATCCTCAGATCCAAAGCCCCCATGCAGCAAACTGAGCACAGGGTTTCAGTGCAGCTGCACAGCTGACTGCATTAGCTGGTTTATCCCAGTCTTGAAGGGCATCAGACACTATTTGTGTGGCACAGCTAACAGGAAAATGTAATCTCTCACACACACATCCACAAGTTAGAGTGGTGGATCTGCACAGGAGCAAATAAGAGCAGCCAGGGATGAGAGGGCAAAATTTCCCTATGCTGTTGGGTCCGTAAGAGTAGTTCTAAGCTCTCAACTAGTTCTCTCTCTCTTGCAGCCACATTGCTTCCAGCTGAGTAATGAAGGCTAGAGCTTTGCAGTTCAGTCACTGTGGGTATGGTCACACAACACCATCAAAACAGCTACTGCATCTACTTAGCCCAAATCTGGTGCAGCATGGCCATGAGTCATGGCACTGGAGGGCCAAAGAACAGTGATTTTGTGCTCCAAACTCTCACTCAGCACCCTGCCATTCTGAGCAAGACTTTGTCTTATTTTTGCCTCATCGTCTTTACTTTTGGAGTAACTTCCAGAGCAAGAGAAAGCCAGAAGCTGTGCACTAGATGGCCATTCTCATGTTTCTTTGATAGCTTTGCCCCTTTGGAGCAGATGAACTGATCAATCAGCTCCACTGTGCACCAGGGTGGGGCTCACCTCTGTGCAGGGGGGAATTAAATGGCAAATAAATAGGCCTTGTGTCAAAAACCTGATCTATTGTTTTATAAGCACACATGGCTTCCACTCCTCTTTAACCTACTACATCTATTTCCCCTACAGAGTTCAAGCCAATTGCACCGAGTCCAATCTTCCAGTTTAGCCATTCATTCCCGCAGCTGAAAAAGATGCTCTTTTCTTTGACCACTCCAGTTCAATTTCATCTCTCATTTACTCTGCTTGGCTCCCCCTTTGACCTGTGTTTTGCCTGTCATTTCAGGTTCTCTCTGCACACACAAACTGACAGAGAAGCTCTGACAGAGAAGCTCTGCTCTTCAGGCATGTCTGACTGTAGAGCAGGGCTGTCTCAGGCAGAGTGTTGATCTCCACTAGCCTCCTGTGAGCATCCCTTTACAGCTGTGGGCAAGTAGACCGAGTAAGTGTAGACTTTGCTTGCATCCTGGGAGCCAAACCCCATAAATGTGCTGCTGGCTCTCAATTTCTCTGTCTAGCATTGCTCTAAACTCAGTATCCCAGCTGCAGAATAAAACTTCTCACTCAAACCAAACCATCTTTGCTGTTCCAACACTGGATTGAAAGGTTAAGTGGAAACTGAGCAGGAATTTAGACTTAGAGACTTCATAAAAAGGTAACAGGGTTTTTTTAAAAATAAGATCATGTATTACTGTGTTTTCTGAAGCCAACTCCTTCATTCTCTCTGACAGTCAATATCTGGAGTGCTCTAGCAAGAGTTTAGACAGTACATGATGTCAGTAAGACATGTTTGTTTGCACACTCTCTTTCCAGTCTGAAATGACAATATAAACCTCTTTCATATAGATGAACCATGACCTCTTGTCTCTGTAGTTTATTTAACCAAATTATACCTGCAAAGAAATTTAGGAAGGATATTGGTCTGTTCTAAGACCTGCAAGAAATAAATATTGTGAAATACATTTTCATTCCTTTTTTTTGGAAGTTTTATGACTTAAATGCTGTGCTGGTAACACAGGTCAGAAATGCTCAGTAAACTTGCCCACACCTTAAACTCCAATAAAATAATTCAGCAGAGCAGGAAAAGGGGAAAAAAGGGAAAAATAATCCCAAAACCCCAAACCAAGATGGAGGGAAAAAAAGGAAGAAAGAAAAAGAACTACAATATGAAAAATGCAATTGTTGGTTATAACATGAGGTCAGTATTTCTAGCACAGCTGTAGTAAAAAAAAAAGCTGGTAGCATCTTCTCTACATTTAATGATTTCAACATTCCAGTTCACAGTAACTAAGGCTCTGGCTGTCATTGTTTAGGCTTGGACTGGTTTTGCTTCTTTTTGTCTGAAGACAGACCCCTCTGACTGAAAACTACTTTTTGCAGGGTTGATATATAGATCCACAGATCATTTGGGGTTGGAAGGGATCTTCAGAAGTCATTGAGTCCAACCCCCATGCTCAAGCAGGGCCATAGAACCTAGGGCAGGACACACAGGAAGGTGTCCAGATTGGTCTTGAAAGTCTCCAGAGGAGATTCTACAACCTCCCTGGGGACCCTGTTCCAGTGCTCTGTGACCCTTACAATAAAGTTCTTCTTCATGTTGAGGTATACTTGTGAAGCACTTCCTATGCTCCAGCTTGAATCCATTGCCCCTTGTCCTATCACAGGGCACAAGCGAAAAGAGATTGTCTCTTTGTTCTTGACACCCAGCCCTCATGGATTTATACACAGTAATTAAATCCCCTGGTATTCTCTCCAGACTGAAAAGCCCCAGGTCTCTCAGTCTTTCTTCATAAGGTAGGTGCTCCAGTCCATTAATCATCCTTGTGGCCCTGTGTTGGATTCCCTCAAGGAGATCTCTGTCTCTTTTGAACTGAGGAGCCCAGAACAGATAGATGTGGACAAATAAGATCCCTAAGTTTGCTGCTACAGGACATGGTCTTCTTCTCCTATTTTGAAAGTACATAGAAAGACATTTCTTCTGCAATTCGAAAGCAGTAGGTAGAGATATTTCTGAAAATATGACAGTGATTTATTAATTACAACAGTCTGCAACAAAATCTAGGATGATGGAAGCCTGATGCAACCTGGAGCTTTATTCAAAGAGTGCCTTGTTAATGGCCAAGCACATCAAAGCCTTCCTCATGTGTTCCACTGGCAGAAGTGCTCCTGAAGGACACAGTACCAGCTTCTGAAATCTCCATGTAACAAAGGCAGGAAGAAATTGAAATCAGCTCAGAAAATAACACTGCAGGCAAACAGGTTGGATGTTCACAAAGATTTAGCACAGACAGATGTGATTGCAGCAATAACAAAATTAATTACACTGCAGAGTGGGTGCCTGAGAACTCTGATGTGGATGCAAACATGCCGTGTCATGAACACCTAGCTCCCCACCCTCTTCTCTTGGTTGATCTGAAGAAGGTGACAACTAAGACTGTGTTAATAAAGCCCATTTAGTTAGAGCTATCCTATGTGAAGAGGCTCTTGCTTCATGTTACGTCTGCTCCCCACTTCCCTCTGCTGCAGGTTATCTCTTCGCATCGGCTTGGTCAGCTGATCAAGTAATTGCTTGTTAATTCATTTCAGCCACAAGGAACCGCAATAATACAGGACCTGCTGCTGGCACTGCTGAAACAACCAGCCTGGTTCCAACTCGAAGAGGTTGAGGCAGAAGACAAAAAGTTAGAGGCACCAGGAATTTAACGGATGAGGGAGCGAGTGGGAGACAGCATCTGAAGATGATGTGCACATGGTCCTGAAGCCAAGACATATACAGCTTTGGGTGTGTAAGCAATTTTCTGCCACTGCTATCAGAAATTAAAAAGAGCAAACATATGGGTGGCCAAACACTGCATAAACTGTTCACACAGGGTAAATTGGGAAACGTCAAGCCTGGGTACATACCTTAAAATGAAATAAAAGTAGTATCTTCACCACCCCATCCAACCTCTTTCAGTTATGTGATCAACACTTACAAGAGCATGTTTCAGTACATCCATTCTGCAAGTAATCCCGCACCCTGCCCTGAATTGCTAAAGGGATTGAATTGATTGCCAGAGGAATGCCAGCCAAGAGCAATATGCATCACAAGATCAGACCATCACAGAAATGACATTCGGTGGGGACAGACTGTGAAACCTGAATTAACAGCTGGGGCATATTTCAGTTAAAAAACCCCTCCTACTTCTGCAAAGCTGCCATGACGCAAACACTGTGGCTTTTTTTGTTTTATTCCAAGTGTGAGAGCTGGGTTGGTGAGGCAGCCAACCTGAACAACTCCAAGTAATAAGAACATAATCTTCTGAGATGCCACTGGTGTATTGCAAATTGGTTTAGAAACCTGCTACCTCTTTTATTGTGTGAGACATCCAGATCATTTTATGAACATGCCTCAGAGAAACTTGGCAAAGGCTTTGAGAAGCAAACAGAATGTTGCTTGGAAAACATTAATGACCTTTATAACACCTGATGTTTGATCCCAAGATAAACTTTCTGCAGCATCCGCCCCTCCAGCCTCCAAGCACTGCAGCCAGAGACAGGTAGGGATGGGAGGGGTTTCTCAGGTACCAGGTAGGGCAGGTATGCTTGGAGAGGAGGAAGCCTAACCTGCACTCACCATGCTCCTCCACAGCCTTCAACAGCCAAGCAGGCTGGTGACAGGATGCACTAGGGCTGTTGGGACTGTGCTGTTATGGCTGCTGCAGCTAAGCTGCTCCTTTTGCTGAGTCTGACTCAGTGCAGTCTAAACTCCCAGCAAAGAAATGGACATTTCATTCTTGCGTGAAGCTGTCCTGTTTCATGTGACTCTCCTATAAAGAATCAATTTTGAAAGGTTCACACAGCTTAAGTATGGAAACAAGAACTTCAGATGTGCAGGAATGGCTAGACCTCTTCTGGAAGAACCCAAAACTTGGGAGACTGCCTCAGAAGTACTGGAGCTAGACCGGTATTTGGAGTGAAAAAGATTGGCAGTAGCCTTGTAGCTTCCCTTACTCTCTGCCATCCAAAGACCAACTACAAACAAGAAAACTGCAATAATAAAGAAATCTCTGACTCTTTCCATCCTCCTAGGCAATGACCTGCTACTAAACCACATGAGCATTGTTCCAGCTCCTCATTCTGGCAAACTTTCTTGTTAACAGCTACAGTTCCACCATTACTGTCTTCCACAAAGAGGAGGAAATGCTAGGGAAATTGGGTGGAGGGTACATCTTAAATTGCATCTTCTAAACACAATCAGATAATTGTCTCCTTCGCTCATTACCTGGGGGACTGTTTACTGCGTCACACGCCTGATCCACCCTAAGCAAGATCAGAGAAATCACTCCAGGAATGGGGACACATCTGCCTTCCACGAGGATCTTACCTGGATCAACGCTGGTTGAAAACAATTCTGCTTTGTCTTCACAAATCTTACCAGCCGAAAGTAAGTCAATGCATTTCCATTGCCACTTGGTGTCCCCAAACTTACTAGCACAAGCTTGGCAAGACAGGTACAAGCTGGATGCATGAAAGCAATCTGACACTTAGAGTTAGGTTACGCTGACAGAAGGGTTGTGCTGACACTGGTGTGTGTGCCGGGGTGCTGGGCCTGCTCAACTCACTCCTCCTGCTGAGGCTTCCTTGCACAATGTCTTTGCACTATACAGCCTGTTCTTGGGTTTCTTCTCCTTTCTTCTGGAGGCACAGAAACCCCCGAATGCCAGGAATACCCCAAAAGAAAGCTCAGCCTTTGAGCCTCTCCCTCACCCATCTATACTGCAGACCTAGTTAGAGCAGTCTTACTATCTCTGGGAATAGTCCTTAGGAGATTGAAGGCTTTTCTGACAGGGATGACCAGTAATCAGAATCCTTACACGTTTGTCTTTCCTTCTTTTCCCAGAATATGCACCTATTTCAAACCTGCACATCTCCAAACCATGTGAGCTTGTAATGCTCTGGACTCCAGGAAGGCAGCAGAAGGATCAGTGCTCTGGTGCTTAACAACCATTCCATCTCCAAATTCCATGACAAGTCTCACATATCACACTTCCCTCAAGAATGTGAGTGGGCAAGTTGTCCAGACAGCTCTGGCATTTGGACATAGGTATGGCCTGATCCAACATCTGAAGGCACTCAGAGAGGCTACTTCTGTTCCTTACAACCAGTTGCAGAACCTGCACTGAGCAAAAAGAATCCCATCTTTGCAGCAATCGCCCCATGTGTTAGCGTTACTCCCCACGTACCCATGGTGACTAATTATCAATTCTGGAAAGCAGTATTCACCGTACATCTCCTCCCAGTGAATTACCAAATACCCCCGCCCCATGCTTTCCCACCCCAAGAACACCTAAACCGGTACTGGTTGGGATGGGAAGACATCAGCCAGCCCTGAAGGCTGTCCCTCCTCTGAGTTTCTAAGGAGCTACACTATGCCTCCTGTTCTCACGAGACAAACATCTTCATCTGTGAAGTGAGACGCTGAGTAGCAGCTACTATGGGAAGGAGAGGGAGGAGGGAGTATGCCCTTTTATTTCCTCGTGCTGGATTGTTTTGTGTAGCTGGCAGTTTCACTCTGTATTTTCAGTCTTACACTTTGGTTCCAGCACTTCTCCCTCTCTTGCTGCTCCCTTGCACCAACAAAAAGGCCTTAAAGAACCAACAATTAGTGACTGTAAATTACCAGGAAGCCTACAGGTACCATGCTATTGAAACAGGTTGGATTGTGAGTTGAATGTGCTTTTTTAACACAGTAAAACCCAAATCACAGCTGCCATAAGATCCTATAGGTTGTTTCTATAAGGCCACATGAATATTTTATATCACTGTAATCTCTGGTTGCTCTTAGCTGACTTGTCATCTTGCACAACCTGGCAGGAGCAGTTAGGCAATGAGACACACGAGCTGGGGCAATGTGCAACAGCACGAAGTGCTGCACTCATGATGCAAATGAGTCTCCTGACCTTGAGCTTCCCCAAACATGCAGTGTCACCATGTAGGTTCATTACAGCACACCACCATGCACACAGCAGGGCTGGGGAAGTGACTGAACTTAAATAATCCACCCCATATATTCTTTATGCACAGAAGCCACTCACAAATACTGAGCATGCAGCATTATTCTGGCTCCAGGCACCTTATTCTGAGATAACACAACCTGACTCAACACAGCAGTGCAAGACAGAGGTGACATGAGCAGGTTCGTTGTCAAAACGGGTGACAGATGGAGTTGCGCTGAAAACTATTCAAGGTACTTGCTGCTTAGTTTCTCTCCAACATGCACCTCCCACACAGTTTAAAAAATTTGCCTTGAAGTGCCTCTGCATAATCTAATGTGATGAAAGGGAGAGAACAAGAGTGAAAGAACGAATCACAGAGGTGTTACAGATAATCCGCAACACAACACAGACAGCAGCACACAGCAAATAGCCCTGTTTTCTGACAGCCTATGTTGCTTCGCAATAGTTGGGCACAAATTGCCTACACAGGCGCGACGTGTGTTTACTCCTTTTCCTGCAGCTCCAGTGGTGCGAAAGGGAAAATCCTCGATGATTGAGCTAAATGAAATAAGCCAGTCCATTACAACGGTATAGGGCTGGGCGCAAATCGGCAGCGCCTATTTTCTCACAGGACACATCGTCCTCCCAACCTTTAAAAGGTGTCCTTGCCTCCTGTTCACAGGATTGATGGGTACTTTGATACAGATATGTCTATTACATGAACTCTCTGCATCAGCAGAAGTCTCATGTCTTACAGACACGCATACACACAGGTAGACGGAGGCATTGCTGCTTTTCTTCCTATCTAGAAAGTAGAGAGGTTGCAATGGGATGTAACTCAGTATAACCCAGTGACACTGGCCACTGTGCAGGCCATTCTCTGTTCTGCAGAGGCACCTGATGCTGTAACCAGCTCCATCCACGCAGAATCTCAGCTGGCATCGGCGAAGCAGCTACCACAGGATCAAGGCCCAAAAGAGTTAGAGATGCCACATTAATGTGGAACAGAGTCTGAGCAGGGTTTATTGGCTCTGGTTTAGTTTCAACTAAAGCTTTCCAGGTAATGTTTGGTGGCAACGGGTTGGCTTGGTGCATGGGCCAGTGTAACCAGTGCCTTTCTGCAGACACCAATACAGAGCAAGTGAAAAAGGCAAAATGCTGGGTGATTTGATGAATCCTGTTTTAAATCAATGCCCCCTACCACCACCCTGAAGGAGCATTACCTGGGATTTCGTAGGCTCTGGAAATCACCTGTCCCCAAAGCCACTAGCAACAGATGTTGTCGGTGCACTCTTGTAAGTACAAACAGGAGCAACAAGGACAACACTGCAGCACCATTCCTGCTGCATGGCTGCATTATGGGAAACAGCAAATGCGGCAGAGATCCTGCAACAGGCAGGATGAGGCAACACTGGAGCAATTCCTGAGGGGCCGGTACGATCCCATCCCTGCCCACTGCCACGACAGAGCGTACCAGTGACGAAAGCCCAGTGAGCAGGAAGGAAAAAGCAGTTTGTGCAACATCTGCCAGGCTCCCAGACAGCATATCCCAACCTCACTGCTGCCTGATGACAGCATGCAGATTAGGGCAGAAGCGTGAGCTGAACTGGAACTGATCTTTCACTGACTTTTGAATAACTTCATGGCATGGATTAACACGGGTGTGAAATTCATCTTCTCATCACTGTTGATCCCTTGCCCATAAAAGTTATTTCAAACTCGAGAGCCTTTATGAAGGGTATTCTGAAAACACACGCAAGGAATTGAAACTATTTACAGTTTTTATTGGTACAGTCTGCACTCAGCATAATTCTGGGTGCTTAATTTACCTCTTTTGAACACTATAAAAACGTACTTCAGGCCTTGGATAAAACTACTAGTAGCATTTTTTAACCCTTACAGCATCGTTAAATCCTCTCAAAGAGTTGCTACCATCTATTCAGCTCAGGCCACTCATATGGGCCGGGGGAATGTTCATCAAACCAAAGAAGGAAAAGTGAGTAGGAAACCAAGTCCCCTGGCTCCCGCATCACATGTGCAAGAAACTTATTAAAAAACAATATAAAAAGGATTATGGACAGTCTGAGGTACCGACTCAAAATCTACGTACATCTCCTGTTACAACTACACTTTCATGATATCACAGCACCCACAGCTGATCTGTCATCCTGCACGTTTCCCTCAACCTTTAATTGAACCTTCACTTGCCTGGGAAACTGATAACTGCAGTCCCAGCCACAAGGCTGGTGAAGGTTTCAGAAAACATCCCCTATGAAGAATGACTGAGGGAGGTGGGGCTGGTTAGTCTGGAGAAAAAGAGACAAAGGGGAGACCTCTCTAGAACTACCTGAAAGGAGGATGCAGTGAGTTTGGTCTCTTCTCACCAGTCACAGGTGACAAGATGAGGGGAAATGGCTTCAAGTTGCACCACGGAGGGTTTAGGTTGGATACCAGGAAAAACTTCTTACAGTCAAGGTTGTTAAGCACTGGAACAGGCTCCCCAGGGAGCGGGTTGTTAGATATAGAGTAGCAGGATTAGGTTGAGGTTGGGTTAGACCTTGAACAATTCTGTGAATTCTGTGACCCATGTGCCATGTGACACCAGATACCCTTCTCCATAAAAATATAAAAGACCTCTGAGCCAGTGGAAAGTACTCTTTGGCTTCTGGTTCCATGTGGAGCAGCAGCTCTCTCTCTCTCTCTGTTCTGCCATGCAGACCTGGTGAAGGATAATCTGTCTTCTCTCTCTCTGTTTTCCTCTCTCTCAGTCCTGAGCTGAGGGAAGGATGGGATCAACATTTGCAGCAGCAGTGGTTTGCAGGTTTTTTTCACACAATCACAGAGTTATTGAGGCTGGAAAAGCCCCCTGAGTTCATTCAGCCCAGCCCATGACCTAACATCACCATATTGGCCAGACCAAGGCACTAAGGGCAACAACCAGTCTGTCCTTAAACACTACCAAGGATGGGGAATCCACCACCTCCTCCTTCTTCACTTGTCTTTTAACCATTTCTTGTCCTCTGTTAATAAGACTTCTCCTTTTTCATTACCATAATATTGTCCTTGGTTTTCTGTTGTGTTTTAGGACCCTAGGAAAACCTAAACTGGCACTAAGTAATCAAAATCAGGATGCTGTATCCCACTGCAATTATGAATCTTTGTTCCTAAGGCTACTCTCCCCTTCTCTTCCTAGTGTTTGAAGTGAAAAACATGTGATTTAACTAAACTGGTTTCTTACTGTCCTTCCTCTCTGCACAGGAACACTTATGCTCTTAACACAGTTTCTTGAAGGATCTCGTAGATTTATTTTAACATTGTTTTATTTTGGACAAGATTCATGACCATACTGGTGCTTTGAGGCTACATCAATGACAGACAGCTCCTCTCCACTGGATACAACCCATGCAGTTGTCCTTTACTATGTCCTGCAAACAAGCAAAGTATGTTTCACTAACTGCCTAAATCAGCTGCATCTTTTAGTTTCTAATGAATGCCAATGTGTCTAACTTCTGTGTTACACCAGATCCTGTGCTCTAGAGGTGTCAGCTGATTGCTCACAGAGAACTTTATACCCTGGATCTTCCTGGTTGCCAATACATGCTCGTGTGGTCACTGCATCCACATTCTACTTCCCCCTGATAACTTCAATAGAAAGTCACTGTCCCTCTCCAGCCTGGCACTTAGAGCAGCTGTGTGTCCTCCTCACACACCACATCTTGTGCTCCTGCACAGCAGGAGCTGAAGAGATGACATATGCTCTACCTTGGTAACCTGGAGCAGAAGGGCAGCCACAAGCTGCTGGGTGGGAAATTGAGCCCAAGGTCTCGTACCCCTTTCTGTATAAAACACATGGGACCCTTTGAAATGAAATCTTCCTTGACAAGGGCTGGATTAAGTCACAGGACTGACGCCTTGGGAAGGACAGCAAACACAACTGAGTTCCCACACAGCACTTAGTGCCTGTGTTTCACCAGCTCATGTTGAAACCAGGAGAAGAGGCTGGCAGAGCCAGGGTATGCCACTAGTGCGGGGACATGTGTCCCACTTCTATAAGAAACGAGCCTGATCCTGTGGTCTGCTTCCCTTCTTCCAGAGAACCCTGTGCAGTGTCATGTTGAGCATTTTCCACTGCCTCCCTCAGCAGGCCTTTAACATTCTTATTGGAAGAATCTTCTTCCTGGGGTTGCTTTACACATTGGGTAGATCAAGAAGAGTGTGTCTAGCAGATCAAGGTTGGTTCTTCTCCTCCTCTACTCTGCCCTAGTGAGGCCACATCTGGAGTACTGTGTCAGTTTTGGGCTTCCTGATTCAAACAGGATAGAGACTTGACTGAGAGAGTTCAATGGAGGGCCAAGAGGATGATTAAGGGATTAGAGCACTTGCCTTATGAGGAGAGATTGAGAGACCTGGGGTTTTTCAGCTTGCAGAGGAGAATGTTATGAGGGGACTTAAGCACTGTTTATAAATCCATGAGGGCTGGGTGTCAGGAAGAAAGAGACAATCTCTTTTCACTTGCGGCCTCTGATAGGACAAGGGGCAATGGATTCAAGCTGGAGCACAAGAAATTCCATCTCCATATGAGAACAAATTTCTTTACTGTAAGGGAGATCGAGCACTGGAATGGGCTGCCCAGAGAGGTTGTGGAGTCTGCTTCTCCAAGACTTTTCAGACCTGTCTAGATGTGTTCCTGTGTAACCTGTTTTAGGTTTTATTATCCTGCTAGAGCAGAGAGGTTGGACTTGATGACCCCTGGAGGTCCATTCCAGCCTTTAATGATCTGTGTATCTATCAATGTGTAGCAGTCTCTGGTTGCTTCCCAGGCTCTGGGAGCTGCTCAGGGTATTTTGTTCACAATCGGATCTAGTGGGAGCTGTCCCATGCCATGGCAGAGGGGGTGGAACTAGATGATCTTTTCCAACTCAAGCCATGCTATGATTGTGGGGTTTTATTAAATCCCAACAGAATCTACCTTCCCTGAGAGGAAAACTCAAATGATCTCAAGAAGATTTAGTAGGTACAACAAAACTTCTACATCACCATCAGCAAAGCAGAATATTTCTGTTCCCATTATTGGAAGCTGAATGCTAAATTTACCACTTTTAAATTAAAAACTCATTAAAATATTTCAACAACAGTTAATATTAACATAGCAATAAGACATACCAAGTGGGCATTATCAGGAGATAATTGACCTGATCTATAAATTGGTGCCCTTGGCTTTACCCCTGGATGTCAATCAATTAAAGCAGTCAATCATCTCTGAGTAGTGCCTGCCTCAGCAGGTCTTCTTGGTTAATCATGTAACTGTTGAGCTAACACCAAGTCATATTTCTAGACAAAAAATTCCACTAGGAATTCCCATTCATTATCACATCAAAATTAACAAGATCTTGATGAACGTATTTTATTATTCATACATAATGCTCTGCCGAATGCAAAACATCAACACAGATCCTCTTTTCTTCATTTCCTTTTTTTTTTTTATTAAAGGATGTAGTTGTTAATTAGCCATTCTTTAGGACGATCAAGTAATTGATATGCAGGTTTTAGATCAGGTTCACAGGGAATAAGTGGTCAAGTTAATGAGTCATGAAGAGACTGAGATGTCACTGTACAGAGACTGAGCTGCTGCTCATCTGCTGTTCATTGCAGTGGCACCGGGGAAGTCAGTAGCTCCACGGCAACTTTACCCAAGTGAGGATCAGTCCTTACATTTATAGGAGTGTGGAATTCAGTGGAATTTTAATCTTCTGCATAATGAAATTTAGTATATGTCTGTGCCAGTAACGGCTAACAGACTCAGACCCCATGTGAGTTGACAGCTGACTCTGTGTACTAGAAAACTTCTTGCCTTCAGGACAGCAGTACAAGCCAATGGAGCACGGGACTTCACTCCTGCACATATTTATTCCTGCATATTATTGGCCACAAAGGGCCCACGAGTATTAAGATAAGCACATACACCACCAGGATTAGGGCCTTCACTTTCTTTTTAGATTTGGGGAAGTAAACGTGTCATTTGGAACATTAAACAGGATGTAAATCAAATAAGATTGATCATTCCTGCAGTGCAGAAAAGTTACCATTTTGAAGGGAAGTGTCTTGCTATTTTCTCCACAAAGAAGCAGTAGACACAACATTATAAATGATAACTGTGTCTGGATTGTCCATTCAACTAAGATAAGAGTCAACATGTTTGGTAACATCAAAGAAAACCTGATATCTTAAGATTAGTATTTACAGGGATTTTTTTTGTTTGTTTTTTTTTGTTTGTTTGTTTTTTGGGTTTTTTTACAGATTTTGTTTAAAACTTCCTACAGCAGCTAGGCGATGTGGTCTGTGTGGGTCTGCATGGGACCAGACTGGATGGACCAGACTTCCATTCCTGGAGGTGCTTAAGGACAGACATGGTGCCATGGTCTGGCTGATGTGATGATGTTAGGTCATGGGCTGGGCTGGATGAGCTCAGAGAGCTTTTCCAGCCTCAATAATTCTGTGATTCTGTTACTTCCACTGCAAATCCAACTGAAAGGGGGCTTTGACCATTCTGAGGACTGGAAATTACCTTTCAAAGAAACATCTTTAAGACACTAAAGGGAGAGAGCTGCTTGAGAATGTCCAACAGAGGACCATGAGGGTGATTAAAGGACTAGATCACTTGCCTTATGAGGAGAGATTGAGAGACCTGGGACTTTTCAGTTTGGAGAGGAGGAGGTTACAAGGAGATTTAATCATTGTCTGTTAATCCATAGGGCTGAGTGTCAAGAAGAAAGAGACAAGCTTTTCACACTTGCACTCTGTGATAGGACAAGGGTCAATGGGTGTCGGAGTACAAGAAGTTCCATCTCAATATGAGGAATTGCTGCTTTACTGTAAGGGTACTCTAATGGGCTGCCCAGAGAGGTTGTGGAGCTTCCTTCTCTGGAGACTTTCAAGGCTCCTCTGCATGTGTTCCTGTGTGGCCTGTGCTAGGTTCTATGATCCTACTTGAGGGTTGGACTCCATGACCTCTGGAGGTCCCTTCCAACCCCTAGTAATCTGTGTCTATGTCTGCCAGGGTGCTTCTCTATCTTTAGATCCAGTTACAGATGAGAGAAAGTTTAGGTGACACAGACAAGATGCACACTAGAGGGAATAGAATGTACACATCCAAAGCTTTGCCTTTTAATTTAAGATTACAGAGACAACTAATTGGTAAATATATAAGCACAGCCTCTTCTGCTATTCATGTCCCATCAAGTGTAAAAGTCAAACTACAATAAACTTGTGTCACCATGACAGCTCGAAGCCTCTGAAAATGCTGGCTGCACAGTTAGAAACCTGTATTCACCACCTACAGTCCCCTTCATTTAGGTCAGCACTGTCAAAGTTTTTCCAGTACAAGATCCTTCATAATGAAGAGAAATAGTAGAGGAAGTGATGTGTTCCTCAAGTTAACACAGGATGGGCGCATGTAGGACTGTGAGCCCTACAGCAGTTCTGTTAGAGAGGAAATGATGTTTAATTGCCTTTAAAGTAATTTGCAGACAGAAACAAGATGAAGAGTAGCTTGCTAAAGGCTGCAATTCAAGAATGGCCAAGTTAGAGAAATATTTTTTAAATCATTTATGAAGAATCTGTCAATTCTTCCTTTTTCAGGGTCAACAGAGCACGGAGAACATGGACAGGGAGTTTATTTAAACACAAACTTGAGGATGTTTCAAGGGTTTCTATTGATTTTCCTCATTTATGTAAACGACCAAGCCAGAGTTACACTACTCGTGGCTCCTTCCAGGTTGAGCCTAGTTACACAGTTACTGCACTTGTCTTCTTGTGCTGAAACCCATCCAAATGTTTCTCAGTGCACAAGTACGTTTATATAGGAAAACTGCCATTCTTACTGTTAAGAGGAGCAATAAAAATAGACTAATTGCTCAAAGTGACAAAACTATATGCTTGAAAGTAAAATACAAGATTCTGAACGGACTGATTAAAATGTATTCAGAGGAGTTTCTTTTTACATGTTATTATATCAGCTTTTGGATTTGAAACTTGCACATTGGGATGCCTCTTCCCTGTGCTGTAGCATGAAAAACTCCCAAGAAATGCAACGCTGTCTGCATGACTGACACTGCAACAGATGGTCCTAGTGACAGGTCAAACCTTTACCACAGTCAGAGGCTTAGGTGTACACCCCAAAAAATCACTATGAACACTGGGGCCATATCTGCACAAACCAACACTACTTCCTTTGCAGAGCTGCTCTGAAGGGAATCTTAAGAAGAGCATTTCTCACGTGAGGTTTCGGTAACTCTGCCTTTGTTACAGATACGACTCTAACAGCCCTTTGCTCTGTGGCTAGAAATCCGAGTGTTCAGAAATGTGTATCATTTAATATAAATCAAAGTACTATGATAAAAAATTTGCGCCTTTCCTGCCTCTTAGGTTTCCATCTATTAACCGACCAGGTTTCCCCAGCTGCCACCACAAATTACATTTTTTAAATACAATGCAGCATTTCTGGGGAAATCTTGTCCCTCAACAGGCATTAAACCTCTTTGCCGAGTGGTTTGGGAGCTCAGCACGTTTGATCATTGAATATCAAAAATGAATCCAACATCAAAATATGGGATTAAAAACTTCTTTCATGAATGAGACAATACGAATCCAACTCTGACCTTTACCACTTGAACCTTTCTCGAAGGCAGGGTCACACCAGAACTCAGTTCACACATCCTCAAATTTCTGGAATGCTTGGATTGAGGTCCGATTTTGGATCTAAACTTACGGCTTTGATCCTCTTGTTATGAAGGCTGATGTCATCCTGGATAAGCAGCAGCATTACTCAGTAAAGACAGTTAATACTAAAACTATGACATTGGGAAAACCTGCTTGACAAGGCAGCTTATTTAACCAACAGAAATAGGTTGCCAAAATCATGAGCCAGGAAATAGTTTAATAAAAATCAATGAAGAAACGATAAATGACTGATAAGTTCACACAATGAATATAAGCAGCTGAAGCTAAAGAAGAACCAGAGATAAACCATAAAAGGTCTGTGTGGAGGGCAACATCTCGCTGCTTTTGCACTGGTGAAACCACAGCCTCACCGCCTCTGCTGAAGGGATTCAGTTCCACCTGGTTAAAAATGGAGGGATTTAACATAATCTGCCTTAGGTTGCCTTTGATGGTTTAATTGCCAGTCTGCTTTCCCCTCAGTTTCAACTTCAATCTGTGCATCAGCAGCTGACACAAACACAAGTATCTAACAGAAGATCCCTCTTCCTAATTGCATAACTGCATCATGTGAAGCCAGAGCCTGAACACAGTGCATTGCAGAGGCAGCTTTTGTGGAGGAAACAGAGATGTCCTAATCCAGAGCAGATAGGTGATTTACAGACAAATAAAAAAAATCTATTTTTCCTTTGGGCAGGTTGGAATTTTCACCTTCCCATGGAGCTCACAGCCCTTACAGAAAGAGATGAGGAACAGCTATGGCATGATGTGCGGCAGGTTTTTCTTTTGGATGTAGTTGGTTGTTCTGCAAGCAGGACAAAGTGTAAGCTGTGATTAAAATACTTTTCTGTGCTGTAGCTGTTACAACAGTAAGTTAGATTTAAGTTTTTGTTCCCAACCCTTCTTCTTCTAGGCCATGATAGGTGTTGTGCAATGTTTGCCTTGAGTGGAAGGACAAAGAAGGCAACCACAATGGACATGGTTTTGATCACCAAAACCGCAGTATGCTACACCAAGACTTGTTAAGAGTGAGATTACCTATTTAAAACTGTTTGTGCATCCACTGCACTCACTTGTAATGCTCTGCTCCAAAGCTGGCCTGCCTGCAGTCAATCCCTTTGCCTGGCCTGCAGCTGGCAGGGACCTAGGCTGTGGAAATCCTGCTTCATCACCTGTAGAGGAGGCAAGAGCTGCAGATGATTCCTGCCAGTCTACCCCATCAGCAATATCACAGAATCACAGAACCAATCACAGAACAACAGGGGTTAGAAGATGCTTCTAAAGATCATCTAGTCCAACTTCCCTGCTAGAGTGGGCTCACCTAGATCAGGTCACACAGGAACAGTCCAGGTGGGTTTTGAAAGTCTCCAGAGCAGGACAATTCCACAACCTCGCTGGGCAACCTGTTCCAGCTCTGTTAACTTCACTGTGAAAAAGTTTTGTCTCACACTCAGATGGAACCTCCTTTGCTCCAGTTCACTGCCCCTCATCCTGTCACTGAGCTCCACTGAGACAGCAAGTGTCCTGACAGCTACAGGAATGCTGATTCAGCCATATGCCTATTGCTCAGACACTCACACCACTGCAATTAATACAGAACCCATCAGCGAACAGGATGACTGCAGGCACTAAAGGGAAGAACAAGGTCAAGCAAATGTGTGCTGGATTGCAGCATGCTTAAGCAACCAAAAAGTGTTAGCTACTCGGAAATACAGTGTGTTTCAATTTCCCAGGCTCTGGAAATCCACAAGTCACTCCTTTCCTGGAAAATTCCAGTGCATTAACAGACCCATAGCATGCTCTCATTAGCTTGCCACTTCAACCTCTTGTACCCAGTGCCTCCTCTGGAAGGTTTCCCCAGCTGGTTTAGTAACAGCTGACACTTGGTACCAGTCATCAGACAAGTTAGTTTGGATCACACAGCAGTGAAGCAAAGTACATCTCAGTGCTGTCTGGAATGTGTTCAGGATGTGCTGAGCCCACAGGTGCTTTTGCCATGTGCAACAGAAGGGCCAAATGACACTATCTGCTTCCCAACAGCATCTGAGGTCACCTTGGATCCAGAGATAACCTGAGAGAGTCCGCGGTCACTTCTCTCCCACCTCTTCTGAAAAAAAGTATGATTCAGGGTTTTGCTTCTCACCATTGTATCAGCTCTAGCAAAAAAGCAGTCTCCTCATGTTTTTCAGCTCATTATATAATAGGAGGGGAAATACTCTCCTTTATTAGAGTAACTCAATGACAAACACACACTCAGCTATAAATTTTACCCCAAAATGTGTTGAAAGGTTGAATTTGTGGAAACGTAGGCAATTTGACACCTCTAGATCACAGCAAACACGAGGCCACAAAACGGAGCCTCCAGATTGTGGGTTAATTCCAGGCTCCTAAAAGTGTCTCTTGGAAACTGTTTCCACAGGGAGCAAAATGATGAATGTAATTGAAAACACTGGAGAAGCAATGGGGAACAAAAGAAGATAAAGGGAGGCGGAAAATACACCCCAACACGCACACACAGACATACAGTATAATTAGCTTCAGCCTATTGTACAACAGCATCATAACAAATGAGTCAGGTCCTTAGGTGGTGTAACTAGGCTTCAGTGGACCAGCATCAGTTTATAGCAGCTGATAACGATGAGGTATAATTATGTGCACTGATTCTGATCTGTAGAAATTGTTAGTAAACTTCAATGAGGGCAACAAGGTCAATCCAGTGAAAACATTGTGCAAGTGAGATACAAATCAGGTGCCAAATAAAATAATAAAGTGCCTGATGTTCACACAGCTGCTCTTAGCCCGAGCAATTGATCTATTGTTTTAATGAACTTTAAGCCGACAGGAATTGCTTGGGGCACCACCAACACGTGATCATTTCTACAATGCTGCTCAGCAGCTTCTGACTAGAGACTATATGTGTTAGCTGGGGATGGCAGGGCTGGGAAACATCTATTTCAGATGGGAAGAAGGAACTGGCCATGACTGGATTAGGAGGAGGTTCTGGGTCTGGTAGCTGTGTGCTTTCACCTAAAGACACACAAACTGAGAGTCTGTTGCCAGCTGAAGCTGTAACCCCCTTGAAAAATCAGAGCTGAAGGTAGAGTTTCCTGTGGTTCTCTTAAGCCCTTCAGTATGAAATGAGTGCAGAGGCCATGTCTCAAGTAATTATGTCTTTCGGTGTGGTCTTGCCTATCAGTAAAAAAACAAAGAGAGCTCTAGAATAAGCAGCGAGCTTTGGTATATTGCTGGCTGTGAAAGCAAGCCAGGGCTCCTCCAAGAATAGATAACAAGCACATCAGGAACTGCATCTGATGTCGAATCCATGGCCCTATAGCTGACCTCATTAAAAGTTGTATGTTGCTCCCACTGAAACCGATGGCAGTGATTTCTACCATCACTGTGGGATATCTCTATCAACCTTGTGAGTCAAAAAATGTTTGGCTGCTTCTCTATCTGCCTCTTCCAACAGATTTCTTGAGGCACTTTGGGGAGGACTGAGATATCTGAAGTCCCTCTCCCTGTCCTAGGGGAGAGGTGAGAATAGTGCATGGTGAACCACCACAGACACAGACCCAGGGGCTGCCTAACTCACCAGAGCAGCTGTTGGAGCTGCAACAGTGCTGCTGTTGAAATGCTGCCTTAGACCTGTGTCACTGCTGAGGTGCTGGGCTATTGCCTAACGCTCTCACTCCTTTCAAGCCAAACTCCCAGCAACCTTTAATTTTTCACCCACTGTCTGGTATCAGTGCTATTCCTCAGGCAATTGTTCAAACTCCTAAACGACATGTTGCTATGGAACTACCCTGCACTGAGCTGGCACTGCATTGCCACTTTTACAGAGCAGGTCTGCTCTTCCTAATTTCCAGCTGCACCTCTGGCTGCTTTGAGGGCTTCTGCACGTTGTGGTACAACACATTTGACACGCTGTCTCCTTGCACCCCCTCTGTCCTCCAAGGAGGATGCCAAGATGGGTGAGAAGAGAGAGCAGAGATAAGTTTCTCATACTGGTTGTAAGGGAGATCACTAGGAAATTGAAAAGAGGAAACAGCATCAAAGTAAAGATGCTGCATATCCTTCTGGCTCTCCTGTCCCACCCAAGTGCAGGGAATCACTGAACCAGGAAGAAAGCACGGCTCAAATCTCCTGCTAAATCAGAGCTTCTCTGGAGGGAGTAGAAGCAACTAGAAAGGAATGTAAATGATCTTTGACCAATGGCTCTTGTTCTTGTTCCGTACAGTAATGAGTGTGTGTATGGCAATGTGTTCACCGTGCACAGTGCTGAGAGATTAGAGAGTGAAGGATGGCATGGGACACGTCAGTGTGGATCTGCGGTGATCAAAGGAGACTGTCTGTTCCGGGTACAAGTCTGGGTTGGGTTAAGGTAAAGAAAAATGTGAAGTGCTTCTTAATGTGTTTTCTCTGTCTTCTCTGCTCTAGGAGTAAATGGAAGAATATCCTCTCCCCTAATAATCCACTTCCTTCATGTGGCTCCCCCAATAAATATGTGAAAGTTTTGTTTGAAGTACACAGTTTGCTGGGAAAACAGACTTGCCTTTGTTTAAAACAAATAATCACAAGTGCTTTTAAAAAGCTGCAGTAAGGTTATATGCATATCTTTGCTCCAACTAGTTATCAGCCATGAATCTTTGACTTAGGTAATTATTAGAGATTTCTTTTTTTAAAGGATGATTTACTTACCCTATATCCCTGCCAGATATTTCTTTCCTTATATTTTAATATTTGAATTTTATACATCGAGTAGGGCATGCTCATTTTTCTTCTGCCTCTGCCCTCTTCTGAGTTATTAATCCCTTCAGTGAGTAACGAGCAGTTGGCAACTTCTATGCATAAGTAAGAAGACTCAGTGAATTCCAAATACACTACATGGACACTCCTTTTCCTACATAAAAAGTATTATGTTTTTATGCATTGGGTCCACGATGATCTGGCATGAAATCTCTGTCTCTTTTCTTCTCTGTGCTCTATTTATGCTCAGGGGACAAGCAGTCAATGCGTTATAAATTCAACAAAATTACTAATTAAAAAACCTACCCTATGAAAATAGAACAAAGAGTCTATTAGAGCCAACAGGACCTGAGCCAGTGCAGTGGTTCTTGGGAAATGGTCTAGGCTGCAAGGCAGGTGATTCTATGAACTAACGTGACTCTCTTGCTTCAAATGATTTACAGTCCTACAAACCCAAGCCTTTGGCCTCCTGTTTCCCATTGTCTCCCTAAAGGGGATGAGCAGTTCCCCTCAGTACCACAAGAATTAGAACCCCTAGAAAACGCATAGCACTTCTGGTCTTGCTCACTGGCTCCACAGCTCTTGGAAGGTCTGCAGAGGATTTTCCCTGATGGGAAACCTTTGCCCAATTCAATGACCAGGGAACTGTGTTGCTGGGCACCGAGCCTCTGCAGTGCTGTGAGACTATGTTCCAGCTAGTACACACATCAGGAAAAGGAGAGTTCACTTGAGCAGTTCTTAGGATCTCTGCTATAACTGGTGCTCTGTCTCTGCCAGCTTTCTTGGCCATGTGCTCTGAAACAGCAGCATTCAATATTGAGGAAAACCACAAACTCCAGAAAAGTAAAATCTGCAAATCAATATATGTGAGAGGTGCTTTCTGCACTGGACAAGCTCATCCTGCTTTCTCCACTCCCGGGTATGCCCTACTTGAAGGCTGCACGCAAGCGGAGTGATGTTTCTATCAGACCTACACACCCTCAGCACAGTCACGGGCAGACACTGAAATGACCAGTTTCAGAGAGAAGTGAATCTTCATTCCAACAGGTTTCTTTAAAATAAAATTATATAGAGGCGAAAATGAAGAAGTGTCCCTGGAATTCCTTATGCTCCAAAAGAACCAGGGAAAATATCTTATTAGAAATTCAAAGTGGAAAAAAGGATGGCATTGGTCTCACATCTCTCACCCTCAGCTTCTGTGCAGACTGTAGTGGGTTCTGTGCACAGGAACTTCCTGCACTGGGAAGTGGTGGGTGAAGTGGCTTCAGGGGCTCTCAGAAGAGGGAGAGAGCACAAGTTATGAGGGAAAAATACAAACCAACACAAGCTGCAAGAGCTTTAATCATTTCCTCACAATGCACAAATACAGACACCCAGCACCAACCCTGCCTGACAGACAAGGGAGTGCTCTTGTACCGTACTGCCTGTCCTGCTCTTGCCTCAGCAGCATCCAAACTGCTTCTGCATCATGGCTTGGGTTTTGAACCAATGCTCAAGTTAACCAGAAACAATTTCAGAGCGCTCCAAACCACTGTGCTGTAGTGCTGTAGAAATCAGTAGCTCAGCAGCTAATTCACAAATGGCTCTGTTGACCATGCGGTGAGGACACGGCAGATAGCAGTGACCTCATCAGTCAACCTCAGCTAATATGTCCCCATTTGCCAGACATAAGAAAGAAGACAAAAGAGAAGGGGCTACTGTCTGATGTCCCTTACAGTTCAGCACCACACATTCAAACCAATTGGTCCTCCAGAATCAGAAGGTGAGTTAAAAGCCACACAATTTAAAAGCATTTCTGGATTCTTGGCTAAACCCCATAAACCCTTAGGGTTCCTTTCCTGGACGGTTTTGCCATGATTCTCAGCTGCAAGCCTGCACTCTTCCTGAACTGCCTCACCCATCACGTACCTCAGCCTGTGGCAGAGGAGAGGAAGCCAAACAACAGAGATCACACCCGTGTTATGTGCCACATACACAACCCATTTCTGTCACTGAAGAGAAGTTACACTTGCACTCTGGAATAATCTTTCCTCAAGTTTTCTCTTTCATCCATGTAAGTTCAATCCAGAAATCTAATACACAGTCATAGAAGTGAGTGCATAATGTCCTGCCAGAAATGTCTTGAGAAGTGTGCAGGCAAAGGTCTTCTGAACATAGAAACAAGCAGCTCACCTAGAAGTGACACTGATACTCAGCACGAGGAAAGGAGGCCTTCCCAAAAGAATTTAAGTGTGTAATGCAGCTTTACTAATGGGCAGAAACTTCAGAAGGAAGGTAGGATCCCACCACTTGTCTGCCTCTGCTATCCCTTCTGATGCTGGAAAAGTCTGTCCTCCATGTTTTGTGGTCATTTATTCTCCCACATTTGTCCTGTTTGCTCATGACGTGTTCCTGGGGACCTTCAGTGTAAGGGAGTAGGTGGGACATCCATGCAGGCTGGAAGGCAATTGCAGAATACTCTCACTCACACTTTGGAATAGCCAAAACCAGAGGAGTTTCTCTAGGTGTTTCATGGTTTAGACTGAGATCAACCTGATCTCCACATCTAGACATCCAAGATTTACATCTCCAGATCCCTGTGATCTGGATTCACTATTCAGTCAACTAAACTCCTCTGCTCAATCACCCCAAAAGGTCAAATTATCACAGAGAGTTAATCCATGCTAGAGAGTTGTCTTTCTAGGAAGGTACTATCTGTTATTCCACTAGTAATGCTTTTTCTTCACAATTTAAATTCCTAATCTGCCATTAATCTCTAAACTCATGATAAAAAAGCCAGTTGCTGTAGCACAGACGAGCTGTATGCCCTTTTGCACAAGCTTTTCTCATTTCAGTCTCCTCTTGCCACATGCCACCTGGCTCACACCTCTCCAGTCTGCAAGCAAAAGCCAGGCAGATAGAGAAATCACTCAAAGCCGAGGACTCTGCAGTTTGTAGAATGATGCCCTTTTGAAAACACTTCCTCCCTTAAGGAAAGCCAGCCAACTGGACTCAGTTTAGCATAGTTTGTCTGAGACATCATCCCTCCTGAAGAGAAAAAAATACTACTCAGCATGAGTAAAAGTGGCACTGCTTTAGTCTAAAGTGAAGAGACCTTTGCAGCACGGCCTGAAGGTCACACCTGTTGGGGTCTGAATCAGAAAGTGCTCCAGCACATGGAGCTGTAACTGGAGAGTGCTCTAGCAAATGTCTCCACCGAGTGCAACTCCAGAATCTGCAGTCAGCAGCCTTAATTGTGGATTTACTCAGGAAGTAACTGGTGTGCTGGAGTGATGGGAGATGTCATGTTTTGGAAGGACTAAAGCCTTCTTTTCTCCCCATTGTGACCAGCAGTTTCTTAAATCTTGGGCACTTATTCAAGAGACCAAACTTCAGTAGCAAATGGCTTGAGTTTTGATGTTTAATGTTGCAGGGATAGCAGTAGGCAGCTCTTCTTGTTTTCAGCTCTTTTAGCACATTGCTTCGCCTAAAGCAAAATACGGTTTCAAGCAGTCTCATTGCACCTGTACTTTCTCCTTGACTCAGCTAACAGCACCTGTGTTTGTATTAAAGATGCTTCGGAGGAAGCTGGTGCTATGGGGCTTGCTCACTGATTTTAGGTAGTCAGCAATCCAACTTAAAAAATGCACTTTTTATACCAAAGAATTGTTTGTTCCTTTTTTTGAGGGGGTGGGGGGTTACAATCCAATTTCAAGGCTTGTGAAAACTTGGAGAGGGGAGAAAGGAAGAGTCAGGCACTTGACGCAGACATCAACGTAACATGACATTTTCCAGCGACTGTCAATATGCCTACTTAAAGAGACACTGCTGGATTAGTTTAAGTGACTGGGTTTGCTGAGATTTCTTTAAGGTTGACTTAAATGTCAGATGCCATTAACGCTGCAAGTTCACAGAGTCTGCTACTGTGAGCATCTTGTACTGTGGAGGTTGAAAGGGTCACAGGTAAGCAAAGCCACGCTGCAATGCTGCCTGCTGTGTCCGTGTCAGGAGTAGCTCCACAGTAAAGTGCACAACCCGAGGGATACTGGGGATGGAGGACTTCTGTTAGTGTCTCTCAAATACACCAACAGGTCCAGTTTTGTTGCTCTGCAGTTTCTGGCTTCTTAGCTGAAGCCTCACTGCTCTGTTCATCTGCATGTAAGGAGGGAAACCTGCTGGCATTAAACCTATGGAGTATATATGTGTGTGTGTGTGTCTTTGAGGGTAAGAGAAGTGAGCTATTGATTAGTAATTGACAAATGCAATAAAAATTTTGTATGGGCTGAGAAAGACCCATCCATAATTTATAGCTTGTGCCAACTATGAGTGACAGCAAACAGCAGGAGGCTTGAGCACAATATTGATTACTCTAAAAAACTGAGAAAGGCACCGTGCTGAGGATGGGAGGATAAGGAAGAGAGACAACAAGCAGAGAAAACAGGAGCAAAGCCATTAAGGATGTTGTGCTACCAGACACCGCCAGACTAGGAAACTGAGGAGACAGTCAGGTGGAGAGCACTGCTCTCTCCTTTCCAATCAATACTATCATGTCAAAACATAAAATGCATGCTTTTGCTCTTAAGTAAAATGTGCCTAAGATTTTTAAAAGCATTGATTCAAGATGGATCAATGAAAATCTACGTGTATTTTCCTGTGCAAAAAGGGGGTAATAACACTTTGTAGATAATCACACAACAGAAGAGGTTTCCACTGCTTGTCATAAATGTCCTATTTATATTACAATCTTTTTGTCAGTTAAGGTTAAGAACAGTAGGTCAAGGAGCCTTGCACTGTGGAAGTGGGGAAGGCAGACATGTAAATGGGGGAGCATGGGTTCTCCTTAAAAGATGAATTGCAAGGACAGGAGTCAGCTCAAGCAGGAGAGGTGATCACACATAGATCCTCTTCAGCTTATCTTTCAAAGAGCTTCCCAAGTGCTTTTTCACTAAACAGCAGCTTCAAAACCCCAGTGCTCAGCTGAGAAGCAATGAATTAATGTGCTCTCCAGGGCCCATTCCTGTGGGTGCTGGATTTCTTCAGCAGCTGCTGAGTTCTTGGCAAGGCTGGGGCTGGTGTCGAAAAGGCTCTGCTACTGAAAATATTCCAGCAAAATTTATTCTAGCAATTCTCATCTCCCAGCAGTGTGTTTGGTGGTAGAGTATACAATGGCCCTTTAATTAAGCTATGCAAAGATAATTGCCCTACAATTAGGCTTTTGCCTAACAAGGTTTTGGCCAGCATAGGAATGGCATTAAAAGCAAAACAGAAACTCATTTATAACTGACATCTTCCCACCAGCATGGAAAAAGAGAGCTTTAAAAAAAGAGGGAAAAGTGGATCTAGACTCCTGGCTGCCCACTTCTTCCTCAGAGAGAACCCAGCATTTTTTTCCTGAGCAAGGGCTGCAGATTTAAGCAAAAAAGATGACCATTTCAAACATTCAGAGGGAAACATAAAACTGCGTACTGCACATGCAGACGGCAGCTGAAGAGGTGAGATGTCCTTCTGAGCTGGATCTCGCTGACCAGGTGGGTTTTTTTGAAACCTCTTAGCAGCCTCAAACCCCCAGACTCAGAAGTAACGCTCAGCTGAGAGGCAATGGATGACTGGAGAGTCTCTTTCTCTGGAGATGTTTAAAACCCACCTGGACACGTTCCTGTGTGGGAATCTGTTGGTCTAGGGGATCCTGCTCTGGCAGGGGGATTGGGCTAGATGATCTTTCGAGGTCCCTTCCAATCCCTAATGTTCTGTGATTCTGTGATTGTCTATGGCTCACTTGAGCCACAGCATGTTTCCAGATAGCCCAGATACTCACAGAAATAACTTTCTTTCAACATGTATGTGCTTTTTTCCCCCCTCTCTTATTCAAAGGCACAGTTTTTCCATAACACTGCAATGTCTCACTGTCCTGAAAATTTACATGCCCCTGAAATTCTAATACTGATGCAATAACTCCTTGGCATCAATAAAATATATTCCCCTTGCAAACTCCCGCTGTTTCCCCCATCATCGGTAAAAACTGAAAAGCTGAACAAAAATAATTATTTTGCTGCACACTGGTTTTCATTTTTGATAGAATCTTAACTGCAGACTTCTCTGAATGCACTTCTAAGGAAAACCTTGTCATTATTTTCAGTGACCTGAGTAATTAGGTAGGAGCCAGAACCCCCTGCCTCATGATTGTACTGCATAAAGCACTCCTAGCAAATCTCCCCTCCAGCAGCCAAACCAGCAAAGGCTATGGAAAGCAGAATGAGAGAGAAGCCCTTGGAAAAGAAGGACTGCAGGTAGAGCATCCTATGGGGACAAGCAGCATAGGACTGGCTCCAGAGAGTATTGTGCACACTGGCTCTCATCCTGTGTTCACCATAACTGCTGGCTTCTTGTGCTCCTTTGGGATTCTGCTGCCCCAGGTCTTCACAGGGAAGTACCTGCTCCAGTTCCTGTGCTCCAGGAGCCGCCAGTTGTGGACTGTGGCCAGGGAGCACATCTGGCTTCTCCTCCTCAATGTTTACGATGGTGTAATGCAATGCCACTTGACTATTCTCTTTACAGGGATGTGGAGGAGATCGATCAGGCAGCTTATCTGTCCTGTTTTCTGTAGTCTCCCAAAATAATTAGCTCCCAAGCAGATACCATGCTGGCAGGCCAGATCCCTCCAGCTTCACCAATAAGAACAGCAGGTGGGAGAATATCTCCATACACGTTCCCCACTTGGCCCTTTTCTGAAACTGCTTGTGACACTAACTGATCAGTGCCCGCAGTGATGGTGGCTGAGACACAACCCACAGGGAAGCTGTTCAAAGCTGCCATAATGAGTAACCTATTGCTGCTTGAAAGCATTACGATGGGCTTTGAATTCTGCTGCTGTTACTTGGGATAGCCAGAGCCTCGTCCCCTCCCAGTGTTAGCAAGATGAATCATATTTAACCTATTTGAATTTTACAGTAATGACCTAAGGTAAAGAAAGAAAAAAGGTGACAACTCACTTCAAACTCCTTTGTGTTAAGAGCCATGGCAGAGGGACTTCAGAGAGAGCCTACCTGGGAGGAGGCACAGCTGAGTCAGCATGCCAAGGAGCTCCAGGCTGTTGCCAGTGGGGGACCTGGAAATCCTGCTCTGCCGGCAGCATAGTTCTGTACACAAAAGCCTGTGCAGACAGCAAGCTGCCTCAGCAGCAGGGAAAGCCAGAGCTTCCGACATTCAGGCAAAAAGAGCTACCTGCCAGGAGCCTTCCCTGGAAAACTATCTACAACTGCCCTGAGACTCCTCCAAGTTGCGTGAAGGGCTGACTCCCAGCTGTCCAGGAGAGACAATGCCAGGGGAGAGGCTAAACCATGGTGCTCTCCAGAGCTAATTTTTGACTCAAAGCAGTAAATCATGAAAGCTGAATGGAAAAGCATCAAGGATGCAGATCTTTCCTGGTCACTACCTCTTATTATGCTCAAAGTTGATGTAGCTATCAAAACCAGTATGCGGCTCTGATGAGTGATTTATGCAGCAGACATTGACACGATAAAAACAGTTCTCTGCTAACTAGCATGGTGACTAAAAACAGAAACAAAAATATGTGACACCACAATCTAGCTATGAGCCAGCCCATGAGTATTCCAAAAACACCCGCTTCTCTCTGGATGCCTCCAGCGACCACCTTAAAGTATCAGTGTTCTAGGAATGGGAGAGACCTGTGATTCTGGGAAGCTTTACAAGACAAGAGCAAAAGAACCATTGCATTGGCTGCAGGAAAGTGTCTGTGTGCAGACTGCATCACATACCTCCACATAGACTGGTTGTGTCTCTTCTTGTCCCCAGCAAAATCTCAGTTTTAAAAACCACCAAATAGAGCGAGGAAACTCTCATGGAATGACAGTGTCTACACTACTAAATAGGGACTCCATTTCAAGAACATTTTAGTTCGTTCCAAGAATTAAATACGTCGCTCAAGTCTACTAACAGTTAATACAAAGAATTAACACCTGCAGCAACATGCCAACTGCTGTCTTGCTCCAGCCTCTGTGTGCGGAGGAAGACAAGTCTGAGTCCCAGCCAGGTTCTCAGTTTAGAGAACATTGACACGAATTTGGGTTCTTCATGTTCTCCATGCTATGTGGGTCTGTGCAAACACAGTCCATTCAAATATTTTAACACAACTGGAGGAAGTTCAAGCCATAGGTCCTGCCAGGATCCATGGAGAGATAGTACAAAGCTGAGACACCCCCCCTCCCACCACATCAGGTTCTCTCAAAAACCAAGTTTTCTACTCCTACCAGAGCAAGTGACACAGGTCCCCTGCTACCTCACAGAAAACACCTCAAGGGCAAGCAGAGGGCATGAGCACCAGCCAGAGTTGAAAGCTACTCTAAGGTGGTTACATTGCAGCCCAGCATGGCATCGTTTGCTTATGAATGCAATTCAACCCAGTGGCTTTCATCTACAAAGCCCTCCAGGTCCTTTTGGCCCACTCAGAATCTGCTCTACTCAACAGCTGAGATCAGTGCTGCCTTCATTGAAACAAACCACAAACCTGGGGACTTGCTGTCAACAACCTGGGGGACAGAAGGCAAAGCCTTGTGGTTTGTTTTCTGACCACAGAGTGCCTGACTTAGGCTTGCAGCAGGCATCACTGAAACACCAGGCACCTTCCCTATGATCATCCGGACAATTTGGCAGGTCTTTGACCTTCTGTCTCTGATGTAGCCATTGAAGTGCTTTTACAGATTGTATATTCTTGTTAATTACTACAGGCATTTATTATTTTACAGAATGGCAGGGGTTGGAAGGAACCTTTGAAGATACTCCAGTCCAATCTTTGTCCTCCTTTGAACACTTGAACTGCTGCCCGAGGTTTGCAAACGCACTGTCAAGGTTATGTGTGTGCTGTCAGAAGGTGGCTGGAAAAACGTTTAGGCTTCACATCAGTTAAATCTTCAGCCTAGGAGGATTTAGATGCTCTACCTATCCTTGGAAGATTTAAAAGTGTTGACAAGACTCAAGTAAGTCTATGAGATAAAAAACACTCACTTTTCTTTTCCTGATAGGGCACCAAAGACCACAGAGATTGATGCTGCTGGAGAACCACTGCAAAAGGATGGGTGCACTGGACACACTGGGCAACAAGAAATCTGGATCTTATTTTCTGCTCAGCTAATAGCAAAGCCCTGGGCAGCCATTTCACTAGTCAGTGAAGTATTTTCCCCCCTTTTTAGGTAGTTCTTAATTTTTTTTCTCCGTTTTAGGCTACATTTTCTGGAGCATGGACTTTCACTCTACTCTGAAGCTCTGTTCAAACAAATCCATTTGGGACCTTGCTGTACTGCTGTAACACACACCAGTCAGATTAGAAACAAAAAGTTCTGTGCTCTACAAACACATGTTTTTCAGACTTTGGAGCTTAGTCAGACACTAATAGCAAAGCTGTTGACTGGCATAGTTAAGGCTCAGATGGAAAACAGAAACTTCGACAACCACAAGTTGTACAAGACAATACACATAACCCTCTGGATGGAAAAATAGACTGTCTTTATCATGTTAATGATGATTGAGAGAAGCAGATGGTCCAGAACCCACCAAGCACTTTCTTGCTACTTCTGTTCATTTGTACACCGCTTGAACAACATCTTGCTGTGTTTCTGATTATTCTTTACCCCCACATTCACATCTATTGCTGTTACAGTGTTAATCATCATTGGCAGATGTATGATTGGTACCTCTTGATTAAACAGCTCAGGATTTGCTTCCTGCATTAGGAGCTTTAAGGAAAAAAATTGAATCCGTTGTGGAGAAAACATCACAGCAGTGTGATGTGTAAGCATCCACAGAACCGTTCTGCGCGTTACTTAATTAGCTGGGACAAAGGGTACAGAGTGCACAGAAGTCTATCAAGGGATCTGCAGTATGATTTGGAGATCATTTCTTTTACTGCTGTACCATTAAAGTTTTATGTACTCTTGCAACTTATAGAAGCAATAAGACAGCTCTGAAAAACATAGAAGAAACAAAAAAGTGATATGCATGAAATAAAACCATCTCATCTGAAATTCCACTAGCACTGCAGTCTCAGTGTCATTTAACAGTTTGCTAAGTCTGGTGTACAGACTACACTTCACTGGGTCATGAAAAAGTACTTAGATCTAAATACATTTCCTCTATTTATCCCAGCTGGAAAATATAAATAGAGCTGTTTGAGTGAAAGTGAATATATCACTGTTGGGTTTACAAAAAACATATCTTCCTGCTTCTCAAGAATTTCTCTGAACATGAATCTGGGCCGTTACATGAAATAAATGAAAATGTTTCAGTCAGATACATTGCAAATCAAGACGCAGTTATGGTTGTGATTTCGCATACGTCAAACTCTCTGCTGGAATATTTCAGCATTACACACATTTCAAGTGACCTGAACAGAAATCCTGTTCAGGTGTAAAGCAAATTTTGTTGCTTTTTAAGCAATACTCAAAATTCAGCTCGTTCTGCAGGGTACTTCTGCAGTTCCCACAGCAAAAGAAGAGAAAGAAGACACATCATTTTAATGGCATCTCTTTCACTTTGAGTTGTACACAAAACACCCCAGCAGCCAGCACTTAAAGAGTTAAATGGGCAATTTCATTTTAAAAATGAGTCTCTCGGGGAAGCGATTGGGGCCAGGTGAATGAGAAGTGAATCTCATCGGTAGGACCTTTATTTTCAGGTTAGCACACTCCAAAGAAAGCCTAGTTCTAAGTTCCTAGGCTGGTAAAGGCCCATCAACCCTTTTTTACCCTGCAAATTGGATCTGATACCAGTAAAATACTATAAATACAGGAGGCATATGCCTTGATTGATTTTATTTTTAAGAAGAGGGTTGAGTGACTGCACATGTTAAGCTCGGCATCATCAGACAATGCGCTGCTAAGCTCGTTAAGGAAACACTGCCATTAACCTTCTGTAGTTTAGAAGTAGTACCATCAAATATCAGCATCAGATACAGCAGCCACAAATGGCAGAATGAGCAAGATTTGTTGTCCTGGGAAATCAAAAGATATTCAACAGCCATGGCAGGACAAGCAGGAACACTGAAGCAGCTCGTTACCATAACCAAGTTGGCTGATTGTGCATGTGTGAGTGGGGAGTGATGCTACATCAGCGATCTTGAAAGATAGTGAAGGGCAGAATGAATCACTCACCAACACTTTTTAAACACAGTGTATTTGACAATAAGTAGTGAATTCGCAGCATCTGCAATCAGTGCGCTCAGTAACATTCAAGACTTTCTCATGGTTATTCCAACACTGATCACTGAGTGCAGCCAATATCCTGACTCTCACATGCAAATCAAAGGCCGGTATGTAGACGTGCAGTGAGCCCTCTGCCCTGCCTTTACCATCGCTGCTGCTTACATAGTCTGCTGTTTTTAAGCAGAAGCCAAATGTTGAAATCTAGACTCACTTCTGAAGTGTGAAAGATCATGTCAGTGACTCACAGCAGGAAGGACACTTTGTGATTTCCCAACTATCTGATCAACTGTGGCTGTACGCAGAGGGCTGATGCTAGACATGGGATTAGGTAGTTTTGAAAGCCTGCCCTATCCAAGTGCGGTAAGAAACTGAGCACATAGCTGAGTAAGGGCGTATGGAGAAGGTCTTCTTCCTCAGTCTTCCTGGAAAAGTCATAGCTGGAGAAGATGGAAGAGCTAGAAACAAGGCTTTTTCAGTGGAATCTCTTCACATTCAGTTAAAAATATTTTCACAAGATCCAGAAACAGGGCTTGTAATTTTCACTTGTTTTTAAAGCTGCTCCAAGAGAAGACTGTGAATCCATATGCAGCAGAGCAGGAAAAGAAGAGTTCTCCTTTTGGCTATAGCAGCCACCTCTGCCAGAGAATCCTGGTGATGGGGCCGTTAGGAGGAGACCTGGGTTTCTTTCCCATTTTATGACTTTTTTTGTTGTGTACCACTGAACTCACACACAAGTCTTGTGCAAAGCCTCAGGCAACTCCTTGGGCTCCTCTGTGACTTTACTGCCATCTATATCTTGAGAATGATATCACTGTGCTTTCTCACATAAGTGTCACCAACCCACTGCAGATAGAGGTACTCTTGTTCCTTGGAGCCTGTTTGTTTGCTGCAAGTACCCTAGCAAGGCAGCCAGAGAGCTCCAGAGTGCTCTGTGGATACCCTACCACCACAGCACCTGCAGAGATGTGAGGACAAGGAGTGACTGAATGGCTTTCAGCATTGGCAGAAAGGGAGAACACAGCGGAAAGATAGAGAAACCTTTTTCCTGCACTGATTCCAGAGCTTTGTAGAAAAGAGGAAGTGAGCAGACAGAGTCCAGAATAAAGCTACCCTGCTCTACAAGGTGATGTGGCTGGAATTTCTTCCATTTCCTGTACAGAAGAAAAAAATTTCAGGGAAGTTTGCTGGACTCAAAATGTCCCAGTTCACACCAGCTGAGCACAGCCATGTGTAGGGTGATGGCCAACACTGGTACAAGAGATAATCAAGAAAAGATGGGACAGCATCACCTTCCTGGGGTTCAGGGTTTTTTTGTGCATTGATGCAATGACAGTAAATATATATAGATACTGCTCCATTCACAGCAGAGCGCCTGGCCTGAACGGAAGAGCTTGAAGCACTGCAGTCATACAATTTCCTGCTTTAAATTAGGAGGGAAGGTAACTCAGCTTCTCCTCAGTTTTCAGGTGTTAATATCCACATCCCAAAATAAAGTTGACGTAAGAAATTAACAGAAACATTGGCTAGGAAAGCAGCGGTAAGGAGTTTCAAGTAAATAAAGTAATCTTATTGCTGTGTATCTTTGTGCTTTTGCATCCATATTTTATTATTTATCTGTAACTCTTCACAACTGTAGGAAAAAATACGGGCTTTGTCTAGTTGGAGGGACCGGTTTATCTCTGTTCCTGACCCTTTCATTTGTCATCTAGCCAGCATCCCCTCAGCGAGAATGTTTCTGGCACTCCAAGACTGCAGTTAACTTAATAAGGAATGTAAGCACAGTTAGATAAATTAATTTCAAGGTCAAGCACACTGACAATGGGAAATGGATGCAAGTGGCAGGTAATAGGAGAAAATTCATATGCATGCTGACACACTGGTAAAGGCAGATATTACTGGATAATTTAATCTCAAATGTAACCCGTGTTTTTGGTTGCCCTTTTCCATTAAAAGAATTGTAGCAGATGCAAAAATCAAAGAATTAAGATACAAAAAGCATGTTAGATCGCTAAACTCCAATTAGTTAAATTAAATTGTGTACCATTATCTACCTGTAGCTTTATTGGTAGCCAGCATTAGCACTCAGCTAGAGCAATAATAAAATTAGAGAATAACACTTTAATTTAATTGCTCTTAAAAGGATCACACTGACAAATGTGATTGTATCTAGCTGTAATGCACACCTTTTCCAACAATCCCTAAATCCAATGAAATGAAAGTCACAGGATCTTGACAGCTCTCTGAAATAATCTGTGAACCGTGCGGTACCTCGCAGTTCCTAATCAATTTAGAGAAGCCTCATTAAGGCTCTGCAGATAAAGAACACTTAAAAATCAAAACAAATTACAACACATTATGGATAACTAGCTAATCATATCGATACAACAAGGATGTATTGTGTTGCAACGATTCATTTTGTTCGTAGGAACTGTTTGCCATGGATGATTTAGGAATTGTTATTCATAGCTGCAATCAGCCAGCCCTAATGTCAAGTTTTTTCATCTTCACTCATAATAAAAATTTCCTATGCTGTGTCTTCACTGTACTCTAGACCTAACACTAGACTCTATGACTACATGCCTGTTAATTATTTGCGTGTCTTTGTATACATTTGTCTCTCTCCTTTGCTATTTTTCCTCTCTCCTGAGCATGCAGAAACAACGATGTGTGATTCTGGGAACAAATCAGACATTATTGGATGCCCATGTGGATATTTCTTGGCAATTTTTATTTCCCATGAGTAAGTACTTTGTTGCTGTATTATTTAACAGTCAATAACTCACCCTTACTCTCTCCTACCTTTGGTGTCTATTTCCTTTTTATCTGGCAGCTAATACAGAGTAGTGTACCTTGATGTAACACTTACACATAAGCAATTTGAGCTGGGTAATTTGGCAGATTAATGGGGCCGGCAAGCAGGCATTTAAAACTGAGGCATATCTGTGGCACTCATTCTTGATCTACTTAGTCAACATGGACTTGGCCAGTCACCTTTCCCAGTGGAATCTTCCTGATCACCTGATAAATCATTCTTACTCAAATACTTCTTTTTAAAGGTTCCCCCTATGCGCTAGTTGATAACAGTCCCGGGTATCAGACAATGTGCAGAGAAGAAGACACCAGCTCTTTTCTTCCAGCAGGGACCTTATTTAGTCACTTAGTCTTGCTGTTGATTAATGTTCTTGTAGCTTTGAGCCTTTGAGGAATGGTTATAGTGCGACTTCTGCTCTCAACAAAGCATAAAATTGGATCTAACACTAAAGAGCCACTATAAAACAGCATCCTGCTTTCTGTCCACTGGGCTGTTCTGCATGGACTGCTCCAAACTGACACAGGAACAGGATTTAAAATGCAACGGCAGATTAAGACAGAATATGATACTGATGTCAAATGCAATTTATAAAGCAGAAGTTAAGCTCTCGGAAGAAAATGGCTTTAATGAATACACGCTGTTTCTTCTGTTCTCTTTCAGCATGAAAAACAGGGTTGTGGACAACATATGCATACTATTTAAAACAGGTTTTTAAATGTTTGCCCAAGTTATACAAATTGGCTATCACACACAGAACTTTCTGCTCGACCAAGGCACTAGTGTGTCCATGAACATTGGAGAGGAGGCTTGAGATTTAAACATAAAGAGACAACAGATCCAATAATCAAGCAGAGGTTTAAGAGCAATTAAAGTTAATATTACTGGCATCATTACAGTGCCTTGAGGTCCAGTCATGCTAGAACCCTTTTTTACACAGCAGAAGACACATATAAAGGAACAACTTAACATACAATATTCTTCTCCATGTGTGCAAGGAAGGTCTGGGCCATTATAAAACCAAGCACTCTGAGCCCTAAGTACTTGAGATGTGGCTTTGAGTAACTCCCACTGTAGCAAACCCCTCCAGCAGAGGGATGCACCCTTGCCTCCCTGCAGCACAGAGGAGAGGAGATCTTTCATGGGGCTAAATCAGCAGATGATGTGTGATTGCACCTAGGATATGCCATTTCTTGACATGCCCCCCACCTGTGGCCAACATACTGTACCATAGAATCATAGAGTCATAGACTGGATGGAGTTGGAACGGACCTCCAAAGGCCATCTAGTCCAACACCTCTGCAGTGACCAGGGAGAACCTAAGCTAGATCAGGTTGCCCAGAGCCTTGTCCAGCCTCACCTTGAAGATCTCCAGGAAGGGGGCTTCAACTCCTTTCTTAAGCAACCTGTTTCAGTGTTCAAGCATCCTCCTGCTAAAGATCTTCTTCCTAACATCCCCTTTCTATCTGCCCTTCTCTAATGTGAAACCATTGCCCCTTGTCCTATCACTACCTGTCCTGACATAAAGCACCATGTACACACCTCCATAACCTGGCAGATGTTACCCTGCACTCACTCTCACCTCTGACAGCCAGGGCCAATAACATTTATGGCACCTGAATTGTAGTCATTGCACAGAGACCAGAACGAGAGGCTGCAAGTTCAGCTGGATGTCGAGAGCACAGGAGGGAGCTGCCTCCTTCCACATTGATTTGTCACCTCTTCCCCTGTAGACGGTGCATTAAAAAAGTGGTCTCATTATTTCTACTTGTGGACTTACACTGATTTAACTTTTCCTAAGAAACTTTTCCCCTGCACTTGGCTCTGGGGAGGTCTCCCCTTGAGTATTGGGGGCAGTTATGGGCCCCTCACTTCAATAAAGAGATTGGGGGCTGGAGCAGGCTCAGAGGAGCAACGAGGCTGGAGAAGAGACTGGAGGGGAAGTCTGATGAGGAGAGGCTGAGGGACCTGGGAGTGTTTAGCCTGGAGAAGAGGAGTCTCAGGGGGGACCTTCTCCCACTCTCGAAGGGACGTTGTAGTCAAGTGGGCGTGGGGTTCTTCTCCCAGACAACCAGTGCCAGGACGAGAGGGCAGGGCCTCAGGCTGCCAGGGGAGGGTTATGTTGGATGTTAAGAAGCTCTTCCTCACAGAAAGGTGATCAGAACCTGGAATGGACTGCCCAGGGCAGTGGTGTCATCCCCATCCCTGGATGTGTTTGAGGACAGCCTGGCTGTTGCCCTTAGTGCCCCCTGTTCTGGCCAATGTGTTGATGTTAGGTCCACAACTTAAGTGTGGGACCTAAAAAGGGAAAGAAACCTTAAAGACAAAAACAGAGATTCTGTGAGGATAAACAGTTGGATGCAAACACCACTAAGTTTTCTCTTTCTGCCTCATCTCTAGAGGGAGAGAAATACTCTAGCCAGATGTTAAAGGGCTGACATGATGGAAATACACGTCTGTCTGCACTGTAAAGAAATACAACCATCCGCCGGAACCAGGTCTCATTGGGACACAAACAGCTACTTCAAACTGAGAGAAATACTGGGAAAGCCCAGCACCATAGTGGAAGGAAGCTGTCTGCAGTGCCAGGCATCCCCACTCCCTATTTTGCTATATGGAGCACTCTTTACATAACCCATCAATTAGTTAGAAACACTCACATTTGTGGTTTCCCTTGAGGTGATGAAAAAAATAGCTACTGTACATGTGCAATAACTTCCCTTTTAGCAAGAAATTTCATCAGGCAATTTCTGTTTTGAGCCGAAAGACAGCACACACTCCAGTTGGTGTCAGCTCTGGAAGTGATGAGACCGGACCCAGTAACAAACAGAGGTTTTGTTCTGTTCACAAGCAGGAACATGTTCAGTATTTCTCAGCCTGTGTTAGAGAGTGAACGATGACTAAGTCTGCCAGAAAATATATTCATTAAAAAGAGATGGGCTCCTGGGATTTTTTGTCATCCCAGTTGCAGTTATCAACATCTCAGAGCCACCACGCACATCCCGCAGGGCCCTTCTCTACTGGAATCTGTTGACAATAACTGACTTTCCTCAGATTCAGTGGGGAGCCTACAGACATGGCAGCACTAGGACTGATGAAAGCCTATATAACATTTCCATCCAAAGGAAAGATGAAGGTACCAAAGGCTTTCATGGCCCTTAGAGGTGTTTATGCCCCGCAGAATTAGCAGCCGTTCAGCAGATGACCCTGTAGGCAGTACACACCAGGGCAGAACCTAGCAGATGCGCATGGTGTCTCTTCTCGTGTACACCGTTGGATCTCGGAAGTCTGAGCCACGATGTCTCTAGTCCTTGGCTGCTATACAATGCCAGTTCTAAGCACAACATCCAAAAATAAATAAAAACTTAGACAACAAGTATTGCCACACAGAAATCTTCTAAAGCCTTAGACAATTATGAGTGAAAAGAAAGGTATTTGACACTAATTTCTGCGTTTGCACGGATTGCTTCTGTAAAAGCCCTTAGTGCTCGCCCTGACCACAATCTGAAGCCTCTCCCTGCCACCATGAGCTCTAAGAATTTAACTGAAAAATGGAAGGAGACAATGTAACATTTTAGTGCATTTCCAGACATTAAAGTACTAAGGAAAGCACCAAATACTCACAGATAAGGCACCACAGCTGGCAATGCTGCACAATTAGAGGGCTGCAACATAAGCCAGGCCTTGGCTTGCCTCTGGCTGACCTTGTGAGTTTATGTATCAGGAAAATCAGACTAATAAGAGTCATGTGTAGCCAGAGATGGGCCTGTGTGCTCCCCACGCACCCCAGACATGGACAGTGCTAGAAGTCATCTTAAGCTTGAATCTATCTGCACTGTCCATCACTCAGCACAGAGTTATCCTGAACTCTTTACAACTTTTCTCAGGAAAAACACTTCCCTACAAAGGGTTTAAAATAGATATCTGTGAAATATAATTAAATACATCTTTCATTTTCCACAATTTCCTCCTTTCAACTAATTTTCAACCTACTCCATCTCATACCCGTTCTCCACATCCAATCTTCATCCCTCTGAGGCTATTTTTCCTGCTGGAATAATGCTAGCAAGCTCACATGTGAATCAAAACTGCTTTAAAGGGTCTGATGCCAACACCCTTACAATCACTTGTGTTTTCCTTCAGTGAAACAAAAAGTTCCTGCTCTCAGCCATAACTCCAGGTCTGGTGTACACTTATTATTCCTAAGTGCAGTCTAGGACAGGCTGATAAATGACCCCCAACCATCCCACTCAATTTCAAAAGTATCTGAAAGGACTGATGGATGGCTCCAGCAATCTCAAGTCTTGCTACCTTTACCTTTGCAGGGGTAGGGAGAAGCCTGAGGGGTACAATATTTATATAACAACGTGATTGTCTTCATAATGTGGACTGGTTCAGGACTCATTCACTACGGATCGATGCGGCAGAGCTGTGGAACATAATGTAACGTAGCATGTAGAACGGATTGATGTAGGATAGATGCAGGTCCAGTTTGCTTACAAAGTGCAAGTGGAGATGATTTGAATGACAACTTTGCACCACTCAGGGCACAGGCATCCTTTACCATAAAGGGCTGGGTCTAAAGGGAGTTCGTGTTCCTTCCACTTAAGTGGGGCGTTCAGTTGAGGCTGCAAGAAAAGGTGAGATTGCTGGCCAGGATGTGAGAAGACCTGCTTAAAACTTACAAAGAAGTGAGTAGCCTGAACAAATTGAATCATCCCTACCTTAGCTAACCACAAAAAGCCTGGATCCAGAGTGGGCCTATCTGTCTGGGTATCTAATGAAATGTCCTGAACAAGGTTGAAGGAATTCAATAAAGCCACAAGATTACTGTTGAGAGGGCATAAGTCAAAAAGACATGCAGAAAAAAGTCAATGACCATGAGAAGCCTCCAGGGACTCTAACAGGCTGCAAGGAGAAGATTACTAAATTCAGTAAAAGAGGGGGAAAGTAATGAGAAAGAAAATCTGCTCTATAGAGGACAGCAAAGCACTACTGTTGGGAGCGTGCAAAGAGGAAAGATAACACTGAGTAAAATGCAGGAGCTGAAACACCCCGTGAGACTCTTGTCTGCAGGAGAAAACACAATATAATTTGGCAGAGTCTGGGCAGCAATATGGGGGACCATCAGCTTTCATCACAGATGAAAGCATGGCTGGGTAGCCACCGCCCTGCTTCTCACCAAGGGCTGGGGGGTTGGTGTCTGTAGGGAAGGGATAGACTTCCCTCTTAGCCTGAAAAGGTTTCATTTGGCACAGAAAAATGAAAGATGGTGCCTTCTCCTATAGGATGTTCTCTCTGTGGGGAGTGAAGCATAGCCCGTCCAGCTGCATGTGGTATTTATACCCAGGATCCCTGAGAGCGACCCTCATGCTTGTTCCTATCCTTCACACCACTTGTGTGATGAGAGTGAAGCAACTAGCAGTGACGACCTGCTTCTATCCTCCTTCCTCAAGGAAGTTGTCCCATCAAAAACCTCTGTATGTGCCCAGTTCAGCCTCAGAAACCCAAAGAAAGCAGAAACGTAAGATGCCAAACAGCAGGCAGTTTGTTCTGAACGTCTGAACTGGGTCCATTAAGAGATGCAGGAAACAGGACATTAATTTCACATCCTCTCAGGCAATCCCTCAAGAGGAACCTGCTTCTGTGCCTTCAGACAGACCTCTGTGGACACTGAGAGGACTTTGCCCTGCCGGACTGACATCTAACACAACAGAAGTTGCAGCCAAGCAGGTCATTTAGGAATCGCAGCAGGATTTATGGCAGAGAAGCAGTGATGGTCAGTTAAAGAGGAGAGGTAGAATAATAAAAACAGGACGTTCAGCAAAAACCCCTCAAAATCTCAAATGCACTTTTAAGTGATCTCAGCTGCAACAACTAACACAGACCAGGTGTTACAAGGTGTAAACTGAATGTCTTGGGTGGACCAACAGCTTGACCAGTTCTATTAAATTATGAGCAAAGCTGCATCTAAGACATGTGCCAGTAGATGGTGTGTTTATTTAACCAACTAGTTACCTGAACGCAGATGGAACTCCATTTAGCACCACTACTTTGCTTTGAGCCCTGCTCTGAACAACCTTGATGATTTTCCCTTCTGAATCTTTCCCTCCTCCTGTCTTACCCCCTTGTGGAATGTCACACAGAGGATCACTCTGACCAGCGTGATAGGAGTGTTTGGATCCTTGGTTGGATTATGCTCTCTACATTTGCACTTCAAAGCATTGTGCTTTTGCAGTTAAACAGCATCAGGTGCCAACTTTTATAAGATGAGCAATAGAAATGCCAGGACCTTCTATCATATTGCAGCACAACACATCAGCTCCAGCTTTTCCTCTGTTGGTTTATCTAGGTCCTGACTTACCTTAACAAATGTCCATACCCCTAAAATGAAGTGAAAGCAACTGGAAGCCTGTGGATTTGAGTGTCCTCTTGACATGCAGCACTGTTTCAGAGACATCTTGGCTCAGGCTCCAGCTCTTGCTTGTTTTCACAGTGATTTCAAGAACTTGTGAGACATAATTTTATTTGCTTTTATCTTATGGTAGCTTGTTCAGCCCCCTTCACAATCAGACTGACATTTCTGTGGCTCAAAGTGGCTGCATCTTTTATTTGTTGTTGTTTTAAAGTAGGTCATCTGAAACATGAATGCATCGCATCAACACATCTAGAAGGCTTGGTGCATCAATTCAGGTGCTTAGTATTTGATACCACTGCTCTACATGTTACTCAGCCATCACAACCCCTGGATGCCACCAGCCCACCTAGTGCTCCAACAGTGAGATATGGAGGGAAAAGGATTCTTTCTCAGAATAATTGGCAATTTATGGGAAGGGGTGACAGAGAGGAGCTAAGAACCAGGAACTATTATGTTTTCCCATCCATGACTGCTGCACATTGTCTTCATTGCCATCTCCAATCCCTAATGATTCTATGATTCTATCTGACAGCCACAATAGGTTCAAAATCACAGCATCACAGAATTATTGAGGCTGGAAAAGATACCTGAGCTCACCCAGCCCAGCCCATGGCCTAATGTCCCCACAATCAGCTAGACCACGGCACTATGGGCCACAGCCAGTTTGTCCTTAAGCACCTCCACGGATGGGGACTCCATCACTGCCATCACTGGGCAGTCAATTCCAATGTCTGATCACTCCTTCTGTGAGGAAGGGCTTCCTAACATCAAACCTAATCCTTCCCTGATAGCTTCAGGTGCTGGTTGCCTGAGAGAAGCGCCCAATCCCAACCTGACACAACCTTCTTTCAGGGAGTTTTAGAGAGGGAGAAGGTCCTCCCTGAGTCTCCTCCAGGCTAAACAGGCCCATTTCTCCTAACAGGCAAAGCAGCAACTGATGTACCTACTGACAATATAACTATCTTTTTTCCTCTATCAGAAAACAGCCTAATCATGTTGTAGTATGGCTGATGCACATTGTAAAGCCTAGCCTTCAAAGCTGATTGGTGGCCCATGAGAAAAGAAGGTTTGTGATTAATTCTGTAAGGTGGTTCATCAACTGATGTTCTAAAAAAAACACCCAAGAAGCAGCAACACAAAACTTGAAAGCTAAGGAACATGGTCCTAAAATGCACATTCAGAACTTCAAAACACACATACTGGTCAGGTTTAAAGAGCCAACAACAAAATTACAGCCCAGAACACTAAACTTGACTCGCAAACTATTAAAGCATTCTTTCAGCATAAACTGTACCTTGTAGGGTTGTGTTTCTCAGGCAGTAAGTACAATGCAGAGGATATGCTCACAAGAGTTGAATCAAACTCTTAACTTTCTTTGCCCATAGGCTTTGGCCAGTTTGATTCCTGAATGTGGGATATGTGGGCTAGGACCCAAACCCAGCCTCAGCTAGACCTGCCAAACCAATGCTGGAGACTTCTGTGGAGCAGCAGGGGACTTCATGTTATAGAAAGTGGCATTGGGCTTTATGTTTTGGGGCTTCCTAATTCAGCATATGGTAATTTCCGCCCTAACTACTTCAGGTGAGAAGGACAGGTGCCCATGGTCAACAAACCACTCTCTTATTTCAGACCTACTGCTCATCCTCCAGCCTTTTTGTAAAAGAATTGCAATCACACTCATATATTGGATATTTAGAGACATTTGGTTTCTGAATCAGATTGGCAGATCCTCTGTTGTGAATTTATGGCTGGCTGATCACACCCGAAATGTGATCTAACAGTGCTCCAAACTGAGTGCTAACAGCTCTACAATGTCTCCTTTGCTTCCGAATATTTTTCTAATGTGGTGTCCAACAGAGCTCCTGCACTTGCCACTCTTGGTAGCAGACAAGACAGTATCTGAGCTGCACTCTATATTTTCTAACTGCCTGCGCACTCTTAGACTTTCATATTTACATTAAATGGGTGAACGAGTATACGTAGGCTGCTCTATAGAGTAACAGTCCCAACGTGTGCAGGGACATAGGATCATTGTCATGGGCACATTGTCTTTACCTCACAGCAGGTTTCACTCCCAAAGGCAGCAAGACTGGAAGGACTTTGCATCTGATTACAAAAGATGTTATAAACATGCCTGATATGACTCAGGATTAAGATGGTATCTATCCTGGATCTCGGAGTCTTCTTCAACCAGGTTTCTCATTCTGTTTACTCTCAAGCAACATGCTTCCATCAGGTGTAGTAACAAGCAGAATAAAACAGCCCCGGGATCTAGCCCTTAATGCTCAGTTAGTGCACACTGACACTCAAAGGTAATTGTTCTCCTTTAATGACTTGAGATACAGAGTCCTGCCTGCCAAGAACATCCCAGCAGTCATGCTTGTCTTTGCTTGATGCAGAATGATTTTCCACTGCAGGTTCATTATGTCATTGGATTCAGTCAAGGGAACATCAACGTTTTCACACATGTGGGAACACATCTTGTGAAATGTATCATTGTTTATTACAGCGATTTCTTCAGAGGCTCTAGTGTGCTTGTTTTACAGTGAGGACAGATTCTGAACTGGTGAAAGCATGCAAATGTACCTGAAATATGAATTTTACAGCCAAGACTGTTTTGTGCTAGTAATTCCTTTTTCTGCCCTCCCTTTTTCCTTTTTCCTTGTGTCTTGAGTACTTTAAAACACAATGCAGTAAGGAAAGCCTGGAGACTCTGTCACAGAGTGTGTTTTGATCGCTTACTCTCCAACGTCTCTGATATGACCAATGACTCTGATAAGATCAAGCAGTTTAAAGAGAAGGGCCATCTCCAAAGCCACACGGCAAGATGTAAATGCCATGTAGATATGGTGCTCAAGGAGGTTTAGGAGTGGGCTTAGTAGAGTCGGGTTAATGGTGAGATTCAATGATCTTAAAGGTCTTTTCCAACCTAAACAATTCAATGATTCCATGTACTAACCCCTTTGAATGTCACTCAGACTGTTCTACTAAAGCCTGAGGAAAGAACGAGCTATGCTTCCTCCTCCCCGTATAGCAGAACCGAGCACACTTCAGACGTCAGTGTTAACCTAATAACACTACGCAGTTACTGCAGTTCCATAATTAGAGCACATTTGTAGTTGGAAACACAATATCAGCATGCTTAGAAAAATCAAACTATTCACACTGAGGAACTGTTCACCCAGTTAGGGCTGCTGGCTGTAGTTCTGAGCTCAGAAACAGGGTTTTGGGTTAGATAGTCACAAATCTGTGCAACAAGAAAAAATGAAAAGAAATCAGATGCAGCTTGGAACACTTATTTGTAAATTATTTTCCACAAAACATCAGCAACCAATTATGTGGGTCAGCAGAAGAGGGAGCTACATTTTTATTAGGGAGTTGAATACCAGCATCTCCTTTGACAGGTGTTAGTTATAACTATGGCTGGTATGAAAATAAATAATAATAAAAAAGAATTTTCCTTTTATTGAAGTAGTAAGAGATGGTGGTTGAAAGGAGAAAGCCCATTAAAATGCTATTTTAGAGTTTCCTGGAAATGTGATGAACTTAAAGTTTCAAATAAAGCAAATGTACCAATTCATATAAATTGATCTTTTACACCACATGAAAGTAGATATTAAAGATATAATTCTCTTGAGTTTTATACCTATGCTGTCACTGGTCTATGACTGCTAAGAAATGTTACAATGCAGTTTAATTCCTCTACATGGAAAAATTAAACCCACTGTATATTTGAGTATCTTCTTAATTAAGATCATTTTAAACATTGTAATCTCACTCATATTTGCAAGAGCAAAGCATTTGATTGCATCTTTTAACTTACATTTGAAATCTCTCGGGACCTGCTCTGTGAAAGCTTTGCCTTTTCCCTGAAGTAGCTAGCCAGGCTACCAAAGATGAACTCAACAAACCTGGCTTCACATGTACCACGCAATGCCTGTGTCCTCCTACTGATGCATTCACAGAGCGGCAGGAGGAAACCACAGATGAAAAGTCAGCATGGAGTCCTAAATAAAAGTTGGGACCCTTATGAGGAGAGGTTGAGAGACCTCTCCAGCTTGGAGAGAAGGTTACGAGGGGACTTAATCACTGTCTATAAATCCATGAGGGCTGAGTGTCAGGAAGAAAGAGACAATCTCTTTTCACTTGCGCCCTGTGATGGGACAAGGGGTAATGGGTTTAAGTTGGAGCACAGGAAGTTCCACCTCAACATGAGGAAGAACTTCTTTACTGTAAGGGTTACTGAGCACAGGAATGGGCTACCCAGGGAGGCTGTGGAATCTACTTCTCTGGAGATTTTCAAGACCTATCTGAATGCATTTCTGTGTAACCCATCTTAGGTTTTAAGATTGTGCTTGAGCAGAGGGGTTGGACTTGGTGACTTCTGGAGGTTCCTTCCAACCCCTAACGATCTGTGTATCTGTTTGAGTAGGCAGAACGGAGCAAGTAGGTAAGAGGACACTCAGGCTCTGACTGTACAGTGGGTTATGCACAAGAGGAGTAAACCACACCATACCTGCACAGGAAACCACTGGGTAAGAGCATGTATTCCTAGTTCACATGCAGATTGGTTCTGGGGAGGGAAGAGGAGGATAAAGTTCTTTAAAGTCTAAAGCAGGCAAAGCACCAACAGCCACAACAAGAAATATCATTGTTTGCCCCATAACTGTAGTTTTACTGTGTGATCCAGACTAATGGCTCGAAAGCCAAACACCCAAAATTCCTGATCTACCCAGAGACACCTTCATTATTTTCAAGTAAATCTTATGATTTCTGAATGTCTGAAACTTGTGACTGAAACGGAAACAAGGCCCAAGGGGTGGATCTTCACGTTCTTTAAAAAACAAGTAAAGGAAAAGTTCATCTATAGTTTACTCCTCAAATATGTGACAGGTACAGGCAATGAGGCAAAACTGCATGCTGAAGTGTTAGTTTGGCCCTAAAAATCACATGTTCATCTCTCTGTGCATGCAGTGAATGAAATTCAGCCCCACTTCGTTCAGGGATCTGTGTACAAGGGTCATATTTTCTTGTAAACTCTAGCAGAAGAGTAGACACATCTGCAGAAGGCTCTGCCGGTGAGTAAAGCATTTTCCAAGCCCAGATCTACAGATTAGGGATAAATTATACTCAGTCAGAATATCTGATCTCTGCAGAAAAAGCATGATTGGGTTTTTTCTCTCTCTGCACAGTCACCAACATGTGATCAGCGCTCTCTCCAGGGCCAGATGATCTGGTTTGCCGACGTAGGATAACACAAGTACAGGCACCCCAAGGAGCTGTCTGTGTTTGAAACACTTGGCTGACCCTGTACAGAGGCGATGGGCTGCCCGCTGCTTTAGGGGCTACACACAGGGAGATGTCTCCGTCTCCATCTGTGAGGGGTTTGTGTGCATTGACACCACACTGTCCATGCAGTCTGCAACTCCAGCTTTGAGTTGGACTGGGGTGAGGGTGAAGTGCTGCATCTGAGATAAGAGCCCTTCTGCAAGCAGCTGCAGCAGAGAGCAGCGCAGGAACCAGCTGTATCGGTGTTACCAGGGACTTTCCATCATAGGAAGTGTTCCAGCTCTGCTTTACCTCATAAAACGAAGCTGACTGTGTTGCTAACTCTCAGCACTGAAGAAATCATAAAGACAGAGTCACAGACGTAAATCATACCTAAACACCTTCTGGTTTTTGAGTCTTTAAAGTTTGTGTTTTTCAGGCTTTTCTCCATAACCATAAAAACTAAGAGCTTGCATTCGACATGAAAATTGAGATGCCTTCCTCACCATTGGAATCCACAATCTAGAATGCTAAGCAAATAATGCAAGGCTGGAGATGAACTCTTAAATGTTGATGAGGCTGTGCTGATTGTGCACTGGTTTCTGGCATCCTGTGGGAGAGACCAGGTGTGAAGCCCTGTGATGTTCTTTGGTGTGCAGTCTTGAGGTCCCCTTTATTCTCACCACTATGACTATCGGAACTTTGCATCTCATTTTGACACTCAGCACTAGCCCAGAAGACCTAGTCTAAAGGTAAGCCAAACCTTGACACAGATCCTACTGTGAAGAATATTGCAGTTATTTTGCCCACCCTACATTCAAGCTTGTTCTTATGAGACAGTGAAAAACCCTCCCGCTATGCCTATTTTAAAAATGTCTTTGGGATGGGAGTCTGCAATTTATGAAAAGGTCCAGTTAGGATCTCATCTCTGCTGCCCTGTGAAACCACCCCTTCAGAAAGTGAAGGAACATATCCCACAAGAACAGTTCTCCAACTTGTAACCAAATAGTGATATTTTGGGTCATTATATAAATGAGGCACAAGCACCACAATAGGGAAAATATTTCATTGTCTATGGGATACTTCTAGGCAAATACTTCAGCTGCAGATGGTAAGTACAGCTTCAAAGTGTAATGATATCTAACTGTGAAATAGCTGAGTCAGGTGCATTTACTGATGAGTGGTGAGCCAAGCACTAATTACGGTGTGGTTGCACCAAGATTAGTTAAAAGCAGACTGAAACCAGTGCCAAATGAATTCAGTGAACCTCCATGAACTTCATCCATAGGCATTTCATTTTGGCTACAGAAGAAAGTTGCAGGCAACAGAGAGCATGTTAGCAGAGCCGCCTTATGTTTCTGAGAATCGGCACCAAGTTTTCCTGGAGCTCTGAGTAAATGGCTGAAAAGTTTAGTCACTCGCAGGTGTTTTGCTGCCATCTGTCAACAGCTGATTATTGCAAACCTGTTTACTCAGCCTAGCACTGTGAGAGAGAACTTGCTATCTGCGCTCAATCTCTTTACACAGAGCCTGAGCCTCTTCCCCCAGAACCAAACCACCCCAGGGCTTTAGGCAATTGCAATCCACATCCCTGGATGAGCTGCACAGCTGGCCCCTACCTCTATGAAGATCCCAAACTTTAAATCTGGCCCAGAGTCCTGAATTTGGAGACTTAATTATAGCACTGTCATTCAGAGGAAAATCTTCACATGCTGGGATATTGCCATTACTTGCCAGATGCAGCCACACCTTGGTACTGATTACATGCATTACTGACCTCAGCTGAACCATGAGAACAATAAGGCTGGCCTTTGTCAGGAATCTTCCTGACAAAACCTGGTTTCACTGCAAGAGGCTGGTGAGAATCAATTGTATTTTCCCAGTCACTTGCTACACGCTCGGAGCTCCAGATAAATCAAAGGCAGGCTCCGGCTGCTTCCTGCCCACTGCCTGGCAGCTTTCAGTAGGTGACTGAGAAGCCTGAGTGTCCAAGGGTCATCAGTCTACAGAACACAACAGGCTCAATATAGAAGCGAATTTCTGCCTGTGGCATGTACCAAATGGCTCTGGAGATACAGGAGCAGGTCAAGAGCTGCAGGCCTTGCAAGAGAACCGGAGTCTCTGCATGGCCTTCTGCTGCCATGAACAGAGTTGGATGCTAAATAATCCAATTTACATTTCAGGACACTTGAACATCTTCCCCCAGCAGATTGCTAACCTGGCCATAAAGATGCAGCCTGCTGTGTCTGACCATCACCACTGGACTGTGTAAGCAGGATTTTAGGAAGTAAAGAAAAGATTCTCATTAGAAATATTTATAAATTATTGTACAGAAGCACCCCCAACCACTACTGGCATCTATCTATCCACAACCTTCACACAGGGCATGGAGCTGTGTCTTCCTAAGTGCGGGCACCACAGGGTTGGTTTCAAACTGATTACATCTCTTTAAGAAGTTCTAATCTTGCTCAACAAGCATTTTGCAGAGTGAGCAGGGCAATATGCTGGCCACCAGTCCTGTCAGAAAATATATGTGCTAAACCGGAAAGTTTCCAGGCTTTCACTCTCTCTGCCTCTCTGCATCACCTTCCTCGTCAACAGCATCAGAGTAAGCTACCCATGAAGGGACAAAAAGCAGGAAAATGCTTGTCATTAAATCGTCCTAGTGTTAGAAAGCGAGGTTTAGCATCACTGCACCTTCTCATGCAGCACTATCCCATTAGGAATACTTTCATTTGATTAGACTGATCCATTGGCTCCTAGTCCATATTACTTAACCCTCAAACCATTATGCCCTATTGAAAATAATTGGTAATGACAGTTTCGGGTTTAATATTTAATACAGTGGTTAAATGGAGCCCTGGTGTTTGTGGTTAGAGTTTCCATTGAGTAACGAGCAAGTCGGGAGCGAAATGCACCTTTCTTCATCTGTTCCATTAGCAGAAAGCTAAACATTATGTTTCTTGTAATAGCCTCACACATTTTCAGAGAAAGAGCTTACAAGGCCAAGTCAAATATTACATCAATTTGTGGTTTACTTGTTTTCCTTTTTATTACTGGATGAATGTCTTTTTAGTAGCTTTAAGGAATGCTGCAAGGATGGACTGAAAGGCAATTATTTGCACATCGGGCCAACTTTCAAACAGCCCTTCGTGCACCATCTTGTGCGTGGGCTCCTCCTGCCTGCAGCTGCAGGTCCTCTGGATCATGCCATGTGCCCATTCCCACAGAAGCTCCTCTCACCCTCAGCTACCCTCCACAAGGCTTTGCTCCATGCTAGTCACCTAGGCTGGCATAGAAAAATCTGTGAGGAAAAGATGAGACCCTCTTCATCTGAAGCCGGCAGACTGACACTCCCATTGCTGAGAAGAAGCCTTCTGCATGTTGCTCCCTTTTCCGTACAATGGAAGAGGAAGGTTTTGGAAGAGCAGAGCATGAGCAGCTGTGGGATATCTTGAAGTAATGACAAACATATGGAGGTTTGTCCTTCAAGGGCTCACCCACCTGTACAAATTTTGGGTCAGGTTACCTGGTGTCTCGCCAGAAGCTTCAAAAGAGCTTTATTTATTTACTCTAGACAAGAATTTGGCACTCTATTTTTTAATCTGCCCACATCTTTCACCTCCTCCCGTAGCGCTTGTTCTCCCAGGGCTTTTTTGGCCATTAACACTCCCAGTTCTGGATGATTATTACATTAACAGGGATTCCAGCTGAGGGTGGGGCTCACTCACAGCAAATTAGTCAGTGTGGCTCTCCACTCCCCCATGGCTTGGTTCCCACCAGTATTTGAGTGGGCTTGTACGTACTGCAACTGCTGCTGGGATTTACTGGAAAGAGACCCCTCATCTGTCATTTGTAAGCTGAGTGGATGAGACAGAAATGACACCCAAATACCTGAGTCACAGACACAGAACTAACATTCATTACACATGCTCTGTGTTTTAGCAGGGCCAGGTGCTGATTTTGCACATCTTTCCTACCTGCTCCTGTGAGTGTGCTTTGTCTATAGTATCACCACGAGCACTGTAAGGACTGCAGATAAAATCAGAAGCCCACACTCCAAAGACCAGGCACATCAAAGAGCTAAGTACCTCCTCAAATGTTCTACCTGTTCACCTCTGTAATTCTGTTTCTGGCCTGTAAGACACTCATCTTTGGACTCTGCATCCTTAGAAAAGGATTTGCCAGTAACAACAAACTAGTATTGGAATTCCATCTTTCACATTCTTCATCACATTGGGACAGAGGTGATTTCAGAGGATCCAGGTCAGCACTTCAGAGACAAGGCTCCTGACTTCCTAGCTCTCATTTGAACTGAGCTTCAGATATATTGATGATTTACTTACAAGGAGCTGTCCCTCATCTAGCCTCCACTATAAGAATACATTCAAATGAACTTCCTGAAATAGATGGTCAGGCTAGGTTAGCTTCACTGATCCCAACTTGGGAGAGGAATGTGACTGTTCTATAATTGACATTACTGAGACCTTAAACTATAACAGAAAGATCAATTTTCAAAAATAGAAAATAAGATTGCTGGGTGGACCCGACGCTTAAAACGGACTTAGCATTGGGTTTTGAACTTATTTAGAAGCATGATGGAGACACAGCTTTCTTTCCATTTATAAAAGGCCAAAAGGAAAATCTAAATTTAGGACCTGAAAAGTGCCAAACTAACCTAACTGGGTCCATGTTCTGAAACACAGGTACACCCTGTGCAGCAGCCACACAGCCTGCCCCATCTGACTGCAAAGCTGCCTGGAGAAAAACAAGATGAACAAATGCCTTAGCATGTCCCTTCTTTGTTCACCCGGGGCATGATTCTCCCATACAAACCTTATCTAACCAGTGACGTCCACAGGCTCACATGAGGGTAGCATTTTGGATTTATTTTGCCCTGATATCAAAAAACAAATAGCCTTACCTTGAGTTCTCATGAAGGAAAGTAAGAGGCAGTTGAGATTGCTCCTTCAGTATGCAATATACTTCTTGTAGACAGAGATAGCTTGTCAGCAGTTCCAAACACATTTCTTCTGAGTCTTCTAGTTGGACATAGAGCAGTGTAATTCAGTTGGAGGGGTTGAATAGGCATATGCAACATGGGAAGCCACCAACATTTGTCTTTCAGAAGTGTTCTGAGTGCAGCTGCTTCCCTAAATTTTGCTGAAAATTGAGGTTTCTCACTGTGAGCTGCCCCTGTCACCCCTGTGTCACCCCTGAGGGAGCCCAGTGAAGGGCTAGGCTGAGGCTGCACTCTCCTACATCAGCTGCATAGGTTCTTTGGTGTAAGCCCTGTTAATTCTGCTCCCGGTTTGTCATTAGCGCCAGGGACAATGCAAGCTCTTCCATGTCTTGAAGCTTGTCAGTGGTGATAGTTGGGGAGCAGCTCCTTCTCAGCCAGGCCCAGTTTCTCAGTGTTTGCTGAAGAACTTCTGAAAGTTGTATGCAGTTAGTCGCTTGCTTCTTCAGAATTCCTATGACACAAAGACCCATCAAATAGATCAGATCCCATTCAGAAACTGGAATCATTAATAAGTATAAGTTATTATATAATTCATTTTTACCTATTCACGGAGGGAAATGCACCTTGTGCACCATACAAATCCAATTTAAGCTCTGATAATAGGCTCTAAGTAGTACTTAAGTAGTACAGAGGCTGTTAGGCTGACCTTCTGCACCGAGGTTAATTTAATCCAAAAGCTTTTTCAAGAGATAAGGGAACAATCTTTCATGTACAAAGTGCTTGAGGAAACCAAGAAACAGTAAAAGAATATTCCTGCTTTGAGAGCTCTGTATCTCGCCTCTGCACTCAATAGAGAGATGTGTTGTGTTGACATACTGTAGATTATACCTTAGCCAAACGGTGAAGGGAAAAAGAAACAGGATCCCCTGACACTGTTTTAGACAGCCTAGAATACAGCACTATCATTAACCAAGTTTACAGAAGGCTTCTGTTTACATGTCTGCAGAAAATAGAACAGGGTGCAGGATGCTGACGGCAGCGTAAATGTGAACAGAGGGGCTGAACAGCACTCAGTTACAGAATCACAGAATATTCCTGGTTGGATAGGACCTCCCAGATCACCGAGTCCAACCATACAACAACAACAAAACCCAAACCCGGATCACCACCAGTGCCAAACACAATCAACCAGATGAAACACAGAATAACTCCTCTACAATCTCTGTTACCAGAGCAGGGCCTGAAGCAAACTGAGTGTGAAAAATCTAACACACTACAAAGAAGACAAAACAGTCTCACTGCTACAGGAACAGAGGGCAAGGCCAGGATTAGTGGGAAATATCTGGCAATTTAAAAGGTGGCTGTGAAAAGATAGCTTTTTCAGAAAAGACAGAACAGCCTCTCTACTGACTGATTCTACAAAAGGTCTCCAGAACTGGTGGTCAGAAGTTGAAAGGAATGCGACGTTCTTCTGTACCTTGGGAAGGAAATGTTGTTTTCACAGTAAAACCTCACTCTGTCGTTCGCACCCAGGCCATTACGTGTCTGAGAAAGTCTACTGAGTTCACATAGCGCTTGACTATGGGCAACTGTTTTGTTCCTGGAGTTTTCTGTTTCGCTTCTGGAGTGGCTTGAAACTGGGCAGGCAGAAGGAAGTTCCAAGTCTACAATTCCAATTTTCTGGATAAAGAAGAAAAAAACTTTTTGGCAGGAGGCAGGTGAATTCAGGTGTCTATTAAATGCTTTTAATTTCAGTAACCAAAAATGTAAAAGGAACTAAAAACTCGGAATAGCGTTGGTGACCACAATGCAACGAGTACGGGTTAAAATTAAGCTTAGATCATTTACAGACAAGGGTCATTTTGGGCAGTGCTCAAAAGTTTTCCTCTTGCTTCTGAAAACTTTTCCAATGAGTCTGTGCACAAAGACCTGTGTGGAGATAACGCTATTTGTGACTTTGCTCTTTGTAACCAGCGGGTTTTACCCACACACTCGAATAACCCTAAAATGATCTCCATTCATGACTAATCCAGGGATGAATTAAAGGGGTGCCTTTGAGAAGAGAGCCCTGCATTGCCCAAAAACAGCAAGTACCAACCTGTGTCTCCTGGCTGCAGTCAGTACAGCCGGGTCACTTACAACTACTGCAGCTTCAGCTCCTATTTATTTTATGGAAGTGTCTAATGCTGGGGTTTGTGCTTCAACCAAGATTTACCAGAATTTGACCTATTTGCAAGTTCAGACATTACTCTGAGAGGTTGAACTTAATGTTTTATTCCTGTTGTGTAGCTATTAACACCCAACCCTACAAAGATCTACTGCAAACAACTTTCCTCAGAGGAGCACTTTCGTACAAGGCCTTTGCTCTGTAGATGTGCTGTGTCACACACAGTCCAGTATCAGAGGTAGGCACATTTACCACCCTTTAGTAGGTAATAGGGTGAAACATGTCAGTGAACCATAAACTCAGACAGATTTAGAAGATAAATTGTAATGGCCCAGAAGTAGCTGTTACAGTCTTTCCTGTCAATACTTCACCTCAAAAAAATTCCCTAAATACATACTAATACTATCGAGTGTAATAGACGTCAATAATGTTTTATGACCTGTCCCCTCTGGGACACTCCTGGGAACAGTGCTGCTCTTTGCTTTTTCACATTAACCCCTCTTCAGTGCCTGACCCACCCAGCTCTTGCTGAGCTTTGCAGTTAAGACATGGAAGGCAGAAACCTTGGGTGTAGCTGTAGGATGGATCAGGTCCAGTAGTGAAGCTGGTGTCAGGTGTTCTTACTCCCTCCCTCACAAACAAAGACAATTTCCAAGCAGCACCATTTTGCCAGTGTAGTGTGGCCACATTGATGGCAATGGGCTATGAAACCAGGGTGAGAAAGAATAGGAAGGAGCAGCCCAGTGGGTTGGAGACAACTCATGGCAGTCTCCTGGCTCAGTCATGGGTGGTACATTGCTGCACCTGCAGAAGGGCAGCAGGAATGGAGGAAGTATGGAACCAGGCTCTACTCTTGTTTTGTCCCATCTCTCAGATCATGGTTTTGTGCTTTAAGTAACAGTCCCATGGTAGCGCCACAAATGAGTGTCTGCTTGGTATATGGACAGCTGGCTTATCTGGCATGTACGCGACCAGCTAGGTCTAACTGTTGGTTCAGAGGGTGAGTGACTTGGCACATACTGCAATTACATTGAAGAAAGATCATGATAATTTCTGGAGAGTTTCAAGAAGGAGACAAGGTGAATAAACTTTCATGTGGAAGTATTAACTGTCAGTGTTAATAATGAATTTATGGCTGCCACTTCTGGATTAGCCAAGTAAGGACGTCACAGTGAAGTAGGGCATTGCTGCCAGAAGTGGAACCACACACCTTGGGGCAACAGTGTAGCCACAGGATAATCCCAAGTGTCTTTCAGATGTCAACCACCTTTTCTACCTTTCTGGCAAAGCAACGCATTGCTGTATATCAACAGCACTGAGCAGAAAATATCTTGGCTAAGACATTTGCAATTTTTAGATTTTACTCAAGCAGGGCCAATGAACCACAGCCTCCAAAAAAAGGGATGATCCTATAACTAAGAAAAAACAAAACTATACACTACATAAAAAAGATGTCTCTTGGGAATCTACATTGTTTAAGGTCCTGGGGCCAAGATAGACAGAGGTTGAGTTCCTCTTTGGTACAACACAGCAGATCCTTCAAACTCTTCCAATCGTTCTACCTGTGAGGGAGAGCACAGCAGGAACAAAATCAGACTCGTACCCAGAGCTGCCTGGATACAACAGAGGCAATGGCGGCAGAAGCATCGCCCTTTAGAAGGGTTATTTCTGAAGTAATCAACACACTAGTAAAATAATTAGAAGCTATCTCTTCCAAAACCTTGGTAGTAGCAATGGGGTAAGCTGAAGAGGGATGTGGAAAGTGACTTACTGCACACTAGAAGGAGTCACCAAAGTGTTTTCAGGAAAGGTTGGGAGTGTAGTTTTCAACTATGGGCCATTGCTGCTCATGAGATGCTGCAATCCTAGAGAAGGGCACCCTTGGATGCCATCTACTGGTACTTTACCTGCTCACTAAGTTGGTTTAGGAACCTGACCTAGTCCCTTAGGACACTTCTTTGCACTGAGGCCATGAGAAGGAACTTTCAGACTTACTAACCTCTATACACGAGTGGGGATGCAATTGTGCATGACTAATTGTATTCACATGCATGTTTACAGATCAAGGCCTAGATGTACTTGTTGTCTCCAGGCTAAGTCCACAAAACCAGAGTCATAGCACTGCTCTGAATGCCACACACGGCCATCAGAAATGCCAGAGCTTACAGCTGAAGGCCCTGAGAATGCAGCTTCACTTGCGGCGTGTACCCAACTCACTCAAGAGTTTAGAATATGTGCTGCACACTGTTCTTGGAAAACTGAAGGAAGATTAGAGACAGAACATTGCCAAGAACTATCACCCCCCTCCAGCTCCCTAATTCAACAATAAAGGTTTTTTAAATGCCACAGGTAGAGGATGTGTTGCCTCGGATAGCCGAAGTTGCAGTTCGCATCCATCGAGTTGGCTTGACGGCTTTCAGGTTTCTCCCTCGGGCCCGCGTTACCCGGACCATTCGCGTACCACTCGAACACCAATATGGTTGGCAGCAAATGGCGTTTATTAGAAGAAATACACACTTAATATAGTTTTCCCTTATCGTACCACCACCAATCTTCTTCACTACAGTTATCACTCTCTGCTCTTCTCTCTGTCCAATGGTGTCACAGAAAGCACTCTTTTTTACCTTACTTGGCATTGTTTAGTTTTTCTCCCTATCTTCAAGGACAACTCCTGCAGGTCCCAGGGAGCCGAGGGGCCCCTGTATCTTCACCTCCTGCACATTTGGAACCCAAGGGACCGCAAAACAGCTCCTGCTGGAAATGTGGAGCTGCAAGGCCTGCATACACCCTGCTGCCGTCGCCGCCATCTTAAGAGCAGCTAGTTTAGCAACTACAACAAGGATGTATTTTTTATTTCCTCTTGCCAACATACTTCAAGTATGTTCAAGCAGGGATGCATGTGGTCTCATCTCTACAGTGTCCAACACCAGACACAGCTCTGTAACAAACAGCAGGCACACTGAGCTACCATCACAAGATTATTGTTTTGGGAGACCTTTACAGGCCATATTTTTTAAATTGGAGCATTGCAATTTATAACTTAACATCCTGACACAGCACAGTCAGTAGGCACAAGCACCATCTTTCATTACACTGAGGCTCCAGCTTTCATTAAACTGACTGACACAACCTGAAAAATTTAAGATGCAGCAGAGAAGCTGCAGAAGAATCTTCCATGCACTAGAATTGTACAAGGCTATTGGTTTACCCCGCATCTGTTGGAATACGATACAATTATACTTCTTCCAGTAAAGGCAGTTTGAAAAATGCCTGCTAAAGCATCACCAATTGTAAGCTTGCAATATAACAAAGAAACATCAGATTACACTCCTTCCCTAATCTAGGTGTGAAAATTCTCCATTGCTTTAATGACGTAATTAATAATTTCTTATCCCAAGACTTCTCTTTAGTTTATTAATCTTACAAGTGACTGTTGTGCATTGAAAACCTCGAATACATTTTAACCAATTCATGTCAGCTAAACTGCTAATCATAAAGGGAGGATTTGAGAAACCCACTTATGAATTGCAGGCAAGAAAAAGAAACTGACTCAGTTTGGGGAAAAAAGACAACAGGACATGTTAATTCATAGGATCATAGGATGTTAGGGGTTGGAAGGGACCCAAGACATCATCGAGTCCAACCCCCCTGCCGCAGCAGGACAAAACTATCTAATACAGATCACAGAGGAACGCATCCAGGCGGGCCTTGAAAGTCCCCAGAGAAGGAAACTCCACAACCTCCCTGGGGAGCCTGTTCCAGTGCTCCGTGACCCTCACAGTAAAGAAGCTGCCCCTTGTGTTGAGGTGGAACCTCCTCTGCTGCAACTTACACCCATTGCTCCTTGTCCTATCACAGGGAGTAAGTGAAAAGAGCCTGTTCCCCCCCTCCTGGCCAGCCTTCAGGTACTTATAAACATTGATCAAATCTCCCCTAAGTCTTCTCTTCTCCAGACTAAAAAGCCCCAAGTCCCTCAGCCTCTCCTCATAAGCCATGCCCTCCTGTCCCCTAATCATCCTCGTAGCCCTTTCTTGCCCTTTTTGAAGACTGGAGTGACATTGGCTCTCCTCCAGTCCTCAGGCACCGCTCCTGTCTGCCACAATTTGGCAAAGATGATAGATAGCGGGAGGGCAATAATATCAGCCAGTTCTCTCAGCACCCTTGGGTGCATCTCATCAGGGCCCATGGACTTGTTAATGTTCAATTTGCATAGCTGATCCCTAACCCAGTCCACGCTGACCAGTGGGGAGCACTCCCTCCTCCAGGCTTCCTCTCCTTCATCCAAGTTCTGGGGGATATAAGAGAGTTCGGCCTTAGCTGTAAAGACTGAAGCAAAGAAGGCATTCAGCAACTCTGCCTTCTCTGCATCCTCAGTTATCAAGGCTGCCTCCTCGTTCAGTAGTGCCCCTACACCTTCCTTGTTCTTCCTCTTTCTGCTGATGTATTTGTAGAAGCCTTTCTTGTTCTGTTTTACTTCCTTTGCCAATTTCAGTTCCAAGAGGGCTTTGGCCTTCCTTGTTGCTCTCCTACAAACCCTGACTACTTCCCTGTAGTCCTCCCAAGAGACCACTCCCTTCTTCGATGAATTGTAAGATTCCTTCTTCCCTGAGATTACCTTCAGGAGCTCCTTATTCAGCCATGCAGGTCTCCTAGCATGTCTACCTGATTTTTTATTCAGGGGAATGCACCTAGCTTGAGCTTGGAGGAAGTGGTCTTTAAAAATTAGCCAACTTTCTTGTGCTCCTTTCCCCTCCAGAGCCTTAGCCCATGGGACTTCTGCAAGCGTGTCCCTGAAGAGCACAAATTTAGCTCTGCAGAAGTCTAGGGTCACAATTCTACTTGTTGCTCTGATTCCACCCTTTAGGATACTAAATTCCACCATGTCGTGATCCCCAAGGCTGTTCCTGACCTTAATGTCATCAACTAGTCCCTCTTCATTAGTTAATACAAGGTCCAGCAGCGCACCTCTCGTTGTTGGTTCCTCCACTACCTGCATCAAGAAGTTGTTGAATCACTGAAAGAACCTTTGTTCTTTCAGAACAAGAACTGGCTATGCCTGGCGATGTGAGAGTCCCAGCAAATATCAGGGTGATTGAAGTCACCCATGAGCACCATGGAGTTAGCTCTAGAGGCTACCTCCAGCTGTCTGTAGAAGGCCTCATCAACATTTTCCTCTTGGTCTGGTGGTCTATAGTAGACCCCTACAGCAATTTCATCTCCTTTTCCACATCCTCTAATTCTTACTCACAAGCTTTCAACTTGTTCTGTCCCCTGCCTTGGGCAGAACTCAACACATTTCAGTTGCTCCCGTACATAGAGGGCAACTCCCCCACCTCGTCTGGCTGGCCTATCCTTCCTGAACAGTACATAGCCATCCATGACAACATTCCAGTCATGGGAGCCATCCCACTATGTTTCAGTGATGGCAATAATATCATAGTCATTCAGCCTAACACAGATCTCCAGCTCCTCCTGCTTATTCCCCATGCTCCATGCATTGATGTATAAGCATTTCAGGGAGTGTTAGTCCTTTAGCTTCCACTCTTGCTGTCCTGCCATTCCCAGCCCCTTCCATGGCCCCCAACCTAACAGTAAGCTCCTCATGTTCTGATTCCTCATTTCTTGATCCCCTTGATCTGTCTCTGCAGGATTTAAGGGGTTCTCGTGTGTCCCCAGTGTGCTGCAGGGTAACAGGCTGAAGGCTCCTGTTAGCCTCCCTCTTCTTACCTCTTCTCCAGCACACAATTGACTATTATCTACCTCCCCCGAGCCACCAGTGGAGCTGCCAGTGGACCTGACACATGGCCTCACAATTGTCTCAGGCTTGCTTAAAGTTAGCCTGCCTTCCACTCTCTCCCCCTTCCAACCTAGTTCTAGCCAGGTTTCATGAATCTGGAAGGTCTTCCAGTACTACGACAACCTCCTGCACAAAGAAGAAGACAAGGGTCCTAGACTCGCTCCTAAAGGGGACAGAGGGTCCAATATGCAGAATTGACCCTCATCATGTGGAAGTCTGTAGTCTACCTGGAGCCTGAATCAAATACATCACTAGGATGCTCCTTAACCTGGCAAGATTAGCTGACTATTACTGACTGCTGATCTTCCAGATAGCTGGGGAGGAAGCTGTATTGAGTAGCCTGAGGGGAGTATCGGCAGGGCTTTGGGTTCTTTGATAATGATTGGTTCTATAAGGCAGCAGATCTGACAGGTCCACGTGGGAGAAGTTTATCTCAGAGGGTAAAAAGGGTTCTGGGGCAGGAATTGGCAGGGCTCATTCAGAGGGTTTAAACTAGATTTTGCTAACCTCAGTGAATGGCAAATGGCTTGTGTTAAGAGCAGTCTGGGGTTATTAAGCCTTTGTTTTCAGAAATGTGCCACCCAAATCTGAAAGGTTCAGTGATTTCCAGAATTGAAATTTCTCATTTGCCATCCTGTAACTCATGAATTCTTAATCTTTGATCTGGCGGGACAGCTGGCATGACTGGACCGTGGTCAGGGACGGCTTTATCCTTTTCAGGAGGGTCAGGTCAACAAGGCAAGGTAAAGGAGTTGCTCTTTATGTGAGAGAGCAAGTAGAGTGTATTGAATTCTGTCCAGTGGCTGATGAAGAGACAGTTGAGAGTTTGTGGGTGCGGATTAAGGGGCAGGCTAGTATGGGTGACACAGTTGTGGGTGTCTATTACCGGCCACCAGACCATGACAAGGAAGTTGATGAGCCTTTCTACGGGCTGCTGACAGCAGCCTCACAGCTACAGGCCTTGGTTCTCATGGGAGATTTTAACTACCCTAATATCTGCTGGAAGACCCACTCAGCCAGCCACCCACAGTCCAGGAGGTTCCTGCAGTGCATTACAGACAACTTCCTGATGCAAATGGTGGAGGAGCCCACTAGGAGAGGAACGCTGCTGCATCTTGTACTCACCAACAAAGAGGGTCTGAGTGAAGCAGTGAAGGTTGAGGGCAGCCTTGGGTGCAGTGACCATGAGATGGTCTTGTGTGGTAGGAACAGAATATCTAGCAGAATCACAACCCTGGACTTCAGGAGGTCCAACTTTGGCCTTTTCAAGCAATTGCTAGAGGAAATCCCATGGGACAGGGTACTGGCAGGTAAAGGGACCCAAGATAGCTGGTTAACATTCAAAGACCACTTATTTCAAACCCAAGACAAGAGCATTCTGACAGGAAGGAAGTCAAGGAAGGGAGCCAGAAGACCTGTGTGGTTAAACAGGGAACTACTGGGCAAACTGAAGAGGAAGAAGAAATTCTACAGGCGATGGAAGGAGGGGATGGCCACTTGGGGTGATTATAAGGCTGTAGTGAGAGAATGTGGGGACACAAACAGGAAAGCCAAGGCCTCCTTGGAATTAAATCTTGCAAAAGGGGTCAAGGGCAACAAAAAGGCTACTTCAAATATACTGCTTGTAAAACTCAAAGTAGAGGCAATGTAGACTAAAGGCTGAATGAGGTTGGTGCCGTGGAGACGGAGGATACAGAGAAAGCAGACATACTGAACATGTTCTTTGCCTCTGTCTATACTTCTGGGGGCAGTCCCAATATCAAGCTCCAGAGGTTTGAGGGTCCAAAGGAAGTTGAGACAAGAGAGGAGTTTGCCCTGGTTAATGAGGATAAATTGAGCAAACTGGGTCTACATAAATACATGGGCCTTGACGGGATGCACCTTTGAGTGCTAAGGAAGATGGCTGAAGTCATTGCTCAGCCACTCTCCATCATCTTTGCTAAGTCTTGGGAATCAGAAGTGGTACCTAGGGACTGGAGGATGGAAAATGTCACTCCAATCTTCAAAAAGGGTAAGAAGGAGGACCCAAATAACTATAGACTGGTCAGCCTCACCTCCATTCCAGGAATGGTGATGGAACAATGTATACCTGATGCTGTCTCTAGGCACGGCAAGGACAAGAGAGTCATTAGGGACAGCCAGCATGGTTCACCAAACGGTGAAGCCACAAATAATGAAGACAGTGTCTCCAGAGCAGCAGACCATGAAAATCCAGATGAAGCTTTCTCCCACTAAAATTTCCCAAGTTGCAGGAACCAGAAAGTGAGAGGATGGAGTGGGAAAGGAGGAAGTGTGGAGGCAGACACTTTGTCTAAACATAAACTTTTCTGCAGAAAACACACAAATAGAACTTACATATTTACTTTGTTTTAGAACCATAGCAATGTCAAATATTACATGAATCAGTCTCCTGTAGATTTATTGCCTCAACTAGTATTTCATTGTTTTCTCGCATCAAGGGACTGTTGAGAATAAGGATGCACCTTTGAAAGAGTTAAATAAATCAAATATAATTATCACTGAAATTTTAACCAAAACTCTCTAGGGCAAAATAAATCAATGGTAAATACAACCTCACTGGGAAAGCATGTGTCATTTTCAGTTCAGTGTACAGAGGAGTGTAACACCTGCAAGAACAGCATGATATGTAGTAGAAATAGGAGTAGGTGAAGTCTTCTCCATGAACTCAAGAAGTGACACAATGGCAGTGCATATGGATATAATTGTGTATTTTGCTAGAATAGAAAATAGAGTTTTTAATGTATTATTAAATTCCTTGCTTGGAGGAGGCTTTCACACACCTACAATTATTTTAATTGCATGTTCTAGATTTTTTTTGTTTTTCAAGATTTTATGTCTGCAGTTAAAATGAATACCTTGCAACACACTTTCCTGAGGTTCTGCAGTAAGTTCTTCTGAGGCAGTGAAGCATTTTGTTCAGTGTGTTGTATTTTTAGCTTTATGAAAAGGTTTTGGAAAAAAAATGATGCCAAACAAATTATGTGTGGCAACCATTATGTAAACTGCTGTAAGTTAAATAAGTCTAGAGATGAGGAAAGAATAAATTTTAAAACTGAAGTCTACACTACAGTCCAAGAAGAGATGACAGCGGATTCACGTGCTACATCCACTGAAGTCCCTATAAAATTGTTCCTCTTAAACATAGAGGGGAAATGAGCTCATCTGCATCTTCAGATCAAAAGCACTACCAAGACCAATGCCACTTCACTGATGCCAGTGGTATTTCTCCTGATTTATAACAAATTATGTGAAACAGGAATTGGTTCAGAGCTCTGGGAGGGACACACACATTGCCATTCACCACTGCTTCCCACTGGAGTTGGAGGCTGGTTAGCAAGTGCTCATATTCTCATGGCAAGGGCACTTTTTCTAAGGAAAAAAAAATCACATATACCCAAATCTTGACTTTCATTTAGCTTAATGAATTTGCAGTCAATTGAATTTGGTAGAAAGCCTTTTCCAGGTAGCATTGAAGCCCATCAAGATCAGTAGTCAATGGCCCGTAGCTAAAAGCATTCTTAACATTTCATATGCATCGTCTTTGCACCGTGTGCTGTGACATCTTTATAACAGAAAAGCACAAAGATTAATAAAAATATAAGGTGAATTGGATGCAAGGGTTTTTCTAAATAGAGCCAGATCACAGACAAATGAGGCTCTGTGGTATTTTGAGGTGTAATATTTTAAGTGGGTCCTTGCTATTCTCTACTCTTTGTTGGCCTTTTTCTTAGTTCTTTGTTTAGCAGTTGTGCTGAACTTGTGTAGAACAGGTTGGTTCCAGGGCAAGCCTAGAACTGAGGAAAGTAAAAAAAGCTCACATTTGCTAATTCTGGTTTTCCTATTCTCCATCCTGGAAAGAATATGTTACCAGGACTTGGCAGAAAGTTTAAGCAACCACTTCAACTGTTTTCATCCAAAGACAGAGTTTACTACTGAAAAAAATTCCATTGATCCATAGATCAATTTCTTAGAGGGGAGCAGGAGAGTAGATTGCATTTATTACAAGCAGATTAGCCTTTGTTATAAACTGCTCAGTTCCTGTCTGAGCTCCACACATTGGCTCTGCCCATTACAGGATGTAAGAGCCCAGCAACAGGCAGTTGTGCACCAGTGGACCTTCCAGCAGTGCAAACAGCAATCCTAGAGCCTTTTGGGGTAGTCTGGAGCAAGGTACTGCATCTCCCAATGCCTCACTTTCTCAGTGTAAAAGGAAGGTTCCATCTGCTACCTGTTGTCTTTCTTCTTAGTGCTGCAACATAATCTGTCTCTGGCCACACACTGTACACATACCTGGTGCAACGAGGCCAGAACTGCTCTGAAGCCTCTAAATGTCAGTCTGATACTAATTATTTTTGGTAAGAGGCCAAGCAATAAGGACAGTCTGGGAACCTAACTTGCATCTTGAACTGGAGTGGAGATGTAAGAATTAACTATTTCAGCACTCTAATCAACTTGCTGTGGTTTTCATTTTCTCCAATTTTAACCAAAAGTCCTCTACACAATCTCACTGTTTCAGTGAAGTCTTAACTAGTCTGCTCTCATTCTGCTGACCTGGGAACAAGCTTCAACAGCCTTTAAGGGACCAAAAATAAATATGAAAGTCTATAATCACATCTTCACAGCTCTTAGAGTTCAGCATCACTTGGAGCTTGCATGGCTAAGACAGCATTTGCTGCATAATCCACATGCTGTGCTGTTCAGCCAAGGCAATGATGCATAACAACATCCATAAGCAAGGCAGCAGAAACTTATTGTCAACTTTTTAAACCTAAAGGTAAGATTTACTTTTGCTACTCAAAGAAACCATCTCAAAAGAAAATAATTTAATGCTTTCATTGATTATCAGCAACAGTCAGCTCCCCCAGATTTCACACAGATGCACTTTCTGAGCATCTATTTCACTCTATTTCAGGTACTCAACTATTCATCTCCTTCAGACAGGAGACACAAAGGTCTGTGTTACAGCCATTGTCTCTAAAGAGCAAATCTTTGGCTATGCTCATAATGCAACTCCCAAGCCCACAATTTGTGAAGAAGATAGCACAGAGTGCCAGAGAAGAGAAGAGCCTCTCCTTCTGGCTGTGATCACTATTGCACATCCTCTCCTGAAGAATCTTGTTCCCAGGCAAAGATATATTTCTCCATGGAAAATTTAGGCAAAACAAAACTGTCGCTGCTGTATTTCCTACCCTCTTACCCTCTCCTATTCAGTATTTCATGAGAGTTGGAATCTGGGTACCTAATTTAGTTCTGTGGTCAGCATCTCTTATGAAGTGTTAGTTCTGAGACATTAAAAGCTAGGAAATACAAGTCCTGCATAGCAGAGGCAGCCTAAGCACAGACTTCAGTGTGCAGAAGACAACAGGTATATGAAATCAATGAAACAGAGCTTCCCCTGAGCACTGAGAGAAGGTTTATAAAACAAAGATATATTTTAAGAATGAAAGTGAGGCTCTGGGTCTAAATTTGGTGCCCCTAGCTTAAAAAAAAGCCCCAAATCGAAGACCCACCCAAATCAAACAAATATATCACAACCTCCCACCCCCAATACAACCTAGATCTCTGCCACAAAACCAAATCAAATTTCAGCTGAAAAGTGCCACAAGTATTGTTGATCTCACTACCAGCCTAGCTGAGTGTCAGAAAAATTATTTGGGTAGTCATTTGTTCCAGCTTCGCCACAAATGATTTGACTGAGGGAAGATCAGATGTTCCTAGGAACTGCTTTATTTGTATAAGAAATCATCTCAGTATCTCAGTTACATTTACGCCTCTGTTCCCAAGCCATGCCACTCTCTCCAGTGCCTCAGCTGTCCACCTAAATGCTACTAGATTTTGGACGGGCTGCAGTAAAGGGTAACAAAACCAGTCATCAGCAGAAAATTGGAGCATTGAGCAGGCGACAGCCCTGTGCTCTGGCTTTTGAGGCTGCTCTGGGGACTCCAGCATGGCCCAACAGGAATATTTCTGCCTTGTTTAACACACTGAAGGTAACATCAGTCGACACTGCAATGTTTAAGAGTGGTGGATGCAAGTACGACCAATAAACAAACATGTCTTTGTTTTAATAGTGGGGAGTGACTTATCATAGTTAATTATAGGAATTTACAGCTGTTTATATGAACTCAAGAAAGCAGAAAACATTCATTTGTTGGTAGTGTAACTGCTGGGTGGAGGCAGTCCAGACGATGAATTCTAGACTCTATCTTGTTTGTCTTGTTATGCACAACTTTACTATGTAAATTTGAACTTCAGCAAGTAGCTGCTTGGCACATTAGGGCGTATAATTACAGTCACAGAAAGAAAAACCCATGGAAAGTGACATTTAAATATTGTTTCTTTGTCACATATCACTTAAATATAGAAAAAAACATAGTTTAATTCACAGTAGGCATTTGGTCTCGCACCTGCTGCTCACACGCAAACTATGTCATTATCACTCAGCGTCCATCCTCTTACACAGAGAAAACAAAGTCACTTTGGTTCAGTTTTGTCTCACTTCAAGCCTCGGAGGAGCTACACTTACAGAGAAATATTAAGGAGAAAACAACAGCAAAGTAGCACAACATCAACTGCAGTTCACATGCAGGGGAAGATAAAAATGCCGCTCTTGTGTACAGTCAATAATTATCCCTCAAAATTGTGATGTGACGGCATGAAACCCCAAAACAGTGCTTTTTGAGAACTGTGCAATGCTACTGGTGCACTCAGTACTGTCATTGTTAGTGGGGACTGCATTGCTGCACAGAGGGCTTGGCCAAGGGTGTGGAGCTGGTAGGACCAAAGCCAACACTGCATATGCTGTTAGTGCTTCTGATGGCCTACAGATGTCTTGTCACAAACTATTGCAAATGGTTATTTAAAACATGCAAACCACTGGTTTCTAATGAGCACCAGAACTTACCCTAGGAAGGACCTACAAGCATTCCTGACTTTGTAAGGACAAGCTTCTTCTAGCTATCACCTACATCTATGACCCTAAGACACATAAGTAATTCTCCAGTGGCTATCTGCACCATGGTCATCAGTGCATTTATCCCAGGAAGATCTGTGATAAATTTCCCAGGAAGGGAAATCAATCTTTTTTGCAGAGGCATGACCAAAGCAGAAACACTAAGGAAGGATTAGACTGTATGAAGCAGCACAATTGTAATCTGTGCTAGCATCTCACTGTGCTAGCACCTCTCTGTGCTAGTACCTCTCTGTGCTGGCCCTGATAGCAAGGTTAGCTGTGCTCAGGCTGGGCTATTTTGGACCTCAAACTCCCAGCAGGATTTGTTGGAAGAGGACTAGATGCTGAGGAGTAGTTCTGGAGTCAGCTCCATCCCCACCATGGACATGGACACGGCCTTAGTGACTTGCCCAGGATTAAACCCACAGAAGCTGGACAAGGGAAAAAGCCAAACAAGAATTGTCAGAGAAGTACTGGGTCACTCTTCTTCCTGTAAAGATGATACTCACATTGGAGCAATCTCAGAAATTTCCCTTTCTCTTAAATAAGAGCAAAGATTAGAGGGATGCAAGGACCCAGGAATCAGGATGTTGAGATCTAGATGTTGCAAGTTATGTAATTTTGATTTAAACTTTGAAATACTTCTTCTAAACTCAGGTTTCTCCTGACAAATAACTAGTATATTCTATTAAAAAACTGAATGAGAACAAGTCTCACATGTTATCCCTCAGAACATGGGACCTGACTGTGAATCCCATAAACTCTTTACACAGGACAGCCATCCCTGGGGTCAAAGGATTGTGCAACAGTAGCACAGCAACAAGAGGAAAACTTACAGTAGAGAGATTATCAAGTACTGTGGAATCATGCAACTTCCCATGGTTGCCCACACCTTTTTCCTATTCACTTTTTCTAAAGAACCAAAGAGCTGGTTTTTTTTCCTCAAATAATCCCTGCCTACTGGTATCCTGTTTTGCTTTCTTGTTAACAATGTTCTAACCATCTGTACATTACACCTCAAACCTTCACACAGTGCATTTCAGAAGGAAAATCAAGAAGCATCTTCTAGGCTACATTCCCATACGTTTTGATCCTCTACTGGTTTTGCAGCTATAATGATTGTTTGTAGTCAGGAACTCAGTGGGACTCCTAAGCATATTGCTGTGACACGTGGCATGCAGCTTGCATTCAGTCACAGATGAAAAATAACCCCACCACACGTGGGTGTCTGGACAGGTAGTGCAAACACCCAGAACATAACAGGCCACAAGGAGCACCAGCTCAGACGCAAAATGCCACGCGGCAGCGTTGTGCTATGCATTCCCAAAAATAAGCGGGCACATGGGAAAGGTTGCAAAACTGCTTGTAAACAGCACTGCCAGGTGCAATGTTGACACAACCTCCTGAAATGGCAGGTGAAGCAGACTGGGTAGGCCACAATTAACATGTAGAAAACCAGTCATTCCCCTGCCACTGAAACAACACAAAAATAAATCAAAATAACCAGTGGAAGGAAAAGAGAAGAGGGGAGTAAATGGAGGAAAGAGAAGCTATTTTCAGGCAAAGACCTCCGCAAAGTCTGCCTCACTCTACAGCATTAGTTTGCATCACACAGGTTGCTTAAAGTGGTTTTTGATTTCTCCATGTCCTTTGTTTTCCAATCATTAATTTCTTTCAAGTCAATCTTAATGTGTGCCTCTTACATTAGTGAATGATTGAAGGAGCTGGGGCTTGAAGAACAGGAGGCTGAGAGGAGACCTCATCACTCTCTACACCTACCTGAAAGGGCATTGTAGAGAGGTCTATTCTCACAAGTGATTCATGATAGAACACAAGAGGGAATGAGTTCAAACTGCACCAGGGGAGGGTTAGACTGGGCATTAGGGAAATTTTTTTCACAGAAAGAGTAGTCAGGCACTGGAACAGGCTGCACGGGGAGGGGCCTGAGTCACCATCCCTGGAGGTGTTTAAAAATCATTTAGATGTGAGGTTAAGGGATGTGGTTTAAGGGTGCACTTTGTGGAGCAGGGTTGATGGTTGGACTTTTTGATCCCAAGGTCTTTTAAACCAGAGTGATGCTGTGATTCTGTGATTTTGTGATCCTGCTCTGGCAGGGGGTTGGACTAGCTGACCTTTTGAGGTCCTTTTCAACCCCTAATTTTCTGTGGTTCTGTGATTTACAAAACTGTTCTGTTTCTCAGGTCACATTTCAGCTGTGAATTAAAAAAATAGATTGTGCGTGATCTTTTTAGATCTTTCCTTCATAAAAATAATACTTATTCAAGTAGGCTTTCTACTGGGTCTGCTTGGGTTTTGTTTTCAATATTTCTTTCCCTGGGCAAAAATTATAATTCATCCTGATATTACTGAGATGCTCTTTAGCAAGTTCTAACCAACCAGAAATGCAGTGGCTAGTGGCTGAACTTCAAAAGCCTCGAGACCGGTCCCAGCATGGAGGCTGCACAGACACATTAAAGAGAGCTGGATGCATTATACATTTTCCTGACTTGCATATTCACAGACAAGGAAATCAGGTGTATCAGTCTTTTTGGGCTCTGTCAATTCCTGACCCACATTTATCATCTCAGTCTGTTGACTCCAACCACAAAAGTGAGTCTGTTTTTAATTTTTACCTACTCCCTAGGAAACAGAAGGCCAGTTTATTAGGAAAAGAAGTAGACATTGATAACAGAATCAGAGAATCATCAGAGTTGGAAGAGACCTCTGGAGATCATTTTGTCCAAACCCCCCACCAAAGCAGGGCTGCCCAGAGCACAGTGCACAGGGGTATGTCCGGAGCAAGAGACTCCACGGGCGCTCTGGGCAGCCTGAGCCAGGATGTTGTCACTTGCACAGTAAATAAATTTTCCCTTATTTCTAAATTAAACCTCATGTGTTCTAGCTTGTTCCTGTTGCCCCTTATCTTGCCACTGAAAGCAGCTCCTTCAGATATTTATGTAGATGAATAAGGTCTCCTTTGAATCTTCTCCTCTCCAGGACAAACAGTTCCAGCTGTCTTAAACTTTCCTCATAGGACAGATGTTCCAAGCCTTCAATCATTGTCATTGCCAACCACTGGACACTCTCCTTGAACTCAGGAACCCAGAGCTGGACACAGTGTTCCAGATAAAGACTCACCATGGCAGAGTAGAGGGGGGTGGGACCTCTCTAGACCTACTGTCCACACAATTCTTAATGTACCCCGGAATTCTATTTGATTTCTGGAGTATTCTAATGATAACAGATGAACAGAATGTCTCAGTTATGTTCAATGATAGGACAAGGGGTTCAAGCTGGAGCAGAGGAGGTTCCTCATAAATATAAGGAAAAACTTTTTACCTGTGAGAGTGACAGAGCACCGGAACAGGTTGCCTACAGATGTTGTGTAATCTCCTGCTCTGGAGACTTTCAAAACTAGACTGGACTGTTCCTGTGTGACCTGATCTAGGGCATCCTATTTTGGCTGGGGGGTTGGACTAGATGATTTTCTGAGGTCCTTTCCAAACCCAAACAGAAAGTTACTGTGATTCTGTGAATGGAAGACTATCTAATGAAGTTATTCACACCACAGTGACGGGGATTTGTCTAATAGACATTTCATATCTTGGCCTATACCTGTGTTTCAACTCCAACATACTCAGCTACAAATTCAGCTGCAGCCAGACCTTTACATCTAAAAGAAAAGCACAAGAAAACTTGACCTTTCTTTACCTCTCAGCAGTGGCCATAACAGGTGCCTACATGCAGTTTTAATGGGCCAAGCTGGTTAAGGACTCCCACAGAGACTCTGCTATCCTCTCTCTTAGTCACCTACTAGCCTCATGCTGCCCTCAGCTTGTTGGCTGGTGGGTGTACGCAGATGAAAGACTTTCCCTGTTTCCTGACCTGCCTGCCTTATGCTGAAGCAGAGCAACAGGTGAAGCTCCGCACACCCAGATGACAGATTCTCCTCGCGTTCACGAAGGTCTTTACTCGACCTTTCCACAGCCAAAGCTCAATGCCTTCCTGTACAAAACAGTTTGTCAGAATCAGAGGTCACCCATAACATCTGCCTGATATGCATGTGTAGAGCTGAAACTTCCCTTTTGGGGACAAACTGTCTGAGTAACTTGTTTTTACAGTGTTATCCTGCTTGACATTCAAGAGGTGAGGGTACGAGTTTAGTTCAACCCCAGACTGGTGTGTCATGGCTTTTCTCAGTGTAGCTTGAGATGTGTCCTGCTTGTTTTCTGATCATGTCTTCTTCTCTCTCAAGAGCAAGGCTCCTCGTGACTTCTGACACTGAATCAGAAGAATCTAAATGGCTAAACAGTTTGCCTTTGAACAACAGGGACAGGAATTAATTGTGTCTAAGCGAAGCTGTCAGGCCTCAATTTACTGAGACAAAGTCATCTGTGTTGCCTAACTCCTTACAGTGTTTGGAAATGTGCAGACATGTTAGTAGCGAGCACATATCGATTACCATTCCTTGAATGTGGCAGAGAGGATTTCCCTACTGAGGGGCTAAATTATGTCTGTGTTGAAACAGCTGTAATTGAATGTAAGTATGTTATGGGTAATTTTATTCCGTACTCCCACGTGAAACGAATCACATCCATTACTAAGAAGTGCAGCTTCTGGAAGGGAGCCCAAACCTATATCTGAAGGTAAAGGCATTGGAAAAATACAGAGTAAGGGGGTGGAAGGAAAACTGCTCAAGAGTATTGCAGGGACGTAATAAAGGGATTCCTCTGATATAACTTAAGCCACATAAAATATGGTTGTCTAGACTCCTTTTCCACACACAGAGAGAAACCTATTTTGGACAACTATTTAAAGGTGGAATGAACAATCCAAGGAAGGCAAAGCTAAAGGACAAATTGGACTATATCTCTTAAAATAAGGCAAGATGATCCTACTCAGTAACATGAGTCTACCCTGAGATATTACTTTCCACTCACAGTATGTTTGAGCAGAACAGTGAAATAGGTGCAGAGTTGCAGGGACAGAAATTAGGTAATCGATGTATGCAGGTATGGGCTGTGCTACAAATTGGCTTGGGTGCTTTGGCAATACCTACATGTGAATATTTGCAAAGTAACGGTACCTGATTTTGCAAAGGTCTCCAAGCACATGAAAGATAATGCTCTGAGGTTGCATGAAGACACTGAAAACTAGACGACAGCTTATAAAGCCCACCCTCACTCAGCACGCAAACAATCACAGAATGTTACAGGTGGGAAGGGACCTCGAAAGATCATCTCAGTCCAACGCCCCCTGCTGGAGCAGGGTCAGCCTACAGTACTGCCTCAAGATGTCCTACATGGGGCTCAAACCCATGACCCCAGGAATTCAGAGTCCCATGCTCTACCAACTGAGCCAGCCAGGTGCCCATGGCTGATCTTAACAGACATTGCACAGACACACAGAATCAAAGAATCATAGAATCATCATGGTTGGAAAGAATCTCCAGGATCATCAAGCCCAGCCCAGATCCCAGCACCTCCCTAACCCCTATACCAGGGGTCCTCAAACTTTTTCAACAGAGGGCCAGTTCACTGTCCCTCAGACACTGTCGGGGGCCGGGCTATAGACTGGAAAGAAATGAACGAATTCCTATGTACACTGCATATATTTTCTTTGTAGTAGTGCACAAAAAACAGGAAAAAGAATGCAATATTTAAAATTAAGAACAATTGTAACCAACAAAAACAAGTAATACTTCAATGTGCACTTCCCAGTGGTGCTGGCTGGTTTGTGCTGCCTGGCTTGTCCTGCCTGGGAGCTGGAGTGAGGGAGAGATGGGGAAATGCCCACTTCGCTGATGCTGCCACCCCCCTCCTCAGCCCGGCCATGCAGTTGGCAGGAAGTCATCTGCGGCTACTCAGTTCCCCCCCACGGGGCGGGATGGTTCTGTAAATACTGGCGGGCCGCATTGGAGACCCTGGGGAGCTGTATCCAGCCCGCAGGCCAGGGTTTGAGGACCCTTGCCCTACACCATAGCCCCAAGGGCTCTAGCTACTCGGTTTGTAAACACCTCCAAGAATGGGGAGTCCACCACCTCCCTGGGCAGCCTGTTCCAGTACTCAACCACTCTCTCAAGAAAGAACTTCTTCCAAAGATCCAATCTAAACCTCCCATGAAGCAATTTGAGGCTATTTTCCCTCATTCTATCATCAGTAATTTGGGAGAAGAGACCAGCAACAGCCTGGTTACAACCTCCTTTTAGGTAGCTGTAGAGGTCACTAAGGTCTCCTGTCAGCTTCCTCTTCTCTATGCTAAATAACCTCAGTTCCCTCAGCTGTTCCTCATAAGGGTTCTCTAGCCCTCTCACCAACCTCACTGCCCTTCTCTGGACATTTACCAGTGAGCGCGGTTGGAAGTGTCTGCAGATCAATATTAGGACTGAAAACACAATGCTATTTCAAACAGCCATTCGAATCCTGGTTCAGCTGGCAAACACTGAATTTTCCGTTGTCGAAATACACAAGAGAGACAGCGGAGATGTGCGTTGTGAAACTGCATTCTTGACCAAGGCAAATCTGCCGAGTCCTTACCAGTGATGTAAAGCAGCATGCAGGGCCGCTCCGACTTCGCTCCTTGTGGAGTAATATCACATGAGAGAACCTCTACTGCAAGCTGGGAAAATAGATAAGGAAAGCCTTGGTATGGAAACACACAAAGAACACCAGATACTCTTTATTGTCTTCTGCATTAAATTACAGTGGATGGTGTAAGTAATTCCTAAGTGTCACTCAAGTGAAAAAAAACTCCCAGCACTTAAAGGAAAAAGTTTACAAAATTCATGAAACCTTTCTTCCTCCAGTTTCTGAAGCCCCTCTTTTGAGATATCCTCAGGGTACAGATGGTAACGTGCAGATTTTTGAGTTGGAATATGTACACTTCACACGCCCAGTAAAATCACACAGCTTGCTTACAAAATCCAGACATCAAAATGGCAGCAAACAAAGACAAGATTCCAGCTGACATTGAAGAGCCAGCACAATTTATTTTTTTCCCCAAGTCTACCGAAGAAATAGTCCCTTTGTGGTATGGAAAAGGGAGTGGAACCTGCAATCACACTTCTGCAACCTCTTCTTGCATTGAGTGTGAACTTGGTTGTGCTGATCCAACACCACTGCATGCATCACCCAGCTTCAGAGAAACCTGGATGATGCATCCATGGACTTCTGCAAGAATTACATGGCAAACAGACTGTACTGAATACCACTGGCTGAGAATTATTAACACCAGTTTATCAGGAGACACCCTTTCCCATTTCTTTACAGGATGGCAGATGTCCGTGCCTGATTTCCCCAGAAAACTAAGGAATGCTGTAACATTATGGACACTGAGTGAATTGCCAAATTGCCTAAGGTCACTGCAAATTGACAGAGAAACCCACTCCACATTTCCAGTGAATTAAATGTATTAAGTTTTCCACATGATTGCCAACTCCAATAGATTATTCACCTTTTCAGTTACCTTCAAAATCACAGATAAACACATAATTGGAGGATAGTTTTGTACTTAGATGTAGATGTATCCCTACACTAAGGGCATAGCAACAGATATTTTCACCTCGCAGATAATAATCTCTACAGATTAAGTTTAAAACATTTACCACGCTGTATGAAACGATAACATAACCTCAGTTTGCCTGCCCTTGTCCAAGCTGTAGTGAATGCCCACCTCTTGTATCTTTGCTCTTTTACTCAATCAGCATAATTTTGCTAACAAAATTCCCTTCTCCTCAAGAAGCTACGGAAGCCTGAGCACTTCCACCTGACAACTTGGTGTACAGGCTGCAAACAAAGAATCACCTGATTAGGAACAAGACTAGTTAAGCCTCCACAAATGTTTGCATTTACACCTCACACCAATGCTTAGCAGAGGTTTCTGTGCTTTGAGCTCTGGGTGTCAGAGAATGTGGTCAGCAGCTACTGGCAGTCACAGCCTAACACCCCACGACCTAACATATCAGCTGTTTAGAAACCTTGGATGCTTAAACATGAATCCTGATTGAAAGAAGAGCCAAATATTTGCTACATCATCCACAAGCTGACTGGTGGACCTGCACACCACCATTTGATTTCTGCTGTGGTTTTCAAAAGCTCTGGTCTGAGTGTTATGACAGTGTGGGCAGCTGGGAAGAGAGGATCTCCTGTGCCTGAGCACAGTGAGGTCCCCAAGAGTCACATCAGCACTCCTCACGTATGCGCTGCGAATCTTCTGATGATCTTGCGGGGTTTAGCCTAACTTAAAACAACAGGAGAGCTGACCCAAGAAAGTCTGCAAGTTCCTGATCCTGCTCCCCAGAGATTTGATGATGTCAAGGTTAGTTGCTAGGTGTGTGAGCTAAGGGAGCCCACAAGCAGCTTTTGCTTGCTTAGCCAGCACTAGACTTTAGCTTTCATTGACCTTGACAGCAATACACAAAAACTACTTTCACGTGAATGAGTTATTCTTGAATAATTTTAAAATCCAAGTCACTTGTTTTGGAATACTAACCTTTACCTATCCTCCTTTTATCTTCACAAACCAGTGAGAGGAATCCTGTCAAGGCAAGAACCCTTTTGGCTCACAGTGAGTTCCTCTATTGGCTCCTTACAATATTTCTTTGCACCACAGGCCTCTTGTTAATTGAGGTGAACAAGCTTGAGTGGCTGCCTGAAGTGAGCTTTAGGAAGACTTGATCCTCCAGAGGACAAAATTTGAAAAAGAACATGAGCATCTACGGCCAAATCACTTCAGCATGAAGCAGAAACATTTTATTTTGGTTTAGTGGGTTTCTTTTGAAGTCCTAACCTCTCAAAAGTGAAAATTAAATGCTGTATCTTCCATGGTTTTAGCATTTCTCCCCATATCATTCTGTCTAGTAACTACTTTGATGTCACCTTGAACTGTCTAGGACACATTTGATTTGCATGCATTGATTTCTTTTTCTGAACTTAATTTCTTCTAGAATTTTTTTTGTCTTTGTCCACCTCATTAAATACTTTTTTCTTGCTCCCAGCTGCTACTTCTCAGCTTTTGCGTACAGTCTGGATACTCTGCTGGATGACCACAACAATAAACCTTTTCCCTTGGAGTTTGGATTCCTAATCTAACATCACCTTGCACGAAATACTCAGTGCTACAACTGTTCGCCTTTTCTTTATGGTATTATTACCATAACTCTGCCAAAATGAACATCAATCTCTTTTGAGTTTGGTAGAATCACTCACATTTTCACCATTGTCACTACGGAACTAAAGGGATAGAGGGTGCTTTTTGAAACAGACAGAAAGCAGAAATTGTTTGAGAATTTCTCTGGTGACCCCAACTACCTATGAAGATAAGAACTATCCCAAACTACATAACAAAGCAATAAGCAATCATCAAGTTGGATCAAACTTGAAGTTGTATCATCAGGAACAGTCTCAGTCTCAAGACTGGGCACACCAGTTTTGGGATCAATGGATGATAGGTTAATGAGTGGACTCAGTGATCTTGCAGGTCTTTTCCGATCTGTGTAGTTCCATGATTCTGTGATGCCCTAAGCGTCCAGTGACAGGCAGTCATTTCTTTCACTACTTTGTACTAGTCTGCTCTGTGTTTATTCTCTGATTCAGGATAAACTTCAGCTGTGCCTTTTATTCTGAAAATAAAATAAACAAAAATAGAAACCCAAGGACCTTTGGTCTTCTTTCCTTCATTCTCCAGCCTCTTTGTGTGTGCCTGCATTTGGTTTGCAAAAGAACAAAATTTTTCCTTGAGTCATAGCTGGGTAAGTGTAGAGAGAGCTTCAAATGCTTCTTTAGAGCCTTTCTCTCTGCTTTGTTATGTCCAAGCTACAAGCAAGTTTGGCACGAGCATCTGTAGTCCCTACTACAAACACGTTAGACAACAAGACCACGGTGGTCACGCCACTGTTCTTCATGCTCATGTAAATGAGAGCATCACACTGGGTCACAGAAGACAGCAAATACGCTGTAGCCCAGTGGTTGGGAGATGCAATTAGATGTCTGCTTTTGACATAGAATATTATTCGTGTTGGTTGCAGAGCTTGCCCTATGGTTCCCGTGGGAAAAAAATACACTAGAGAAAAGCCTGAAAGCTTTTCCTACTTTCATAGATGCCCAAACTAACTATTTTATGGAGTCTGAGCTGTTGCTCCCAAGCCTTCTTAGCAGGGGCTCTCACTCACTAGGGCCTCTCACCAGTTATTGACCTAAGAAGGCCCCACCCCAGAGCAAATGACAGGCAGTGCCTGTTAGGAGGAATTTCACCAGAAGTGACTGTTGGTTTTGTTGCACAGACTGAGTCACATTACAAACTTTCCAACCAGATTTCAAATAAAACACAGCCTGAGTCAAGAGCTTTCGTTCTGCCTGTTCAAAGGACAGGGCTGATTTAGCAGAAACCAGTCAGCAAACCCTACACATGCAGGAACTTGTTCAATAGCTGCCCCATTAAGCCTAGTCTCACACAACCCTTTATCCTGTGATGCTGAATTCAAAACTTGACCCAAAGTCTGTATCTGCACAAAGCTGAAGTCTTAAGTCTTTTCTGAAGATATGACTGAGCTTAAGTCACAGCTGAAGATTAAAGCCTTATCTTATATCTGCCACTTTAGGTCTAGGATTTCATCTAAAATAACTTTTGCTCAATAGATAGAAAAAGCTAAATTCAAACATAAAAATGTGTCATATTACAAGGTTACTGAGTATTTCAGTCTTCCAAGGGTAAGATTTGACAAAAACTGAAGCTGAACCTTGGCAACTGTGTGGGAATCCTCCTTGGTGTAACTGCACACATGGTACTTTCTCCTTTTATGCCTACAGTAGAGATAAGTGAACTCAGTAGTTTCTCAGTTCACCAAAAAATGGATTATCAAAACCGTGCAAGACCCACACAAGTAACTGGAGCCCTCTGTGGCTCTTATGCAAATTTGCAATCCAACTCCAAACACTTATGAGGTTTGCAGCAAACACTCCTGGAAACACCTCTGATTTCCTTTTTGCAGCAAGTATTTCATTTAATGACAGTGAAGAAAGTTTTAAACATTGCCCTTTTTTTTTGCTATGAACTGCAATGCATTAGAAATATCTGTAGTAACAAGAACAGACCTTAAAAACGTATTGTAATCATTTAGAATCATAGAATTGTCAAGGCTGGAAAAGATCTTCAAGATCATCCAAGTCCGCCCTACAGCAATGAACCACTAACCCATCTCCTGAAACATCCTGTCTTCCCGTTTGTTGAACACCCCCAAGGATGGTGCCTCCACCCCCTCCCTGGGCAGCCTGTTCCAAGGACTCCTCACCCCTTCTGGGAAGTTTTTCCTAAGATCCAATCTGAACCTCTCCTGGTGCAACTAAGGTTCTCTTACTGTAGTAGGCTCTACCTGAGCCAATCTTAATTGCATCTGCCCACTTAACACCCTTTTGAACAAAAGATACGCGTATTTCAGAGCATAGATATTCTAAACAGCTATTGAGTTTTAATTATATACCCTGCCTTAATAACAAACTAAGTTGAAAGCACAGATAACCTTTTGTTAAATTCAGGCTGCTCTGTGCCTGCAATCTTTATTTCCAGGAGAAAGTTAGAGTCCAGATTTGCACAGTATCTATAAGCAAACAGTAAAACATAGGAACGAACTCAGAACTCTTTTTTTTCCTTCTGAACACCAACGTGAACACCTCTTACTCAGACAAAACAAAGCCCAACACAAAACCCTGAATCAGGCGCACAAATATTTGCAGAAAGCAAATTTAAACGCTCCGAAGCATTTACGGATGGGAAAAGTGCCAAGCCATGTTGCTTTAATGATCGTTTCTGCAGGGAGAAGAGTGGTCCCTTTCTCTGAGGCCCTATCTGGAGACCTACACACACACCCCCACACAGTGGATTTCTCTTTTCTCTGTGGGTCTGATTAGCTGTCCTCTTTGGTGTGGATATGATCTGCTAAAGGCAGTATGGTACGACATTCAACTCGGGACACCTCCAGTTCCTGACTGGAACACTCCCATACAGTCCTTGAAAGGACCACATGAGAACGACTGCTAGCTTCTCCACTGAGACCCTGTGGTAGAAGAGATGCACAAAGTCATCATCAGACCCTGTATCAGCCTCCTCTTACATGTGAAAATAAGCAGTAAGTCCTAAGGACACTGTTCATTTGCTACTTGCGGTGGCTTTGACAGACTGCAGTCAGGCTGTGCTGAGGACTTGTGAAAAAGCGCTTCTCCGAGCACAGCTGTGCCTGTTCGTCATCTTCTGCTTCATGGGTATTTTCATCTGACAGTCAGGGGGAACCTAGACTTTCCTGAGTATTAGGAATGCTATGTAGAGAGAAATCTCACCGTTTCCACTGTTAAATTTTGCCTCAGGCAACTTGTGAATTTTCCAAGGAAGATATCCACCATTTTCAGCAAAAACAGTTGACAGATCCATCTGCTGCTCTTGGTGCTATTGGGTGCAGTTTTAAAGTGTCTCAGTAACATACACAGTCCAGTAAAAAGTGAAGTCCCCCTCACACGATGATTGCAAACAATGGGGGAGACAGACAACTTTTGTTCATGTTTCTTCCATTTTAATGGTGAATCACAGCTGAAATATCTCACCACCACAACAGTGAGCACAAAGTTTGGAAAAACTGGTTGTATACAGCAACAAAGAGTAGCCCAAGAAATACAAGTGCTCAGGAGCAAAATTCCAAAAGCAGTTGGTCTAATTCTTTTAATTTTAGAAAATTTAGGTTTTGTTTAATTCCAAAAGGAATTTTATTTGCCCTCCAACTACAATATGGAAACTTTATCTTACACTTTTTCAACAGTGAAAATGTAGATTTAGATCAATTGCAAAGAGCTACCTGGACAACATGTTCAGATTTTTAATGAAACAGTAAAAGCTATTCTTTTGCTAGTAAAAATAAACTATTTCAATTTGAAAGTTATTTTCACTGTATTAAGACTGGGGTTTAAGATCCAGCACTTAAGTTCCAATTAAAATAGTTTAACTTAATCTTTCTTAAATATCTTCCTTTAGATTTTGATTAGCCAGAGAACAAACATTTTCTTGTTTTTAAAATTTGTCTCTCTACTTTTCCAGAACCTTAAAGATCATCTAGTTCCAAACCCCCTGAATGGTCAGGGACAACTTCACTAGATCAGGGTTACTCAGGGCCCCATCAACCTGGCCTTCAACACTTTCAGGGATGGGGCAGCCGCAACTTACTTGGGCAACCTGCTCCAGCATCTCGGCACCCTCACAGGAAAGAATTTGTTCCTCATGTCCAACCTCAATCTCCACTCTTCAAGTCTGTAACCCTTTCCCTTTGCCCCCTTGCTATGCACCAATCGAGAAAGCCCTCCTCCAGTTTTCTTGTAGCCCCCTTCAGAGATTGGAAATCTGTTAAAATGTCACCTGGGAGCCTCCTCTTCTCCAGGCTGAACAACTCCAACTTGCTCAGGCACAGGGGAGGTGCTCCAGCCCTCTGAGCTCTCCTCTAGACCCATTCCAGGAGCTCTATGTCCTTCTGATGTTGGGCACTCTAGAAATGGACATAGCACTTGAGCTGTGGTCTCAGCAGCGCAGAGTAGAGGGGGATAATCACCTCCCTTGACTGACTGTCACTGCTTCTTTTGATGCAGCCAAGGACACAGTTGTCTTTCTGGGCTGCAAGAGCACACTGATGGCTCCTGTTAAACTGTTGGTGCACCACCACTCCCAAGTCCTTCTCCTCAGAGCTATCCTCAAACTCTACCAGTCTGCTCTGCCATGAAGATGTGAAACAGGACAGGAATCCTGCTCTGTGGAAAAGCCCACTGTAAGTTCACCTGCATTGTAGTCGCACAAGCATGTCCACCGTGCCCATATGGGCTATTACACATACAGAGTTAGTTGCCTGCAGCTGAACATCTTGCACATGAGGCCTAAGGGAAAAAAGAGCCCCCTGATGAGCAAGGGCAGCAAAAACAGCAGTGACAAACAAGCCGAGCCAAGCCAAGCTTGCCCACTGCTGTGTATTTTCAGTCTTCTCCTATGCCTGCCAAACCATGAGTGGCAAGAGTGGAAACAGGCAGCCCTGGGGCCAGAGGTCCAGGATCTTTGTGATGGAGAGATGGAGAATATTAACCACGGCTCTAACCACAAATTCAACTGTGGGAATTAGGAGCAGGGAAAAAGAACACAAAAATGTTGTTTGCATATTGGATGAAACAGCCCTTAAAATATGAGGGAAGGACAGACTTTGATCCCTGTGGTCTAAATGTATCTCTGTGGATCTATCACTGGGAAGACCTCACTCAGTTCAGCTAAATTATTCTTGGTTTTCAGCAGCAATGGCGAGATGGATCTGCCCTCCTGAGCCCAACTTGCCCACGTGGCCGAGAGTAGAAAAAATCACATGCCACTTCCATCACTGTGGAAGCGCATTTGGAGTTAACACTGAAATTGTATGAGGAGGCTCTTCCAGGAAAGACATTGCAGAACCACAGGCAGTGCTTCTAGAAGATGAAGTAAGATATAGCTCCATCACATAGCAATTGCTTTTTCAGACCTTCTGCCAGGGATGCAGGCTCCTAACTCAAACAAGGAGCTGTTAATGACTCTCAGAAACATGCTAGCCAAAAACTTTGAGTTCCTCAAACTGGCACTCAAATGGTGGAAGGAAGAAGAGCTGAGCTGAGAATTGGCAAGCTGAAGCAAGAAGATGAAGGGAATTGCTCATCCAGGGTATTTTTAGCTTGTGGTTCTCTAGGCAGGAAGGCAAGTAGAAAGGCAGATCGTGATTTCAGCTTACACAGGTCTTTGAGCTACTCCTAGCTGGCACTGTATGGTTAAGGGAGAGAAGGCAAGATGAAAGCTCTGTTTGCTTTGCTTTTTCTTTTTTTAATCTGTCGCTGAAGCAGTCCCACTTTAACCCCTCACCAGAGCAGATGATATCACATACAATTTAAATTTAACCCATTCAATTTTACCAGGTTTTACTTAGAAGTAACTAGAGAATTTCCTTGTGTGTGGCTGAAATGAAGACTGAGGATGTTTGACAGAAGTTTGTATTTACTATTTACTTCTGATTTTTGTAACAACCACTAAGGAGGAGGAAAATAAAATGTCTTTTGGCATCATTTTGGTTTTCTTCATGTTTGTAAGCAACTCCCACTGTCTCCACTACAAAAAGCAACCCTGTTTCTTCTGGATATCCCACAACACTGCATGGCCACTTTCCAGCTCGCACTAGGACCTGCGGGAGTTTCCCTATTGACTTCAGTGGGAAATAAGAGCAATCAGCCCCTCAGAAAACTAATTAACTTCCATGAGTCACCTGAGCCTTGGCCTAAAATGACTTGTCCAACACCAGGAGCAGGAGTCTGTTGGCTCTGAGTTTAAAATTCAAAGCACCCTTTCCACCTCTAGATCTGGCTTCAGCCAAGGCATGCTGTAGCCAAGTGCTTCAGGACTGGGGAGTCCTGGGGTGCACCAGTCTGCACCAGCGCTTCAAGAGCACGCAATGCAGATACCCTGCTTTACAGGCGTGTTGGCACAAGCAGAGTGTGCAATGAAGGGTAGAGGATTCAATGTCATCTGTGTAAATAGTTTGATAAAAGTACAGATCGCAGAGGGTGGCGCCTGCAGAAGATGCTGTGTTTTGGACAATGCAATACTCATATTTTTATACCTAACTCGGGTCACGTTTTCTCCAGATAGTTTTAAAAAAAGCTCAGTTCCAAAGCCAAAAAGTCATGATATTCAAATACATTTCACACAATTTCCTAAGCTGCACTGCCCACTGTGTTTCTAGTACAAATATTCAGACTTGTACCTCAATTTCTGCACCATTTTTAACACTACGTATAGTAGTAACAACACGGCCTCTAACAACCAAACTAAATAACCATAAAATAAACCCAAGTGAGCTGAATGGAAATTAATTATTCTGGATGTTTCATGTCTTTAAATGGTTCTAGCAAATCGATAAAGCTCTGCAAAGTGGCTGTTGTCTGCTGATTTCTACCTCTAGTCAGTGGCATCCACTCTTTAGTGCACCACACACTCGCTGTGTAGCCATTAGATGAAAGCACTATCACCTGTCAAACAAACTGCTAGAACTGTGATAAATTAATGATCAAATAGTACAGTCTGATGTACAGTAGCAGTGCCGAGGCTAGTTACAACCAGGCCTCGTGCTTTAAAAATGTAGCTGACATTAAAAAAAAATCAGCCATTAAAGAGAAATGTCACCCAGCTTTTTTCAAAATACTTTCTATTTGAAGAATGACCACAAACACACGTTCCAGGGTTTGGGTTCCCTTAAAACAGAAGAAGAAAAAGTTGGGAATATTACAGTAACCCCTCTCCGTGTGCTGTGCATTCGCAGCGGCGTGCAGCCAAGTCGAGAGGGTATTTGTCTTTTTCTGGGTAAGCAGTGCTGTGTACAAACCTGTACCTCAGAGGAACCTTCTGGTGTGTCACGGGTCTGTCAGGGACAGAACCCTTGATCGTAAGGGAATGTCCCAGGTCCCTTTCTTTTTTCCCCATAATGCTTTTGATTTTTGACATCACGGGTAAAATATTTCAAGGAAGCTCCATATCACTTCTAAATATAAACAATACAAAATAAGCCTTTGCTTTTGAAGCACTTGACATCCTTTGAGCTTTGAATTTCAATTCCTAATAATTCTTGATGCTCACTGCATTAATGTATAAAGTCCTTTTTGTGAGCTAGAAATGGTTCCTCATGTCCCTCCTGCCATTGGCTTTATGAGCTTAATTTATTCTTTTTAATATAAAATCTCATTACCTGAACATGACACCACCACTTCCATTTTATCTTTGATATAAGAACAGAGAGAAACCAAAATCAAACCCTTAAATAAAGTCTGTAATCATCCCTCACTTTCTCTTTCTTTTAAAATTTCTAAACAAAATTAAGTAAAAGTACCTTCCAGGGCTAAAGTAAGAAATGTAAAGGGCGGGGGGACGGGAAATCACTTTCTAGTGAACTAACAAGGGACATAATTACTTACACAAGCAGCATATCTTCCTCTTGATGATACTCCTTCATGTTTATTTTGTTATATTTGTGAAAGACGGGGAGTGCTCGTGAAGAATAGAGATGCTGGGAAGCTTCACCTATTGAAGTCCTGAACAAAGAGTTGCTAAACCGCAGGCAAAAAACACTTTTTCTAAACTTAACTTTCACATCAGACACGTGATGGACTTAAAAATATGTATTAGTGGAATGCTTGCTTTCATTCTTTAAGAAACTGAAATAAGAAAAAGCCATGTCTGAAATAAGTCATAAGAGACTGAGGATCATGTTAGGATTTCTTGAGTCCTGATTTTAACAGAGAATTGGAGTGATCAGGGTATTAGCACATGAAAGCATTAGTTCCGCGCACTAATGGCAGTTCCTTTATGTTGTTGCCGTTAGATATGTGACTTAAGCATTGACTTAAATTATGAATTTGGCAGGAATCAAATCCCATGATCTAATTATGTCTTATGGCTTTCACTGAGTCTTTTGAGGTAGCTGGTTGTAAAGATAAGGACTTTTTCACACGAAACATGTATTTCATCAGAATCCACACTACAGATTCTGCATGATCTTCGTGTTCTGTCCACTTATGTGGAAAACTTCACCCAACAAGTAAAGCCTTACATCTCTGGAAGATTACGTATTAACTGTGAAACTTCAACTATTCCCTCAGAGAGCGTAAGTCTTGTAAATATTTTAATTCCCATTCCCTCAGATACCAACAACAACCAGAACTGTGCTCATCTACCACGTGCTGAGCTACCATTCTGCATCTATTTCAGGAAGCACCAAATAGAACGAGTAAGAAAGCTCAACTATTCATTGCTGAAGCTTTATTTCAGGTGGCCCTTGCCAATCCCTTTTCCTACTCAAGTGTGCCTCAATGCCTTGGGATGAAAGTGAATTTTAAAACATAACAACCTCAAACATTTTACATATCAGCAATCCCTGGAGGTGTTTAAAGAGACTAGACATGGCACTTCGTGCCCTGGTCTGATGTGGCAATGTTAGGCCATGGGCTGGGCTGGATGAGCTCAGATGGCTTTTCCAGACTCAATAATTCTGTGATTCTGTGAATAGGAAGCTGGATTTTGCTCTTGCACCGAGGGACAAAGAGATGAATCCCAATGAAAATGAGTGCAAATGGATGTGTGAGAATTGTACTCTGTCAACTGACTATCCAGCGGCACTGGGAACAGAAGAGACTACTGAGGGAGCTGAGAAGTTGATATACTGTCGAATACTGATTTGGTCCAGTGATTGTGATGTACAGACACATCCTGCAATAATTATTACAGAAGGGTGCAAGGCTTGTGAATTAAACCGCCTTAGACAACTTGGGCTCATTTTGTCATTTATCCTTTGTTTACCTTTCCAGCATTACAAAGTACTCGTGCATTTAATTAAACATACTCATAACGTTTCGCCAATTAGATAAATAATGCAGCTGCTTCCTCTGTCATAAAAGGATGGAGAAATCAAGAGAATGCAATATTTATTTTTATTCTAGTTCTCTGTCAGGCACTTCCAATTTTTTGTTACCCACAGAGCTGCAAGGTCTTTCTGTGGCATTTCCAGACCATATAGATACAAAAAAAAGGTAAATATCTCATTATCTGCTGAACTACTATAAAAATCTACTTAAATATGGTAAAAGTTTGGGCAGACCAGAAAGCAGCCTTAGAAAAATGGCTTATTAACAGACTCCTCGACGGTTAAATGCTTCAAGACAAATATCGCAGATAATATAAGTTAGCTTCAAACACTGGTTTGAAACTCTTACAGAAGCTTGATGGTTTTTTAAATAAGTGGCAATTAGTCTGGAGTAATCCATTTATCTCCTCCACAAGTGACTGAAATAAAGAGAAATTAGGTAAAACTGCACACAGAGAAACAACGAAGTGTTAACGGGAGTGTGATAAGGTAGTGCAGAACAAAAATTATCCAGGCAGGGCAATAATATATAGTTCATTTTCTTATTGGAGGCTTTGATTCATTCCCTGTGGTAATTGTAAAATTTAATAATATCTGTATATTCACTGTGTTCTGAGAAAAGCACCACAGTTACACATTGTTATCCCTGTAGGTTGGATGACAAATGCCTGGGGCAATACTACCATCAAAGCATGTGACATATCCAACATGGATCTTTTAATCTTCATAGGGAAGACAACTGTCATTTTTAAAGTGCATGGAAAATGAGAGGGGCCTAAGAAAAATAACTTCTAATTTTTTGGGGGTTGCTGGTGGTAGAAATTGTTTAAGTCTACCCTGTGCTTTAAAACCGCAGTAGCAAACCTCAGGTAATTCACTTGAACAGCTGTATAGATTTCTTAATGCTTAAAAAGTGCTGTCCAGGCTGGGAATAACCATCTGTTCCTTCGAGAACTCCTACTCTCTTAGCTAATATATACAGCTAATATACTCTATAGCTTACATGTGGAAGATAGATCAATGACTGCTGAAAGAAGAGATGTACTATTTCAGCAACAGCTCTGCTTAAAACTTTGGGCACCTTTTTTCCTCCCTGATGCCAACTAGCTATCTTTTCAGCTCTGCAAAAGAAACAAAGGATCCATAGACTGTTGATTTCCACTAATATCTTTATTCTCGTGTAATTTTACATCCTAGCTCTTGTCTTCCTCTCCTTATTCCCCTGCTTTATACAGTGTGGCACAAGAACTATGAATCACCCAACCCACTAGTTTGAATAGGATTGTCACTTAAATGTACAACATGGTGTTTTCTTCTTAACGTTTTTACTCTTTAGCGCAGGCTCAGGACCGTGAAACATCTTTTCTTGTGCATGAGCCAAAGCACTCACAACATGTCTAGTACACCAGGCAGGGGAAATAGGAATCCATGGTTGATAGACAAGATGCTCTGTACCAGATTCAGTGTTAGATTTTGCTTTCCTGACATTGGTTAGGCAGATCAGATGATGAAAACAAACTAAACTCTCCCCCAGGCTTTGAGTTAGGGAGAAGAAGAATCATTTTGGTTGGAAAAGACCTCTAGGATCATCAAGCCCGGCCCTCATCCCAACAGCTCCCTAACCACAACACCATGGCCTCGAGTGCTCTATCTACTCAGTTATTAAACCTCCATCCTCCATGGATGAGGACTCCACCACCTCCTAGGGCAGCCTGTTCCGGTGCCCAACCACTCTCTCAGGAGAGAACTTCATCCTAACATCCAATCTAAATCTCCCCTGATGCATCTTGAGGCCGTTTCCTCTCATCCTACCATTAGTAATTTGGATAAAGAATCATTAGTAATTTGGTTCCTGACAGATTTTATTCTATGACCTCCCAAAATAATTGACTGGCATTTTCTGGTGGCAGCTATAACTGTATAAATCTGGATTTCACAGAGAGTCTGTAACCTGGTTTTTTCTGTGCTGGGACAGTAAGGCTGTAGTCCAGGAAACAGAATTACACACTAATTCAATTACAGTGGTTAATGATACCTGAAAACACAACCTATTTTAATTTGTTAAATGGCACTAGGATCACCAGTCAAATCTATAAATCCAGCAACTTTTCCTTCTATCTTCCACTAAAACCAGTGAGCTTGTCGTGCTCACTTTGATTCCTTCCAGTGATTGCAGGAAGATGACAATTGGACCAACTGTCAACGTGTTTCTCTGCAAGTAGCAGATGGAGTTAAACATTAAACATCTTTGTTCAAGCTATACAAAAACATTCAAAGATCAGTGATAAAAGAAGACACCTTTCACAGAAAATCCTTTCTGTGGCCTAAGTACAAGACTCCTCTTCAAAAAATACAGTCCAGAAAGGCAGAGACAATGGAGCTGTTCTCATTTTGAATGAGGACTGAGATGGTTGAGAATTTCTTTTTATAAATTTCTTCTAGTGAAAGATAGCACTGAGAGGCTTAGTCCTGTTGTCAGATGCTGTGGTGCGCAGAGCTGTAGTCTGGCTAGGGCTGGGGCTGGGGGAGCTTTTTCTCAGTGTATTCATCACAATTTGCACAATGGGCTCTGTTCCCAGGCAGAGCCTTCAGGTTCTGCAGCAACAAATAATATTAAATAGAAACAAAATATAAGTGTGCTTAAACTGAACTTCTAAAATACCTTAGTGGAATTTAATGCAGTCCGCATCTCACAAGTTTTAACTCAGATTGGGTTCACTTGGACAACATGAGGAGGTATGACCATGTGAGAACAAAATGCCTGCAAACAGGAATGCTAGCTAAAAAATGCTCACATACAACACTAACCTCATGCTGACCACTCTTTCTGTGAAAAAAATTTCCATAATGTCCACTCTAACCTTCTCTTTTTGTAGTTTGAACCCATTCCCATTCCCTCATGTTCTATCGTGAGTCACCTGTGAGAAGAGACCGGCATCAACCTATCTACAATGTCCTTTCAGATAGTTGTACAGAGTGATGAGGTCTCCTCTTCAAACTAAAGAGCCCCAACTACTTCAATTGCTCTTTGTAAGATTTGTTCTCCAGGCCCTTCACCAGCTTTGTTGTACCTCCAGAAACTGATTGCAGCTGGACCAGACTGCTGTTCAGACCATCACCAGCCAGTACTCACTGAGCTGGGAAGATCCCAGTTCCCAGTGCGGAGGGAAGGAACGGGCTTTTCCAGTCAGCTAAAGCAGCTGAAAAGAATTATTTCAAATCCCACAACACTGAACACCTTTATTTTAAACCCCTACTCCTTAAATGCTTGAGACCAGAGGCTTTAAGGAGTCACGTAAGCCTCACACTTACACAAAACCCTCAAAAATGACCAAAACACTTCTCAAAGATGCATAAAGCAAGTTAAAATCAGTTTAACTTTAATAAAAACGTGATTGGAAATGTTATGGAAGTCTGCCCAGAAAATGGCACTTCCTGAAATATCTTTGTAACGATCTGGAATTTCATTTTATGGGGAAATAACACGAATTTATCAAAACATAAACCCCTCAGATTTCATAAAATCAAACCTGATTTTCCATTCATATCAGTCCAATTCAATTCTGGGAATAGTTTGTCAAAACATTACAAGAAGAGGGTTGAAGAAATCACATCTCATCAGCCTTTTCTGCACTGTGGGTCCTAAAAGAAAGCTGAGGTAAGGCTTTCAACACAGGTGTATAGCGAGAGGTCAAGGGGAAAGGGTTACAGACTTGAAGAGGGGAGATTGAGGTTGGCCATGAGGAACAAATTCTTTCCTGTGAAGGTGCTGGAACAGGTTGCCCAAGGAAGTGGTGGCTGCTCCATCCCTGGAAGTGTTGAAAGCCAAGTTGGCTGTGGCCCTGAGTAACCTGATCTAGTGAAGTTGTCCCTGCCTGTGGAGGGGGCTTGGAACTAGATGTTCTTTAAGGTCTCTTCCAACCCTGACCATTCTATGATTGTATGATTTTTACACGTTCAGGTTTACTCAGGAACATGGTTAACAAAAAATACATTCAAATATCGATTTATTTTTTTCTACAAACAAAACCAGGATTTCGAGTCACTGTCTATAAGTTTTCCCCACAGCCCTTTCCCTTGCTCACAGTTGTGTGCTCACTGTGGCGCTGAGAGTTTAAGCTCCGTTTGTAGTACAGCAAAAGTCTTAAAAACTTTGGTAAACTACTTCAGCATCTGCCACCGTTTCTGCAGGACACTCATTGCACTAATTGAAATGTCTGCCATGGTGTGTCTGGCAGTAGGCAAAAGTGAGGATTCACACTTTTACCTTATACAAACTCAGCCATTTTGGTTTTAACTTGGCTTTTTATATAGCAAACAGCCAGGACAAACACCTTCTGATATGTCATCTTTTATAAAAAAATTATTATAAAGAGAACTCAGGGGATTGGACCAGATGATCTTTCGAGGTCCCTTCCAATCCCTAATGATTCTATGATTCTATGATTCCTTGCAATTAAGCTGGTGATTCCACAGAACCCTCTACACTTCTCAATCACTTGCTGAAGTACTTGACAGTGCTACCTGAAGATGTAGCTATATTCCTGTGCAACTTGGTCTGGGAGGTCCTGCTGTGGCAGATGATCTTGCAAGGTCCCTTCCAATCCTTAATGTTCTGTGATTCAAACATCATCAACACAATGTTTTATTGGGTGTGTGTAGAACTCACAGGTGACGAGCAGCCGTTGATAAACACATGCTGCAGAGATATCTTGGTGATTTATATTTGCTCTTTTTGAAGAGATATATTTGCTCTTTTTGAACCACGACTTACGCATTCTGGTGCCCTCTCAGCCATGAATGTCCCCTATCACCAGGAACCTACATTTCAGATCCCAGTTTACTAGCTGCTGAGGACCCAGTGTGCAGACATAATGGCAGTGTATTATTTACTTTCTAAATCTGCAGCATGGCCATCTACCCAGACGGAAAAGGTAACTTGATCCCAATTAAAGAAAGTGACTGGGTCAGCCTGTCACCTCCCATGCTCTTTATGTCCCGTTCAGACATCTACGCACTTATTAAAACCTCAGGCATTCTACATAAGATCTGCCTTGAAACCAGTTGCCAGAGGCATCACTGCTCAGAACCTGTCTACAGGTTTCATGGTTTCAGATCTGACATCATACAAACCACTCTTATTCGTGTTGGCAGCACAGATCAGATGAAACACAGACCCATCCTCGCAGAGGAACACAAAAATGATGAAGGAACACAATATAAACATTTCACTTCTGCGGTTCCTCACAAACGTATTTTACTGCAAACACTTTCCAAAGTTGGAAAAAGCGTTCAACACTTTGCAAACCTCTCCTACTGCTTTTATCAGATTTAGAATAGGCAATTCCTTACTGAAAGTTTTGCCCAACTAATTGTCTCTATACTATTTAGGCAAAGCTGGATCACAAGCAATAACAGCAAATAATTCCTGGAAATGCTTCAGCTTCTGAGTAATTTGGGTCCTGTAAATCATTTGATGGTTATTGTCCCAATTGCACTTCTTGGTTTTGACTGGCCACCAGTAACACAGAACCATTTTTGCTTCACAATAGGATGGGCAACCATCATCATTACACCATCAGTATTGCCATTTAATACCTAAACCTGAAATGCCAGTAAGAGTGAGACCACTTTGATAAAAAAAGAAGAAAATGCTTGGAGTTATCTGCCTCCATTTGTTTCGACTAGAGATGCTCAATATCCAAACAAAAACACATGGCAGCTAAAGCTTCCTTTTCTCTGCAAGAAGCCCACAGCCACTGCCTATCCTGCACGAAGCTGGTCGGTGGTCTCAGGGCTGCTCAATGGTTCTCACCTCTAGCAACAACACAACAAAACCTCTCAGCTTCAGAAAGCAGCTTCTTAAGAGTGCAGTTGTTGTAACCTATTCCTGCTGTTCCCAACCCGGTGACCTAGAACAACAGCCGGACCATCTTCGAGAGATTAAGCTCTCTTTATATCTACGGCTCGCAGTAGAATATCCAGGTTAGGCACATAAGAAGAACAAACGGTCTCTTAAAAAGGCTTTGAACTTTATTTCTTCTTCAAAGAAGTTTGGCTCTTGGAGGAAGTGGTTTAATAACTAAACTTGCCAGCACAGGCAGGAAATAGTATTTCCTATGTACATCCTGGCACCAAGTCTCGATTGCAGGGGAAGGTTTTTTCATTTTCTCTTAAAAATGCAGTAGGCTGGGAAGAGCAAAGTGTTGCCTCGGAAAGGAGTTTGCTCATTTGGATTTTTGATTGCCAATTCAGAGAAAGGGTTTGGACCTGCTCAATGGGGGATGGAAGACTTTACAAACACTGAGTGATAGAGCTGGCTGGAGTTCTGCAGCAATAACAACAGCTCGTGTTCATTGCAATCAGAATTTTCCTCTTCTTTTGCAGGTCTATTCACAGGCAGCTTATGTGTTTCTATAAATGCTATCGAGTGCTGCCTTAAGGCTTTGTTGTGCTGCATAATATTAAGGAACAACAATAGGAAACAGCTGTTCCTAAAGAGCTGCACAGTTAATTACAGCATACATCTACAGCCTGTCCCCATGCCACACATTAAGGAAGTTCTCACACGTGTACTATCCATATATCAATGGAAGATGCTCAACATAGTTCGACACATTCCAAGTGAAAAATAATAGGAACCAGACTCAGATGCTCACACTGCCCGTGCTGCAGGAGAAACGAAAAGCAACGCACATTAGTGTTACAGCAATAGCAGCATCACAGAGTAAGTCCGCGTGTATTTTTTCATTTGTGTATGTATCTCTACAATAAATACTAGATGGTCTAACATCTGGCTTGTCAAAGAAGTTTGTCAGGTATTTCACAGATGTGTTATACTTTTATTATTACAATCTGGAATAATCGCAGTCTGGCATAGAAAGAAATAGTATTTATAATCATGTTCCTCACCCAAATACATCCCAATCTCCAAGATATGCACATGAAACATTTAAATGAAGAAATAACTGCAGGATGATAAACCCTACATTTATAAGTGCTTTATACTACAATTTATAACAGGCACATTTTCTCAGATCTTGGCTTTCTTTAATAACTTTTCAATTCTTAGGCACAGCTGGAAGCCTAAAAATAGGGTATAGAAAACTGACATGTTTTGTTGAAGGTAATTGAAAGGGTGCCATGTTAATCTTGCCAGGGCCAGGTTAAAGCAGTTCCCTGTGTCCAAAAGAAAAAAACTAACAGCATTTACGACGTACATGTTGGCCACAAATGCAGATATTTAATGTGGAATTCAAAATGAAGAATTCTTCTCAAATCTTTTCTGTTCTCAAACGTGGTCAAGATTACCAACATTTCTCTCAAAAATTCTCCTGTTCTTTGGCTGCTCTGGTGTCCAGGATTTTGTTCTAGACCTACTTTTTCGGTGGACTCACTGCAAAGTTCGGAAAGTCATTTAACTTCTATGGACCTCAGCTTCCACATGTCTACTTTGCTGTTGGGAATATTTGCTCTCAGAAAGGTCTTTAGAAAGAGATGTTCTGCAACCTCTGAATAATACTTCTGTAAAACATAGGATAGCACTATATTTTGGGAGAATCAATAAAAATACAATTAAAAAGACCACAGACTATGTAAATTTGCCAGATTAAAAATAAACTATCTGCTTTTGGGTCATTCTTTTGAAACCTGAACTGTGAAATAATTGCTTGCCCACAAAGAGTTGTCATGTTTTGCTAAGATTTTATTACAATGAAAGGAAAGCACAAATATTTGTGGGTTGATACTATGAGATGACAAAGCAAATATTCTTTAGTCATCAGGCAGTGATCAGAGCCAGACTTTGAGGAGTATTCAGCACTTACAGATAACTCTTCTTGTCCCGTGAGGATATTGCCTTGGCATCCTCCAGACTGGGCCAAGCTATGCACCTCCAGCCATGCACCAATTGCACCCTACTCAGGAAGGGACTGTGTCAATAAAATATCATTTAAATGTCTTTAAATGACAAAGTACGTTCCTGAGTAAACCGTGACATCTCCACCAGAGCTGGGGTGCCTGACCCTAGACACTACACACGAAGGGTAAGTGTGAGACTAAACTCCATTAGCAGAAGCCTGCAATTATGGTTACCCTGAAGGTCCTGCTGAGCCACTGCATGGTGACAGACTTTGGAAGAGGTGAAGCAGCTGTCCCTTGTGTTTGCAAGCTAGCTGGAGCTCATGAACTTTCCTCTGACCTCTCTTCTAATTTGAGACTTCGTGGCTTTTTAATGATTTAAAATTTGAACCTGAATGCATATGTATACATGTCTGTACACAGTGCCATATATATAATCTCCACCAGGCTAAAGTTAGGTTCTCCACAGCTAAAAGGAATAAGGGACAAAAGTAGCTCTCTTTTGAGTCATCCTTTCCCTACTCAGCATTACTAAAAGCAGCTAAATGTCAACACAACATTAAGTAGTTGTAGAAGCACTGTCAACGCTACTTCTGGCTTAGAATACATCTGCATTGTTGGGCTTTTAACATGAACCCACTGATTCTGGTCATTGCGGTACCTAGTTCAGAGGTCACACTGGTATCTCTACATTGCTCTGAAAGTGCCAGCTAAGGCTTGCCATTATCCCGCAGGCCACCGCTCTGGACATGGCTTTGGCTCGAAACAGGAGCATGGTAAGAGTGGGCATGAATTCCTCTTTGGGAAGGATTTAGATCTCTCTGTCTGAGTCGGATTTCTTTTTGCTTGGGGAAGCCAGGTAGTCTCACAGAATCACAGCACCACTCTGGTCGGAAAAGACCTACAAGATCATCAAGTCCAACTTTTATCTGTATCACCCCTAAACCAGATCTCTAAGCACGTCATCCATGCGACTTTTAAACCCACCCAGGGATGGTGACTCAACCACCTTCCTGGGCAGGCCATTCCAATGCCTCACAACCCCCTCAGAAAAAATGTTTCCTAAGGTCCAGCCTATCCCTCCCCTGATGCAGCTTTAGGCCATTCCCTCTAGTCCTATCGTTGTTTCCTTGTGAGGAGAGGCCAGCACCTATTTCTCTACAATGCTCTTTCAGAGAGTTGTAGATAGTGATGAGGTCTCTTCTCAGCCTCCTTTTCTTCTTCAGATTAAAGAGCCTCAGTTCCCTCTACATAAGGCTTCCATAAGATCCATGCTGCATCTACACTGGCCTAGAGGAGACCCTCTACTCAAGATTTCTGCTGAAATCCAAATTGCAAGGTTTTCCTTATGACAGCATTGGTTTGTTGTCTGACATTTAGCAATGAATAGGTGTTCAAATGCAAGAGTTATGAACTCTGTATGGGTACATAAAGAGGAACAGAGACACATGAAATGAAAAACCTGTATATGAAAATCTAAGCCTCTCCCATGATCAGCAAAGGACCAAGATTCTTCAGATAGCACAACTGAATGCCACTGGTCTCTGCTTTCACTTTCTTATGGAAGTGCAATCTTATGGAAGCTGAAACTACAACAGAGATCTCTCCCTACCTTAGCTGATGATTGCACAGAGACTAAAGAAACAGAAACATCCATAACACCAACCTGACACAGAATGGAACAAGGTGACTTTTTACTGGATGCCTGAGATAATCTGGGGAACTGACAACTGACATATTAAAGAGGGAATTTGAGAAGAAAGTTGAAGCAGTTAAAAATGTCTGTCTCTTCCCAATAATCTTTCTACAAAAGCAGCCAAGCAACCCACAGCATTTATTCCCTCTGATGCTAGTACATGTTGGCACAAACCATGCAGAGAAGTTCCATCATCTGTGTTGTGCAGCTTCTCTCTGTGAAGACCAACAACACCTGTGAATGTTTTCAGACTGAGTGTGTTGACTGAACTTCCCTGATACATAAAACCTCAGTGTATGTCCTCTCAGCCATCAGTGGGCTGGGATTTCTTACTGTTGCACCTTATCATCTGCTTGGAGCTGCAATTCAAAACATGCTTCATTGTTTTCACTGGGCTCAGGTCTTCTAGTTGCAATGATGACTCATGTCATCATTCTTAGAGATAGTCTGGACCTACTTGAAGTTCTAAACACATGCCTCTGAGTAGTTTAAACACTGTAATATACACAACTAACATAGAGGACTTGTCTGAGGATATTCTAGGGGCCAGAAGTATTAACAGTTTCCAAGCAGGATTAGAAAAATCATGTAGGTCCATCAGTGGAAGATCACTAACTGCTGTATGTGAAACCTGCAGAACATGTTAGGGGAATCACTGCTGTGTACAAATCCTGCATGTCAGCCTCTTCCTGTGCATTGATTACTGGACACGGCTGAAAAAACAGCTAATGCTCAGGACTCAGTCTGGCAGCTCTTCTAGGAAGGAGAAACAATAACAGGGGCATACAACTGTGAACCAGAAAGTCAATACAGGCAGCAATGAAGCCAAAGAATCAAAACTAAGTTTATTTTTAAATTAAACCTTGATGTAAGCAAAGCACTGCCTATAAAATCGCTCCATAACTCTCCTGCCCCTTCCTTATTCCAGACCTAGTTTGTATGACACTGCTAGCGGCACTTGCCAGTCTACTCAGGAGTCAGCTACAGGACAGTCTTGGTGTTTTAACTTTCATGAAAACCACCCTGAACCCTCATTTCCTTCAAGCACCTGAAACTAATCCTTCAAAATCAGTCACCACTCTGGCTAACAGATTGTTGCTGCTTTTCAGACATTCAAAATTGCCTACTTCTACAGCAAATGATTAGTCCAATAGAACGAGGCTGCTCCTGGGTTCTCATTAGTTCTTTTAATATGGTTATTTCCTTTACCTCCTACCACTCACATTTAAAAGTGATTCATTTAATAGGATCATGGAACCACAGAATGGTAGGGGTTAGAAAGACCTCTCAAGATCATTTAGTTCAACCTCCCTGCCAGAGCAGGCTCTGCTACAGTAGTTCCCACAGGAGCATGTCCAGGTGCATTTTGAATGTCTCCAGAGTTGGAGACTCCACATCCTCTCTGGGCAGCCTGTTTCAGAGGTCTGTAACCCTCACTATTGCAGACTTTTCCCCTATGTTCAAATTAAATGTCCTGTGTTCTAGTTTAAACCCACTGCCCCTTGTCTTATTTCTGGGCAGCACCAAGAAGAGCCTGCTCCCATCATCCTGACACTCATTCATTAGATACTCACAAGCATTGATGACATCTCCCCTCAGTCTCTTCCTCTCCAGGCTGAATAGCCCCAGCACTCTCAGTCTCTCAACATAAGATGCTCCAGACCCTTCATCCTCTTAGTGACTCTGCCCTGGCCTCTATCCAGCAGCTCCTTGTCCCTCTTGAATGGGGGAGCCCAGAACTTGGTACAATATTCCAGATGTGGCCTCACTAGGGCAGAGTAGAGGTGGGGGAAGAACCTCCCTTGACCTACTGGCAACACTCTTTTTCATGTATCTTAGGAGACTGTTGAACTTCTTCTCCATAAGTGCACACTGCTGGCTTGTGGTCAGCCTGTGGTCTACCAGCACCCCTAGGTCCATTTCCCTGGAGCTGTTCTCCCCCAGGTCAGTCCCCAGACTGTACTGATCCATGGGGTTGTTTCTCTCCAGATACAGCATCTGCACTTCCCTTATGGAACCTCATCAGTTTTCTTTCTACCCAGATCTCCAGCCTGTCCAGGTCACACTGGGTGGCAGCACAGCCCTCCAGTGTGTCAGTCACTCTTACCAGCTTTGTGTTATCAGCAAACTTGCTGAGGGGGATTCTGTCCCCACATCCATATCATTAATGAATATATTGAATAGGACCGGACCCAGTCTGACCGTTGAGGAGCATCACTAAGCACAGGCCTCCAGCTTGACTCTGTCCCACTGACTACAACTCTGAGTTCTGGACTTTAACCTGTTCCCAACTCATCTCACTAACCAATCATCCAGTTCAACCTTCTTGAGTTTGACTGTGAGGATGTCATTGGAGACCGTGTCAAAAGCCTTCTTAAAGTCAAGATAGACCACATCTACCACCCTTCTCTCATCTGTCCCCTGAGTTACATCTTCATAAAAAGCTCTCAGGTTAGTCAGGCAGGACTTTTTGTGAAGCAGTTTTCTTTAGTGGCTGGAAAATATGCTTTTGAGGTATTTCTGTTCAGAAATACTTTACAAAGATAAGATGTGCTTCAAAAGGGATGCTACACCAACACAACATTTCCATGTAAAGCAGACAAACCACAGAGTGACTTGGTGTTTGTGTTACTGGCAATATTTTTGTGGGGGGAAAAAAAAAAAAAAAGAAAATCCTGCCCAGGTACTTAAATAAACAGGCAAAAGTAAGACTCAGCTCTGTCTGAATTCAGAGAAAGACATTTAAAGGTTCATGTGTTTTCTCCCAGTGCCTAGGAAGTCTAAAATACAACTAAGGCTGTTAAAGCAATTTGAAGGCTACTAAATGTGGGGAATCAAACCAAGACACTGGTGGTCAGGGAATGGGCTGTATCATTTAGGACAGTTTATTAGACATAGAAGAATCACAAAAACTTTCCACTCTGATTAAAATGGAAGCGTTTGCAGTAAATATACAAACTTTTTGGGTACGACATGTATTTCATTATTCATATCTATCTATATATATGTGTGTGTAAAACAGGTATCATTTAAAGTATTTCAGGTAGCGATAAACATGAGTTTAAAAATGACATTGAATTATGGCTTCTGAAGCAATCAAAATATTTCATTTGGAAGGAAAGGCACAGTGCTCAGTTTTTCTTCCCTCTGAAAATGTTTACATAATTCAACAAACATTTCTGTTGACCTGAACAGAATGATTTCATGAAGGAAAGAAGGAAGTACCAATCATAGTATTTGGTCCAAATCTTTAAGCTTGAAAGATAAGGCCTTCTTTCTGATATTCTTAAAAATTTATATCTCCTTTTTTTTAGTGCTCTTTAAGTCCTGCAGCTTGACTGCCTGGCTTGTGCTTTTTTCCAGCTGCTCACAATGCAAAATTAGACACATTTTTTTAATATATCCTGGGGGGTGGGGTGGGGGGTGGATCTTGCCACTGGATGCTACAAAATATCCTCAAATCAAGAGCTTTTTTGTGTTAAACAATTCAAATCTCAGGAGATCACCCACCCAATTTACCAGGTACAGATATAGTCCCTCTCCCACTCACAATGAGTGCAGTGAATTCCATACAGGATCCCGGGGGAATTAGAAGAAATGTTTTAATGTTCAGCAATAGTCTTTAATTTTGCATTCCAATTATGTCACGGACCACTCTTCCTTCTTGAGGCATCTTTCTTCCTCGGAAAGTAGATATTATATAGTCCTTTCTCTAAACATATTGGCTGATCCTATGACTAACTAGTTTGTTGGGTTAATACCAGTGAGCAGATTCTTTTCTAACATACCACCAGCAAAATAGTTATGGAGACGGTGCATCCCTAAGGGGAGGAGGTCTCTACGCCCATGGTTAAGATTACTTGGCTTTTCCCTGTTCCTTACAGGTTTTCTTTCTAGTTCCTTACAGCTTTGCTACGTGAAGTGGCCCAAAGTCTTGTGCAAGGCAGCTCTGCCTCAGGCTGTGTGTTTTGGAGAACTGCTCGCATTACTAATAAGACAATAATCCATACTGCAGCTCGATTAGCAGTCAAAGTGGTTGACAAAATCTGTAATTATCAAAAGTCTCTTGTGCTGACATATCAAAACAGACCTCTCAAACCGCAACAGGGAACAGCCACAATAAAGGGTTCTCTGCTCTATTAACTGTAAGGAAAGCCAGTAGCAGCTTGGCCTGAATAAAACATACTGTGGAAGGAAGAAATATTAGAATCAAATGCTCATATAAAAGCTGTGCTGCAACATCAATAATCTTCAAAGTACTTAACTGGGGAGGTAGGAGCTGTGATGCCTGTTTGACAGGAAGGGAGAAGGAGGCATGGAGACGCAGTGTGTTTTTTTGCAGGCCAGTGAAAGCCCCACAGAGCACCCTGGGACACAGAAATACAGGTGCCCAGGAAGAGATGCTAATGATCCCCCCTCAGTTCTGGAGTAGAATTCTTTTACTACTAATGCAGTCAGAAACAGCTTGCCTTGATAGAAATGGAATAGCTTTCCATAGCTATCATTCTATGGATAGAAATGGAATTGCTTTCTTTTGGACAGTACAGAAAGCATCCAACTAGGAACAGCAACAGTTGTCACCTCTGGGGTGTACAGTTTTCATAAGTGAGCAAATAAAGTATGAAAATCAAAAGAGATTGCACCGAGGAAATGTATTTTTTTTCTAAAAACTGAAGCAGAAATAGTACTGATGGTGTAGTTGAGAGCACATTGCCAGGAAGGATGTTAACTATGGATTCTACAAGCTTTCCCTTTGGTAGTACCCATCCATGGTACTAGGGAGAGGTGGGTACCCTGGGAGAGTTGGGACATGCAAGACGGTTATGAAAGCTCTCTGGCAACCTGGATGCTGTTCCCACCTGCAATAAGGGTGGCATTCACAGCAGTCTAGTACAAAAGCCAAGCTGAATGGAGCTGTAAATTAATTTAGGAAAGTAAGCAGACACACAGGTGGGGTCTGTTCTGGGCTGGCATGTTCAGCTATTTCTGAGCAGACAGTCACTTCCTTCTCCGGCCTGAAAAGAGCCTCATCCCACACAAAGTTTCCAAGCCTTTCATTAGTGGTTGTGTTAGTGTATAATGGCTATAATGAGAAGGCCATAAAAATCCAAAGTTAGCTGAGGGTCCTTAACCATTTTAAACACAGCTCTCTTTCCAGAGTTTTATTTAAACTTCAGTGACTACCGCAGAAGATCAAGCAACAAGAAACAACATTTGTATTACAGCTGTATTATTTAATTCCCATTAGCTGAAAATGCCACAGTACTAGGCAGTAGCTCAGGAAAATAAGTGGTGACAGGTAAAAGAAAAATACTCTTCCCGTACCTCTTCAAGCCACTTTAAAGTTGGAGGCTCTGCAATGTCACTTGCACCTAATGGATCCTGTTTGAGGCTACACTATTTAGCCAAACGTTACCCATTCAGAACAAAATGGACCTTCCCACTTTGAAAGACATGGTACTCTTTCTGACAGTGATTTTGACTGTCAAATTATCATAGCATCATAGGATCATTGGAGATTGGAAGGGACCTTGAAATATCATCTAGTCCAATCCCCCTGCCAGCGCAGGACCACCTAGACCAAGATGCACAGGAACACATTTCAAACGTCTCCAGAGAAGGAAACTCCACAACCTCCCTGGGCAGCCTGTTCCAATGCTCCGTCACCCTCACTGGGAAGAAGTTCCTTCTGATATTTATATGGAACCTCCTATGTTCCCGCTTACACCCATTGCCCCTTGTCCTATCACCAGATGACATTAAGAAGAGCCTAGATCCATCCTCCAGACAAACACCCCTCAAATATTTATAGACATTAATGAGGTCACCTCTCAGTCTCCTCTTCTCCAAGCTAAAAAGACCCAGCTCCCTCAGCCTTTCCTCATAAGGGAGGTGTTCTACTTCCTTCATTATCCCCGTTGCTCTATGAAGGAGTCCCTCCAGCAGATCCACATCCCTCTTGAACTGAGGAGCCCACAACTGGACACAATACTCCAGATGTGGTCTCACCAGTGCAGAGTAGAGGGGGAGAAGAACCTCTCTAGATCTGCTAACCACTCCCCTTCTTAACCACCTCAGGATGCTGTTGGCCCTCTTGGCCACAAGAGCATGTTGCTGGGTCATGGCCATCCTACTGGCCACCAGTACCCCCAGGTTCTTTTCTCCCACACCGCTCTCCAACAGGTCAGTACCCAAACTATACTGTCTCTTGCGGTTGTACTTAACCAGATGCCTCACCTCAGAGGTGAGGCTGACCAGTCTATACTTACTTGGGTCTTCCTTCTTTCCTTTTTTGAAGACTGGAGTGACTTTTGCTGTCCTACAGTCCCTAGACACCTCTTCCGATTCCCATGACTTAGCAAAGATGGTGGAGAGTGGCCTAGCAATTACTTCTGCCATCTCCCTTAGCACATGCAAGTGCATCCCATGGATTTATGTACATCCAGTTTGATCAACTTATCCCTAACCCAGTCCTCATCAACCAAGGCAGGCTCCTCTCTTGCCTTGACTTCCTCTGGACCCTCAGCAGTCCGGGGTTTGATATGAGGACAGCCCCCCAGAAGTATAGACAGAGGCAAAGAAGATGTTCAGTATCTCTGCTTTCTCTGTATCCTCTGTCTCCAGGGCACCCACCTCATTCAGCAGGTGGCCTACATTGCCTGTAGTTTTAGCTTTACCTGCAATGTATTTGAAGAAGCCCTTTTTGTTGCCCTTGACCTCTTTTGCAAGGTTTAATTCCAAGGAGGCCTTGGCTTTCCTAGCCCTTCACTTACATTCTTCTGGTTTTGAAGGTGCATTAATGCGACCGTATGTGGTGGGAATCTAGGTGCTCAAAAGCTTCAACTTACTGTCTGGTTTAATTAGAGAATGGTTTTACTGGACAGCCTAAAATGTTGCAAGTAGTAGTCCAACTTGATTATCTCCCTGAAATGCTTATACATCAATGCACGGAGCA
>VXBP01003167.1:0-29560 GCA_013400115.1 Rhinopomastus cyanomelas
AGAACTTGGATGAAGGAGAGGAAGCCTGGAGAAGGCAGTGCTCATCACTAATCAGTGTGGACTGGGTTAGGGTGCTGAGAGAACTGGCTGATATTGCCCTACCACTATCTATCATCTTTGCCAAATCGTGACAGACAGGAGAGGTGCCTGAGGACTGGAGGGGAGCCAATGTCACTCCAGTCTTCAAAAAGGGCAAGAAAGAAGTTCCAGGGAACTATAGACCAGTCAGCCTCACCTCCATCCCTGGAAAAATGATGGAGCGGCTCCTGCTAGAGGGCATCTCAAGGCACTTGGAAGAGAAGAAGGTTATCAGGAGTAGTCAGCATGGATTTATGAAGGGGAAGTCCTGCTTGACTAACCTGATAGCATTCTGTAATGCAATAACTGAATGGTTGTAATTGAATGTTGTTTGAGGTTTTTGTGTCTTTGTGATATGGAAACATTTCTGTTTGAAAGACTGATGGGCAGAAATCTTTCTGAACTACTCCATGCTTTCAGGCAGGAGCAGGGAACAGAGAGCTACGGGCATCCTTTGGGAAAGGAGGTCAAAGCTGCAGTGGGTGGGAATAGGGAAAGTGCCCATCAAACACATGCAAATACAGTGTTGGGAGAAAAATCTAGACATTTTGCTTTTGTAATAAGTACTTGACAATATAAATTGGAATCACAGACTTTTGATTGTTGTTATGAATGGGAATTGCCTGATTTATGAAGTAAGAAAAACTCAACCATTTTCAGAGTGAAATTCTCGCCTCTGTTGAGGGGGCAGCACAGCCTGTTAGATGAGAGTAGCAGTTATTAGGTTCTATTATTCTTTTTGTTTTGTTTGAGGCAGCAGCATTACCCCTGGAACGTATTAGACACTGGAACCAGGTAACATTGTGACTTATTTACTTTAGTTTAATTAATATTGAACAACCTGAAATCAAACTTATTTCCTCTATCTTGTCCACAGTTCTTTGGCAGTTTATGCATCACTTCTTGAGTGTTGCTGACTTGGCCAGTGTTTTCATGCATTTCCAACAGTACCACATGCCAGATCACTTCAACATATTTTGTGTTAGCAGATAACATCTAAAAATAAAAGATAGAACAATTCTTAGGCCTCATGCAGATTTTTTGGGGGTGTATAGACTGAGTGAGTTAATCAGACATACAATTATTACGTACTTGTAGACCAGGCATGATCTTTATGTTAAGTATTAACTATAGGAAACAGTATATCATTGTGAAGTACTAACAAGTCTGAAATCTTCAGATTCCAAAAATGAGACAGAAGACTTGATTAAACAACTGCTTTTTTGTTACGTGATGATGAAATGAAGGATCCAGTTCTGATCTTATGATCCAGACTGATCTTATGATCCAGTTTTCCAAAGCAGCACACTGGTTTCAGAGCTTGCATTTAAAAATTGCCTTTATCCTTCAGAGAAACACAATGAATAGTTGGAAGGAGTGAAAATCAGCAGCTGTTGAGTGCTGTGTGTTAGTAGGCAATACAGAGCAGCAGGCACAGATGCTGAAGGAGTTAACTGCAGTGGGAATGTCAGGAAAGGATGGTACATTAGGAAGAATGTCCAAACTTAAGCAAGGCTGGCACTGGAAAAAACACTACTCTTGTTTTTATATACCTTGATGAGATGGAGAAAGGTTTCATTCTTTCTCATTATTTATACCAAAGTAAAACAAGTATAAAATAACCTTCATTGAGGTTTGGGTTTTTTTTCCAATATGGCACACAAATGCAGAATTGTTTCTAAAATTCTTACAAGATAGCTTTGGTTTTACATGGATTGTCTGAGAAACCTTTCATTCTGTGTCTCACCAGGCTTTGCTTGTGTGTAGTCTGGCACCCTGGCCTGTATCAGGAATAGCGTTGCCAGTGAGGGGCAGGAAGGTGATCCTGCCTGTCTGCTCATCTTGGTGAGGCCACACCTCAAGTCCTGTGTCCAGTTTTGGGGTCCTCACTACAAGAGGGACATTGAAGGACTAGAGAGCTGACAGAGGTGGCTACCAAGCTAGTTCCAATATGTTCCAACATGTGTTGCGTGAGGAATGGCTGAGGGATCTGGGGCTGTTTAGCTTGGAGCTCTCTACAACTACTTGAAAGGAGGTTGTAGAGAGGCGGGGGTTGGTCAGTTCTAGATTTGGTTGGCAGGTAAGCAGAAATATGATAATCCCTTAGTTAAACAAAAAAAAAAAATATAGCTATTAGTATCAATCCTTCAAGTGTCTTTTTCTTTTGTTCTGTGTTTAATTTATGTCAGACAGTTTTGACTCCTACATAAATACAAACAAATCAATGACAGAACAATATGTAGGGAAACAACAGGCCATGATAGTAAAGCCATTTCCAGGCTCAGTGTTACTCATTAGTATGCTACAGAGTAGAGAAAGCACTCAAAAAGCACAGAACTACTGAGGAGACAGTTGGCTCATCCTCCTGCTGCAGCAAACTCACATAATGGTATGAAATTGAGACTTTATCTTCTTTGCCTGTGAGAGTTACCAAATAAAAGGGCTTCAGGTGGAACCTGCAGTAGCTTTTAGGACCCAGGCAGAACCGCACCCAGACCTGCTGTACTGTTTTTAGTGACTCTAAACTACCCACAGAGTAAAATGGGAACTGAGAAAACTGCTGATTTTTACATTGGCACCTTTCATGTGATGATAGTATTAATATTGTTTTTCTTCCAGAAGCTTTATGCCCAGATGTTGTACTGTTCAGGGGACCTGCTCTCTCAGATCTTAGGCAAAGAAGGGTGCCAGGTGCTCGTTTTGGACAAGTTACACACAACAATATACGGGATCCTTTTAGTGGACAAATGTACTGTCTTACCGTTCTGTAGAAGACTGGGCAGAAAAGGCATATTGGAAAGATGTCAGGAAAAAAGGGCTACAAGCTAGCTTCAGAGGTTCAACACACTAGTCCAGTCATGGCTGTAGCAGTACAGGTTACAAAGATTCCCCGTCTTTCCGTCTCAAAGGCGCTTCCCCACAGGACTCAACTGACATGAGCAGAGTGATAGTAGGCAAGGAGCAATAAAGGAAGAGGAGAAGCCCTTCTCTCTTCAAGTTCTTTGTAGAACCACCAAGAAAATTGCTTGAGTTTAGTGTTTTACAGGCTTTCTTGTTCCTCTGTATGCTGCCCTCTTGCTGTTTAGATCCCATTATGGACCTACAGGCAGCCTCTAAAGATCAGATAGCAAGTAGTTGCAGGAGATGTGGAGACACAGGAGTTTCAGTGGACATGCCAGAAAAAGTGTGGTAGAGAAGATTCATCTCCTCAGAGCAGTGAATTACCACCTATGTTTTTGTTCTGTTTGCCCTGCGAGGTTTTCCCACGAGAGGGTACAAATGCATTAACTATTCTATCATCTCACTTGCATCCTCCCTGTATAAGAACTAGGCATTCTTTTTTGTTCCATTTTGACTGATTGATGTAATCAGACTGGGCTGCTAATCAGAGTGATTTTGGTAGCCTAATTCTGTACTTGGTCTCTCTCTGTTTGTGCTTTCAAGGTCTTTGACAGAGTCCGAGAAGATTGCCCCAATTTTCATGAGAAGATTAAGCCTATTAATGCTGAACTCACTCAGCCCAAGCTGGCCATCAATGCTGAAGATGAGGAGGAGCTCCTGACCCGGATCAATATTGTCTTCCACTGTGCAGCAACAGTTCGCTTTGATGAACCACTGAAGTATGTCTTGCTTTCTCCTTTGTGTATTTACCACCCATGAACCAGAATGCACAACACAAGGAGCAATGGGTGTAAGTTGCAGCAAAGAGGGTTCCGCCTCAACACAAGGGGGAACTTCTTTGCTGTGAGGGTCACAGAGCACTGGAACAGACTCCCCAGGGAGGTCGTGGAGTCTCCTTCTCTGGGGACTTTCAAGGCCCGCCTGGATGCGTTCCTCTGTGATCTGTGTTAGTTTTGTCCTGCTCCGGCAGGGGGGTTGGACTCGATGATCTCTTGGGTCCCTTCCAACCCCTAACATCCTATGATCCTATGATCCTATGATCCTAAGAGAGAAATGAGATGCTGTTTAAGAAAATAATCTGTCAGAAGCATTTAAATAGGCAGCACTCAGTGTAATTAACTGTTTACAATAAATGCTCAGTTTTTAAGGGAGCTTGCATGGGAGTGCCTGCCCAGGCAGACTTTCCATTAAGGAAGAAGAACAGAAATCAGCCATTAAACCAAGGTGAGCTGTGTGCTTCTATGTAAATAGTAAATGTCAACAAACCAAGGTGGATGATGTGGATTGCCAGATCTTCACAGTTCTTGTGAAAAACACTGAAAAGTGGAAAACACAAGTATTAATATCAGTCTTCATTTGCTCATACATAGGCTAAATAGATATCCACTGTGCCTACCACAAATCATTGCTTTTAGCAACAAAGAATTAGAGAACCGACCAGAAAGGAGCAGCTCATGATTTATTCTGCAGTTATGTGTAACTCTTGGCAAGTTAAGTAGCCAAGAAGCACTACAGTGCTTGAATAGCCATAAATGTACTTAGACCAATGCAAGAGTGAATAGGCTATAAAAAAAGGCCTCAGTGGCACGTAACATTAAAGGGAAGCTACTATTTTATTAAGGAGGAGAGCTAGAAAGATTTTGAAAGAAAAAGTTAAAAATGGTTGTCTGCTCTCAGGCAGTGTAGGAACTATTTACAGGCTGATTGTATGTCATCTGTCAAAATCCCTCTAAAAGAACAAGGAAAATCCAGTGTGATTAAAAAACAAAATGTAAGAAGTTGTTAAAATCAAATTATTTCTGTCTGAATAATAAAGTATATCATATGAGTAAAAGTTCTAGTAGGTTAAGTGTGAAAGCACAACAATGCTGTGCTTTTATAAGAATTCTGAGCAACAATTTACTGACAACACCAAAAACAGTATATCTATTGTTCAAACGTGGCAGAATATGTAGAGTCAATAGATAAGGCAGGTGCAAAAGCAGTGCTGTCAAGATACTGGAAAAAGGAACAGAGAATCTCAATTAATTACTGTCATCAACATGCAGTACATTTAGAGAATTCTCCAGGAGGAATTCTGGAGGGAAGGAATCTGAGAAACAGTGTTGCACTGAAATATTAGTAGATATTTCAATAGTTTTAATATAATTAGAAAAAATAAAGAGTAACAAATGGCCAGGGTTAAATTATACTCGCCTAGAAAGCTTAAAAGAACTCTGAATGCATCAGTAGAAATCTGTGCTGGGAATGAATCCCGAGTGCAGTTGTGTTCACCATCTCTCAGAACAGGTGCAATCATAGAGAAATGTACACAGAAGAGTAACTTTTATATGAAGGTAGCTAAAGTAGATACATGTATCCTGCCGGAATGAGAGGAGGAAACAGAAATGTATAGAAAATGCTGTCCTTTAATAGCAGCATACAAAAAAACCCCAACTGTGTGTGCCTTTAGGCGCATTACATTAGTAATACAGCCTCTGTTTTCTTTCATCTGAACTATTTACAATTTCTCTTCAGCGTTGGTGCAGTTAGTGTCTTCAGCATACACTGCAGTGTGTATTTTTACAGATGGCATTTTTACAGTCTTGTATGTGTTGTTGGAAGTTCCCGCTGAACAGATTGCACATTCCTTCACCTTTTCACTTCTGTGCTGGGAAGTCTCCTTTCTTCCAGTATGAAGCATGCAATGGAGTTTAACAACTGCTCACTGAGATCCATTGCAGATAGTCTCTAGAACAACTTCTACCTATGTCTGGGTGTTTCAAGACCATCCTCACTAACCAGCACTCTTTTTCTTGTATGCCTATCAATTGTCTTCTCCAGTCCTTCAGAATTTACGCTCTTCTCTCTAATTCTCTCTTCTTTCAATATGAATCTAGTTTGTTTTGGTGGGCCCAAGGACCCTTTGCTGCTCTCTAAAACTGTGTGTTTATCTCATTTAGCAGTAGTCCCTTAAGGAGAAGATTGAATGGAGCTGTACTGTTTGGGATGATTGTAAGGGTCTAGTGAGATGATGTAGGGACACAACTAAGAAAGCCAAGGCCTCCTTGGAATGAAACCTTGCAAGAGGGGTCAAGGGCAACAAAAAGAGCTTCTTCAAATGCATTGCAGGTAAAACTAAACCTGGAGACAATGTAGACCCCCTGCTGAATGAGGTGGGTGCCCTGGAGACAGAGGATACAGAGAAAGCAGAGATACTGAGCACCTTCTTTGCCTCTGTCTATACTTCTGGGGGCTGTCCTGATGTGAAGCCCCAGATGACTGAGACCCCAGAGGAAGCTGAGGCAAGAGAGGAGTTTGCCTTAGTTGATGAAGACTGCATTAGGGATAAGCTGAGAAACTGGATGTACATAAATCCATGTGCCCTAATGGGATGCACCCGCGAGTGCTAAGGGAGACAGTGGAAGTCATTGCTAGGCCACTCTCCATCATCTTTGCTAAGTCATGGGGATCAGGAGAGGTGCCTGGGGACTGGAGGATAGCAAATGTCACTCCAATCTTCAAAAATGGTAAGAAGGAGGACCTGAGTAACTATAGAATGGTCAGCCTCTCCTCCATCCCAGGAAAGGTGATGGAACAATTTATCCTAGATGCTGTCTCTAGCACATCGAGGACAAGAGGGTCATTAGGGACAGTCGACATGGCTTCAGCAAAGGGAGGTCGTGCTTGACCAACCTGACAGCCTATTATGAGGGCATAAGCAGGTGGATAGATGATGGCAAAGTGGGGAATGTGGTCAATCTTGGCTTTAGTAAAGCATTTGACGTGGTCTCCCACAGCATCCTTGCAGCCAAACTGAGGCAGTGTGGTCTGAATGATTGGGCAGTGAGGAGAATCGTGAACTGCCTTCAGGATAGGACCCAGAGAGTAGTGGTCAATGGGACAGAGTGTAGTTGGAGCCCTGTATCTATTGGAGTTTCCCAAGGGTCAGTACTGGGACCAATACTATTTTTGTGGTTAGCAGATTGAGAGAGGTTCTTCCACCCCTCTACTCTGCCCTAGTGAGACCACATCTGGAGTATTGTGTCCAGTTCTGGGCCCCTCAGTTCAAGAAGGAAACGGAGCTTCTGGAGGGAGTCTAGTGTAGAGCAACGAGGATGATGAAGGCAGTGGAAGACCTCTCTTATGAGGAAAGGCTGAGGAAACTGAGTATCTTTAGTTTGGAAAAGAAGAGACTGAGGCGTGACTTCATTAATGTCTATAAATATGTGAGGGGTGGGTGTCAGGAGGATGGAACCAGGCTCTTCTCAATGTCATCTAGTGATAGGGCATAGGGCAATGGTTGTAAGCTGGAACACAGAAGGTTCCATATAAATATGAGAAGAAACTTCTTCACAGTGAGGGTGACAGAGAACTGGAACAGGCTGCTGAGGGGGGTTGTGGAGTCTCCTTCACTGGAGATGTTTAAAAGCCACCTGGATATGTTCCGGAGCAACTTGGTGTAGGTGACCCTGCTGTGTCAGGGGGATTGGACTAGTTGATCTTTCAAGGTCCCTTCCAGTCTCTAATGTTTTGCGATTCTGTAAACTGTAGTGCCTCAGTGGTCATGTATGTTGGAAGTACTTGTTCCAGGAAGATGCTGCAAATATGTCAGATGTAGAAATGGTGAAACATTACATCCAAGCTTTAGAATTTATTAAAAATGTTTATGAGACGTTCTGTGGCCAGAACAGCAAATCCAACAGCATTGCTCCAAAATCTGGTTTAACCTTCATTGAAGATTTATGCTCTTCTCTGACCACCTCTTTTTCCTTTCTTCCCTTTTTATTATTTTGCTCAGTTTTGATATGTTCTTTCTATTGAAATGTGTTTTCTTTATTTCCCCTGCCCTCTTTAGACATGCCCTGCAACTAAATGCAATGGGCACACAGCGGCTCCTAGAGCTGGCCCGGCAGATGCAGAACCTCGAGGCCTTCGTTCACATTTCCACCGCCTATGCAAACTGTATCCGGAAATGCATAGACGAAGTCATCTACCCTCCTCCAGCTGAACCCAAGAAGCTCTTCAATTTAGTAGAGTAAGTAGGAACTGTACTGCATCTTCTGACGCTGCTTTTGATGTCCTGTCTGAGTGTCCATTGCTGTGGGATTTCTGTTCATAATTGCTGTTACCGCTGTGCACCTTGTTCTGTGTGCACTGGACAAGGGGCAATGGGTGTAAGCTGGAACATAGGAGGTTCCATATGAATGTGAGAAGGAACTTCTTCCCAGCGAGGGTGACTGAGCACTGGAACAGGCTGCCCAGGAAGGTTGTGGAGTCTCCTTCACTGGTGATGTTTAAAACCCACCTGGATGTGTTCCTGTGTGACTTGGTGTAGGTGATCCTGCTGTTGCATGGGGATTGGGCTAGATGATCTTTTGAGGTCCCTTCCAATCCCATATGATTCTATGATTCTATGATTTTCCCTTGAAACCAATTTTTATGAATTTTTTGAAAACAGAAGAAAAAGAGACTCTGTTTCTGAGTCGTTTTATCTGGAGAGCAGTTGAAGTCATGCTTTGTAACCATGTGATTGAGCTTAACAAAACTTTTCAAAATACAAACATACCAGAAAAGAGTCTAAACCTCATTTAGTAATCATGTGATTTCAGGTGCCCCTGAATTCGTTCACTGTGTTGGGCTGGCATTGATTGATGTATTCCCCTCTCGTTTTGCCCTCTTGTTCCACCCGGAGTGGTTTAGCAGTGGTGCTGGTGGGTGAATGAGGAGTTTGCTGGGGAGGGGGAAAGGTTTTAAGGGAACACAGACTCTGTGTGCTGGGTGGAAGGTGGTCCTGGGAAGAGAAGGAGGTGGAGAGAAAGTTGTGAGAGACCATTTCTGACACAGTCTGTGCATTTCCGCTTTGTCTCTGTGTTTCGCCCTCGCAGCCTTGGCTGCCTGAGTGCCCAGACTCCGTTTTGGCTTTGGTTTTCCTCTGAGCTCTGCTCCGGGACTGCAACCTTCCCACTGGCCGCAGTCACTTCAGGGCCATGTTCCTTTGTGCCTGTCGTGCCGGTTCAGCACCCCCACTCCCCACTGCCTGCCTCCTGGCGCTTTGCCATTGCCACTGGCCTGGCAGCTACCCAGACTGCAGCACCAATTGTACTGTTTCTTTGTACATTAGTTATTTCTCCTCTTGTACCCTCTTTCCTCTCATTATCCCTCTTATTTTTCCCCATTAAATTTATAGCATTTTATTCCAGTTGCATGATCTCATTCTAAAATTCTCCTGTTAGAAAGAATCTGTCCTGTGGGGGTTCTGCCGCTGGCCCTAAAACCAGGACATTCACGCATCATTTTTAAAATGACTGTGTGATTTTGTGAGAGACCAGTATTCAGTAAGTTATGCAGAAGTGCATTTGCTCTCAGGAAAGGTGTTCTGATGCTTCTTTCTGTAAGACTCATTTCTGTTGTTATCCTGGTAAGATCTGAAATCCTTCATATCCTTCATATTCAGTTATCTCTTAAGCTTCCCACCTTTGTTTCCGATTATTTCCACAATCCTGTGATTCTAAACTGGAGTTAAATGAGGATGAGTCAGAAACAGGCTGTTATGGAAGGAGTTCAGTGTAACAATGCAGGGCTTTGAGGGAGCAATAAAAAGACTTGTTTCATTTACTTTGCTAATACGAAGAATAATTCGAGAGAATAACAAGCTCTGTTGATGAAGTCCTCGGGACATCTTCCACTTAGACTAGTTTTTCCCACATTAGTAATTTTGTTATAATTTCATATATTTGCAGTATTTACAGCGCTTGCCCGATTCACTTCATCCAAATTCCTGTAAATCTGTATTGCACTCAGGCTAGACCTTCTCTCCTGCTGCCCAAAGACTCACAGGGTTTTTACTGTCTTCTCATGTGCCAACTGACCTGTCCTTAATGATTTTAGTTGCCCATCCTCTCTTGTCTTTTCTTAACTCCACTTCCCTGAGGTGCAGGAGCCAGACAGAACTGCATGCTGTAATCAAGATGTGACCACTCTAAGTTTTAGTTAAGTAGTTTCAAAATGACACCTGGTCTTGTTCTCACTACCCGATGATGCCCAACATTTCATTGACTTCTTTGTCTGCTGCTACTCATTGAATTGAGATTTTATAGAGCCGTCTGCTTTGTTTCCAAGACTTCCTGCTGAGCTGCAGCTGCCAGTTCTGAGTTCAGCAACCTCTAAGATTAGTTTAGACTGCTTTTCCCTAAATGGATTACCTTACCTTTATTTACACTAAAGATAATCTGCCACCTTTTTGCTCACTGCCTCACTTTTACAATTTCCTACAGAGCTGAGCACTATCAATATTATATTTCACTGCCCCAGGAAGCTTGCCATCACTTGTGACCTTGGAAACAGTTAGTGCTGATGACTCAGATGAAAAAGGCAAAGGACCGAGTGCTAATCAGAAACATGCAGAAGTGGCCAGGTCTCTCAGAGGTTGCTACTTCAGCTGCTTCATGTAAGACACTGGGAATTCATGTATTGTGAATGTGCAGTAGAGGGGAGGTCGTTGAAATAAAGGTTGATGGGCTTTCAGATATGTTTCTCTTGGTGTCATTTTTGGTTGGTTTTGCTTAGCTGCATAATTAGAGATTTACTTTATTTACTAGAGTTTCCAATTCATTTTAGCGGTTTTTACTATGTCCCATACTCTAGAAGTTCACTCCCTTCCAGTATTTTTTGTGAGAGAGAAATCGCAGCACACTCTCAGCTAGTATGACATCTGTTTCTTTACACTGTTTGCAGGTAGCACTGAAGTTGCTCACTGCAAAGATAACTACTGCTTTCAAAGGTACTGGAACTGGATAGGGCCTTGTTGAAAATCCCTGTCTCCGGGGTCATTGATTTGTAAGGTGTTCTGCCATCAAAGGCAGTATATCAGAGAGATACATCAGGTGCAGTGTGTGAAGGAGCAGAATGGACAAATTCTCTAGGATGATGGGATGACTTGACCCAGGCAAAATGGAATAGAGAAAACTCTAAGGGAGTGTGAAAGGCAGAGGGGTACTTTGAGAAAAAGAGAGAGAGAGAGAGAGAGACAGAAGACAAAGCAGGGTTAGGAGGAGATGGGAGGCAACTTTCCTTACCATTTAAGCAGAAGAAATAATACATGAGTGTCTAGGCATGGAAGGGTTCAGTGAAAGGAGAGTAACAGATACTAGAATGTTACCTTCAAAAAGTGTGTGGTGAAGCAGAAAAGAGGGAAGAAATACAGGTCGTGTGTTACATCAGAAAACTGTGAAAGCTTCCGTTTACAAACAACCCCTCTCTTAAAATGCTGCTCTGCAAGTGCATTAAGAGGCTTGATTGCACAACCACATGCAATAACAGATCCATTTAATGATGCTTTTGGCCATGCACTTTATGCATGCTTATGATGCTTTAGTCAGTTGAAATCCCAAGTAGGACTCACAGCTGTTTCTATTGCTGTTCTTAGCCTCCTGTTCCATCCCTTTGATACCTAACCTGCGAGTAAAGCTTTAGGCTTAATCTGTGTCAACCTAAAGTCACACTTGTAACTGCTGCCAGAGGAAACATATAATCTGCCACATCAAGAAAGGTTTGCCTTAATCTAAAGCTGAGGGAAATGAGCTTTGAAGAGTGTGTTGAGGTAAAGAAAACAGCACACAGAGAAGTGTGGGCTGGATCAGAACTGTTTTCATTATTGCAGGAAATGTAGATGTGTCATCACTTTCACAGAAAGGTCTTATTAATGCAAAGTGCTTGACACAAGTAGTTATGTTTTCCTATGGTAGAGTAATTTGGTGCATAAATGTGGTGATAGAAGAGCTTACTAATTGTTTAATTTGCATTTCCTGTTTCTGCAGGGCAGTTGCAGCAGTGAGAAAAAGCAATAGTTTTGTCATTTAGTAGGTAAAAACCTTCAAAGTAGGACTTAGGAGTAGGAACACTTCACCTCATTGAGTTGTCAGCTTTGGTCTCCTGTGGTGATAATGCTGGTAGATCAAATCACCTGGTAGGATGGTGCCCTTGAGACAGGCAGAACCATGGTCCTCAGGAGCAAGCAAGGACCATTACTTAAAGTAATACAGGGGCCTAAGGTCAAGTAATTCTATTGGTATGACAGTCTCTACCCTTGATCTCTACCTGTTCCTGAAATTCAAGGGGTAAAGTCAGGACCTGCAAGAAGCAGTATCCTTACATTGCCTCTGGGAAGAGTGCACCCATTCAGTCTGAACTGTAAGGCTTAATTACTAATTGGATTATAGGTCTTAATCTTTGATTCTGTGGTGTAACACCAGACTACTGAAAGACTGCTGGGGATTGGCAGAGGCATTCAAGTGCTCTGGAAGTACAGCCAGTTCCTGTCCTTTAGACTCAAATGCTAACAGGACCAGTGAAGTCTTGATGGTGTGCCAAGGGAAGAGCCTTTGAGCCTTAGGGTCTTGCTGCAGCACTGTGGTGGCAATGGCCACTTTTTAAAAGGTATATGGATAATTACTTCTGATTGATTAGATCCTTGAATACCCTTAAAAATAAAGGAAACAACTTGGTGGAGTGTTTGTTTGGGGTTTTTTTAAGCAGCTAGCACTGACAGTTTCTTCATTTCCTGTGAGCAAGCCCATGGAAAACCAGTATGAAGGAACATCTAAGTCTGTAAATAGTGCTAGTACTGTATTACATTATTCTAGCTTTTGCAGCCTTTGCAGTGCTACTGGACTCTTTAACTCAAGGTTGCCAAGAATTACCTAAAACTTACTTGGGAGTATGTAGGAAATGTGTGGGCTAAGGTTGAGTGCTGCCTAGTGAGAGCACTAGGTTGGAAAGATCATTGTGGTGGGTTCAAGACCACCATTTAAGATAAAGGAAAAGAAAGCAAAGCAGTGAGGTCTCAATGGCAACTCGGATAAATTTGCCAGACATGGATAGCTTAGGGAAAACTGCAGAAAGTTTTATTTACTCTATAACTGTATACAGAAAGGACGAAAAGGTTACACAAGTCAGTGCACACAAACTAGAAACAGTGTCACAAATGCCATCACACATTCTGAGAAAAATACAATGGGAGATCACTATTGTTTGGGCCTTGGTTCTTCTTTCAAGCTGGGGGAAAGAGAGCATGTCAATCAAGTACAGACGAGTACTACCACCCTCTCTATTATTCATGCATCACCCCCATCTGCGATATAGTGAGACCCAAACTGTTTTTAGACTGGTGAATTCTTCAATTCTTCAGCGTAGCTTCTCCAACTCAACGCGTTTGGGATGGCCTGACTGCTCAGCGCCCAAACTGCATCCCTCAGTGCAGGCGACATGCATTTCAAAGAACCCAGTCTCTACCTTTCAGATCCAAGGTTTAAGGATTCTCAAGTCCTTCTGCTTTCTTCAGCTAAGTACAAAGGAGTCTTCCCCCAAAACTTAAGCGCCCCCAGTCTTTCTCAGCGGCAGAAATGACAAGCAGTCTCTCTTCCTGCTGATCAGTCTCTCCAAAATGGCAGCAGTGTAGCCTCATAGCCCTGGCCACATGCGGGATCAAAGATGATGACTGACCGCATGGCTGCATCAGCAGGGCTGCACCCCCGCCCCCCACTCTACATGTGACCAAGAGGGTTTTCCAAAGATCCTCTCCTCTCCTTCTCCTGTTTCAGCTCCAGGAGGAAGACGAGTACCCCAGCTCACTGTGATGCTGAAGGGCTGCTCCATGGGGGAGGGGGGTTGTGATGGCAAATTTGCACCAGTCTTGCTTCTTCGGTCCATGGCCAGGACTGCGCAGCGTCAGGTCCGGGCCGGCGGTGGGTCCACGGCTGCTGCTTTGGGGCCACAGCAAGTCGTGGCCGAGCCACATTTCCCACCCCCCACCGCCTTGGGAATGGGCAGTGGGGGGGTGCTCAACCCAGGGCCGCAGCCTCCAAGAGAGAGAACAAAGTGCCTGCTCTGCTTTTTATAGGCTGACCTAGCCAGGCCCTTCCAGGGCAGGTCCCGGGACAGTGTAACTCGGGGCAGGTCCCCCAGGATAAGCACTTCTGGGGCAGGTCCCGGGACAGTGTCACCTCCCCAGGACAGGTAAATTGGGGAAATTTTCCTCTTGAGAGTAACTTTTTGTTCTTCATGAAAGCACAACTTCTGCACATCTGAAAATTCTGGTAATTTTCAAACTGCAACAATCATCAATCTGTAGATTAAAAATATATTGCAATATTTGTGCAGTCAGGCATACAGCATGCAAGAGATTACTCTAAGATGTGATTGTAACATAAAGCTCACCAGACTTATTTTGCACTTTGGTGATAAAAGTCAACTTCCTCCTACAGAGCTGTTTTTGGTTTATGGCAATTAACGATGTTCTCCTTGTTTCCTGTAGGTGGTTGGATGAATCTATCATTCAAGACATCACACCCAAGTTACTTGGAGCCTGGCCCAACACTTATACCTACACCAAAGCCTTGTCAGAATACCTGATTCAGCAAGAGAAGGGAAACTTGAACATTGCTATCATCAGGCCGTCCATCGTGGGAGCTAGCTGGCATGAGCCTTTCCCAGTAAGCTTCAATACATAGCAATTCCCTTCTGAGAGCCGTTTGGTACAGCTGAGGCTGCAGTACTGTGAGGAATCATTCCCTATTTGTAGCAGTGTTCGCTTGAGAAACAGGTACTCCAGCTCCTAGGAAAACACATGGAAGAGGTGGAGAAGCTCTGCTGGAGTAGAACAGCAAGATTTCTTCAGCGTCTTTGGGAAAGTCTCATGTCTTCAAGTGAAAAGAGAACATTTAAGCAGTAGTAGTAAGAGCTGGGAGAGTAATGGTGCCAAATGGTGGACTTGCAACCGATAGTCTTACATGCGAAGGATCACACTCACACAGAATCACAGAGTCATATGCACAAGGGACCTTCTGTGCTACCTGGGGAAATACAAGGTTTTGTCGTAGTTCTGATGCATTCTAATCTTTCCGTGGTATAGTCAGCCTGTTAGTGAGGTACTGGTGTGCACACTAGATCTCATATGGTCCTTAAAAGAATTTAGTTATATCACATGCAGTTAGCTAGTACCTCTGTGTTCTGTTGGCAAACATTCAATTCACTGGATTCACTCTTGCATGGGCCTGTTGCAGAAAACAAACGTTGGCCACACAGGAATTACATGCAACTTTACTTTTGGGCTGAAATAATTCACTAAGCTAAATATATTGGAGGAGTTATGTCCCCTAACATTGCAGTCAAATTGGAAGGGCAACATAAAGTCACCTGTGTCTTTCATGCAGCTCAAAGCTTGCCAAAGATGGCTGAGCTATAGCTGAGGAGACGCTGGGCCAAGCTCTCCATCTTGGAAGGTGTCCTGTTAAAACTGTTTCGAGTCAGACAGCTCAACACTGCTCTTTGCTACAGCTCTCACAAGTGGCAGTTTCCCTGATGTGTTTTCTTCCGTCATTGCCTCTGAAATTAGCTGGAGTAACCTGTGATACCTGCGTGTTGTATGTAAGTTGTGTACCATGCTGGCTGCTTTCAGCAACTGTGACAGCACTGAGACACTCTAGTGTTTAAAGCCAGAGTTTTTTCCCATAGCTAGCTTTCTGGAGTGAAAATTAGATTGTGTTGTGGATGAGTGAACAGATGTTTGATGTTGCAGTCAGAAAGAGGTATCGTACAGTGCATCCCCTATTTAAAATCAGGTGCTTCGTACTGATTAGCTTCCCAACAGCTGTCCCAGATAGGCTGGCATCCATCTTAACAGGTGTCTTGTTGTTTCTTTGGATACACTACACCAGTATAACCCTTTAACCATTTCAAAGCCTGTCTAAGCAACATGTCAATAGAGGAAATAGTAATCATTCTTCTCTTTTGCAGGGTTGGATTGACACCTTCAATGGGACAAGTGGGATACTTATTGCGGTATGTCTAGTTACTGTTTAAGCCCCACCTTAAAGTGGCGTTTGAGTTACCAAAGTGACAACTCTAAAGTTACCCTACAGTTCCACCTACAAACTGTGTGCATAACTGGATCGTAGAAATTTTCTAAATCTGGTAGAAACACGACACAAACTTGCTACCCATCTACATACCTGTAAGACCTAGAAGACTACTTACACTTCACTCAAAATAAGTCATTGAAAGTGTGTTCAAGTTCCTAGATGACTAAACATGAATTGCAGTTTCTAAAAACTCTAAAAACCTTACACTTTGGCCGGATTTTCAAAGGCCAAAAGATGCATCCATGAAACCAAGGGTAATTCACAGATGTCGAACAACAGATCTTGATTTTCTAGGCCGGCTTGCCATACCATCAATACGGGGGGGGGACTCCATTGGATACAGGCCTCTGTTTAGTCCTCTCACACCAACCCGTTGACCACTATTCTCTGGCTTCTATCCTGCAGCCAGTTCATGATTCTTCTCACTACCCAATCATCTACACCACACTGCCTCAGTTTGGCTGCGAGGATGCTGTGAGAGACCATGTCAAATGCCTTACTTGAAGTCAAGATAGACCACATTCCCCACTTTGCCATCATCTATCCACCTGCTTATGCCCTCATAATAGGCTGTCAGGTTGGTCAAGCACGACCTCCCTTTGCTGAAGCCATGTCGACTGTCCCTAATGACCCTCTTGTCCTCGATGTGCTAGAGACAGCATCTAGGATAAATTGTTCCATCACCTTTCCTGGGATGGAGGAGAGGCTGACCATTCTATAGTTACTCAGGTCCTCCTTCTTACCATTTTTGAAGATTGGAGTGACATTTGCTATCCTCCAGTCCCCAGGCACCTCTCCTGATCCCCATGACTTAGCAAAGATGACGGAGAGTGGCTTAGCAATGACTTCTGCTCTCTTCCTTAGCATGTGAGGGTGCATCCCATTAGGGCCCATGGATTTATGTACCTCCAGTTTCTCAGCTTATCCCTAACCCAATACTCATCAAACAGGGCAAACTCCTTTCTTGCCTCAGCTTCCTCTGGAATCTCAGCAGTCTGGGGCTTGATATCAAGATAGCCCCCAGAAGCATAGACAGAAGCAAGGAAGGTGTTCAGTATCTCTGCTTTCTCTGTATCCTCTGTCTTCAGGGCACCGACCTCATTCAGCAGGGGGTCTGCATTGCATCTAGTGTTAGTTTTACCTGTGATGTATTTGAAGAAGCCATTTCTGTTGCACTTGACCTCTCTTGCAAGGTTTCATTCCAAGGAGGCCTTGGCCTTTCCTAGTTGCATCCCTACATTCTCTCACCAGAGCCTTATAATCATCCCAAGTGGCCACCCCCTCCGTCCATGACCTATAGACTTTCTTCTTCCTCTTGGGTTTGCTCAACAGCTTCCTGTTTAACCACGCAGGTCTTCTGGCTCCCTTCCTTGACTTCTTTCCTGTTGGAATTTTCCTTTCTTTGGCTTCAACCATAAGCATATGGGCTTCAAAGGATAAGCATATATATTTCACATGCTTATCATTAGCCATTTATTCTAGTAACAAAGAATTTCTGGTCTTCAAAGAAAAAAATGTTTAGCCTTATTGAATGCAACAGCAAATGTGATGGTGGTTTCACTCAGGTTTTTATGAAGATGCCAGCCTGGATATGTTTCTCCAGATTATGTCTATGACAGTTAAAGAATTTGAGATTCTATGGCCACTGTAGTAACTGACTTTCCTTTCCTTTACATAAAAGCTTTGACTTGTACAGAAATAATTGTGAAATAATGATTCTGTTCTGAGGTTTTTCAGTAAAGGAAATAATCAGACAATTAAATGCATCTCATCTGTACTGAGCTCTTCAGTGATGAACTCTGATGGTTTGACATGTCAGTGTATTGAGAATTAACAAAGGAAAAGATTAAAGACCACAAGGACAGAGTGTAGAGACCAGGCTGTTGTCCATGACAATGGCTCTTTAGCTACACAGACAGCAGTGTTGGCTGGAATCAATCAGCAGAGACTCCTTGATGTAAAGAAGTGAGTGGGAGGGTTGCCAGTGCTGACAGACAATATTTGTCTTGTGCCATCTCCAGTTCCTGCTGAACTTAGTTGGACTCATATAGAGTTTTCTGGAAGTGAAAAGGTAACCCTTATAGGGAGCTCAAGAGATTTTTGGTCTTCCGAGGGGGAAAAAAAGTAAAGACATGATTTGAATTAATGTGCTTGGATATGGTGAATTGGTAGATCTTTTTCTGCAGTTTGAAAATTAACCCCTAAGTGTTAAGAGAGAACTTTACCAGCTGTCTTCACCAACTGTATTTCAAAGTGTATTTATTAATCAAGGAGCTTTAATATCTGTAATTAGGGTTTGAAAATGCAAAAGGGAAGTGTCTTAGTGTTTGTGAATTTTTTTTAAAGTCCTGCTGTATAAAAATTTTCTTTTATCATGTCTAACCCAATTTCATCCTATAATGGAGAACAAACTGTTGCAGTTTGAGAACTGCCGGAATTTTCTGAGGTGCTTTCATGACGAAGAAAAGTTGTATTGTTTCCTGGAGGACCTGTCCCTGGTTGCACAGGTCCCAGGACCCTTTCCCGGAAAGGTCCGTCCTGGGACCTGCCCCAGAAAGGCTGGCTAGGGCAGCCTGTAAAAACTGGAGCAGGGTCTTTGTTTGCACCCTTTTTGGGGGCTGTGGCCCTGAAGGGAGTACACCCCGCCGCCCGTTCCCGGGGCGGTGAGGGGAGGTGGGGACCACGGCTCTGAGGGGGACCACGGTTCCCGAAGCAGCCGCAACCTGCTGCAGCTTCCGAACCAGCCGCGGACCAGCCCTGGAGCGACCCTGGCCGCAACTTGCCACGGGTGCACGGTCCTGCTGCATCGCGGCTTCACCGCTGCCGCACCACCGGCCCTGGACCGGAGAAAGCCGTGGACGCTGCCGAAGCGACACCCCGGACCCGAAGTGGTGCCCCCGCCGCGGCAGCGCGGTGCCACCGCTGCTTGTTGCCACACCGCGCTTGGACTGGAGAAGCAAGACTGGTGCAGATTTGCCATCACAACCCCTCCACCATGGACAGCATTCAGCATCGGTGAGATGAGCTACTCCTCTTCCCCCTGGAGCTGAGACAGGAGAGGGAGAGGAGAGAATGTCTGGAAGACCCTCTTGGCCACGTGTGGAGTGTGGGTGGGGGGTGCGGCCCTGCTGACGCCATGCGGTCAGTCTCCATTTTGGACCCCGCACGTGGCTGGGGCCATGTGACTGGGCCACTGCCATTTTGGAAAGAGTGATCAGCGGGAGGAGATGCTCTTTGTCATTTCTGCCGCTGAGAAAAAAACTGGCAGCACTTAAGTTTGGGGGAGAACTCCTTTGTGCTTAGCTGAAGAAAGCAGGAGGACTTGAGAATCCTCAAACCTTGGATGTGAAAGACAGAGACTGGGTTCTTTGAAATGTATGCAGCTGAACAGAGGGATGCAGGTGTGGGGGCTGAGCAGTCAGGCCATCCCTATGCGCTGAGCTGGAGAAGCTACGCTGAAATGCATGCGGCTGCACCAAGGGATGCAGGTGTGGGCGCTGAGAAACTCAGGCCATCCCAGACTGACATGTTCTCTTTCCCAGATCTCTAAATTGGAAGAAGATCCAAGGCCCAAACTATAGTGATCTCCCATTATATTTTCCTCAGGTTGTATGATGGCATTTATGACACAGTTTCTAGTTTGTGTGCACCGACTTGCATAACCTTTTTTTTCCATTCTGTATATAGTTATAGTGTTAATAAACCTTTCCACAGTTTCCCTAAGCCATCGATCGTCTGGCAAATTTTATCCGAGATGTCATCGAGACCTCACTGCTTTGCTTTTCTTTCTTTTATCTTGAATTGTGGTCCTGAACCCACCACAAAATTGGTGCCGAAAACCCGGGAGCAAAGCACTTTTAGTTTCAATCCGCTACATCCTCCCAGGTTCAGATTTGGCTCAGATTATCTTTGGGATTATCTGGGTAGAATCTGAACTCCAAATCTTACCAAATTGTTTTGGTTTTTTCCACTGTTGCTGCTGCAGTATTTGAGTCAGATGGTTTAATTTCAGAAATGTGGGAGTTGAAGTTGTTCATGTTAGTCTAATTATGTTTCTTTTGCCTACAGTTGCTCCAGCTTCTGTAGGGAAAAGCTTTGTTGATTAAAAAACAAAATGAAATTAATTATATTACTGCTGGACCACAACTGAGACGTTTTATCTCACTGTTCTGGATTGCATGTAAAGACCTCCTTCCCTGCAAGGCAGTGAAGCTGGAGGGCATAACCATGGTTTTAATTCATGTTCTGAACAGTGAGTGGCCCCAAAGCGCTTCATCTGGGAGGCTGCCCAGAAACATCAGACTCAGAGTGGGAAGTTATTTCAGGGGCTTCAGCTACTGCAGTTTCCACTTCACTAGAGAGAAAAAAAGTCAGCAGCTATAAACAGAACTCAAGTCAGACCTGATAAAGAAACATCAAACCATTTCCAATGTAAAAAGTAACTTAAAATACTTAAACTTGAAGTCTTTATTAAATAAGCAGTGTATGGAACATCCAATTTTACCCACGTCAATAGGACTGTTGCAGGCTTCTCTGAATGGAGGCGTGCTTCCAGCACATCCATTAAACTTCCTTGTTTAGAAGACCTTCAAAATGGCCTTTAATGTAGCTGTGAAAACATGATAGTTGATCACATAGTCGTCTCTACTGGGCACATGTTCAGAGCAGTAGGAAATTCCTAGCTGAGCTCGATTTGCTGCTTTGGTTGTTTTTGACTTTTTAGTTTTTCAGCTTCCACATCAAACTCTAATTTTATTTTATTTCCAACATGTTGGATAATTTGACTGTGACCTTGACTCTGCCACTGATTGTTTCTTTAATTTGCTCTGTTGGGCCATTGTACCTGACACATGAAGTTCCTCCTCCTCATTTCATTTCCACAGTTCTGTATAGCTGAATTTATCTCTCTGGTTCAGTCTAGCATGTTGCTGCCATCTGTTGCTGTGTCTCTCCCTATTGGTGCCACTTCCAAAGTGAATCCTGTCTTTGGGGCACTTGGACTCCTGTCTGCCCATCTCAATTAAGAAAATGTAACTTCAGTCATCACCAGAAATTTTACTTCAGTAAATTCAAATATATTTATTTTCTAAGATATTTGTTTCATATTGCAGTAACAAGACCTTTTCTTCTTATAACGGCACAGATGTCATCAAGTTTTAGACTGCCTCTGTAAATGCAGACCAGTCAGGTCCACATGAGTTCCACAATTGTTTTCACAGAAACCAACTAATCTTCTTCAGCAGGTTTCAGGCTTGAAAAGTGCTAACATGACAGTCTGTCCTCCATCCAAGTCAATTAAATCTTACCATGACATTGCATCAGTGACTGTTTTGTCTCACAGGCAGGCAAAGGGATTCTGCGAACGGTCATCGCCAACAATGAAGCAGTGGCAGATGTGATTCCAGTAGATGTTGCCATCAACCTCACGCTCGCAGCCGGGTGGTACACTGCTGTGCACAGGTGGGAAGGCACTCACATCTGTTTTTCCAGACTTGGACATTTAAAGCCTGCCCCAGGCCTTTAAAGGGAACCAGAAGCTGATTGAAAATCTGTGCAAGAGCCTTACTGATTCAATTTGTAGTTCATGTTTTCTCCCCCTAGGTTCGCAAAGACCAAGTGTAGTAAAAAGAGTACAGGCAAGCTTTAGAGTTAGGAAGCCTCTAAAACTACATGTGACCTGGTCGTCAGTACAATGTAAGTTCAGTCTGCCTCTCAGAAGCCACATTTCTGAAAGTCACAAGCTTTCCTTCAGCTTTGCAGCAGCTTTTTTTGGGACTCCTTTCTCAGGCAGCTGCATGAAGCAAGTTTTCAGATGGCTTCTAGAGTTTCCTTGGTGAAAATGGTCTGCGCAATATGGCCTTATATGGCTTTAAATGATAAGTGAGGTGACCCTGTTCTTTGCGCTGTTGAAAAATGTGTATATAAGTGACATTGAGAATTTCAGGTATTTTCTTGTGAACTTCTGTCTCTGACCTGTAATTATTAGGCATAAAGTGCTACAGAGTAAACCACATGAGTTATTGTGGAGGCTTTTGCAACTCTGTGACATCAGTAACATCAAATAAAAGAAGAATATTTTACTTTGAAAGACAGAGTAGGCCCCCTGAGCTGAGGTTGGAAAAGAGCTACATATAGTAGCCTAAATACAGGGATCCTAAAAGGATCTTAAAAGGCATCTCATCAGCTTTTTAGATTTATTTTTCTCATAATTTCACCCCTCTCCACTGGCAGCAGGCAAAGCAGGTCTGGGAAAAATAAGTAGACCTTCCCTTTATACACACACCTACTCCTGAGATCTTCCAGATAAAGAGGGCTACAGCCTTTCCATAAAGCTGGAAAAGGAGACAGACACATGCTGATGAGCAGTGTATCAGCACGCAGGTAGATATCCTGGCTCTGGCCATTGGAGGAGGAGTGCCATATTTTTTAACTTTTCATTGGCAAAATATATATGGTTTCTTCTCTTTCCGACACAAATAATTGTTAGGCTAAAGGAGTGGTTACAGAGCTTTATCTAACTGGGCACAGCACCAGGGTTAGCAATCTGTGCACAAAAATCAAGATCCTGAGCCTTCTGTAAAAGAAATTTATCTGACAAAGCTTCAGGTTTAGGTGCTGTTTAGAAGAATGTCGTGTGTGCTTTGCGTTTTTCAAATCAATTAATTAGAACATCGATATCCTTCAGGGCAGGGGGTGTTATCAAGGGAAATCAGATTCTAAAACTTAGCAGAGAACAATAGTCTTCACTACATAGTGCACAAGCTCTACAAAGCTCTGCACTCTGCCGAGGTCACTGACTCAACTGATGGGTGGACAATGATAAAAAAACCCAACTCTTCACTGGAAACCAGGACAATGGAGGAATCCTCTTTGTTTGGTGTTTAATGGGCCTGGAGTAAATGGAAGTCCGTGCTTTCACTTCAGTGCGCTTTCCATCAGGCTGTACGTGTGGCTTAGCGCTAGGTGAATTTCTGTGTGGGTTCGTATTATGGATGCAGTCCTTAGTGAGTTGCTGTATTGAGTTTTCCACATTAAGCGCTACTGTGCATTTTTATTTTTAGCCCTCTATCAGACTTCTCCTCAGTAATTCAAAGTTACAGGAGATCATGTATTCAGAGCTTGGCACATGTCTGTTACTCCTAACCACCTCTACAAGTTTGCCAGAAATAATGTTACTGTGCAGCTGATTTCCTAACTTTCAAATCATTGTTAAAGAATAAAAAAGCACCACTAAAGCTGTGCATTATTAAACTGCTGTTTTGAAGTCTTACCATGTGAGATTTCCTATCCTAGGTTTAAGAATGCTGTCTTTTGGTCTCTTCAGTCATAGGAGTTCTTAAAAGACAGGTTCCTCATAGGCAGTCACCCCCAGTGGAAAAAGGCTCTGAGCACCACAGGTACTCTAGAAGTACTGAGGTGCTTCAAGTCAAGCTGCTACCAGAGTTCAAGGCCAGTTCTCACTCCTCTGAGTAGATGACTCCAGGTGTTAACACAGAGTAAGACAAATGCTGTGTTGATAGCATCACTTGCACTCTTGGCAAGGCAGGCTTAAGTTGAAAAAGCTGTTTGACTAATTCTTGTATTAGATCAAAGGAAGAAATAAAGCCAGTATGATCTCTTTAGTTCCCCCACCAAATAGTAACAAAACTTGATTTGGTATTAAAATGTTGACTTGTTGAAATGCAGTGTTTTGTAATATTTATGCCACAGTAATAAATGGAGTTTGAAAGTAACACAAATCATATCCATTAAGTGAGTGGTTATAAAATACACAGCGTACTCCTGAGGATAGCTTGGGCCCATTATTTGCAGTACACTAAGAGAAAACTTGAAAAAACAAAATTAGAAACTTGTGAGGATGCATGCTTTATAATTTATGGTATGCATTTTGTTAAGTGACACATGGAGGTTTTGTTCTTAAGCCACATTTGTCTTTATCATCTTCAATACTTTTCAAAACCTGACTGAATCTTACCAAAAGTTAATCTTTTATACTGTGTTTTCATATTTATGAAAAATGTCCTCTATTTATTAGCTGATGTTACAGTTTCTTTAGCTGTTTGCTTTCCAGCTCCATTAATAAATCTTTGGGGATTTCCTTCACACCTTAAAATAATACTTCTTTCTCTTTTCCAGACCAAAAACCATGTTGGTGTTCAACTGCACAACAGGTGGAATCAACCCTTTCTTCTGGGGAGAAATGGGTACGGTCTCACTGAAACCTAGAGCGTGACAAACATCAATAGCTTTCCTTGGCCAGGCCTGGAAAAGCTTTTTTCCTGTACCCAGCTGGCATTGGTGGCATTCAGCATCTGCCATTCAAACTGAACATGTGAGGCCAAATTGCAGTTGGTGAGGGTCCTGTGGGCAAAAGATCCTGGTGCTGGGATGTGGCTTAGGAGAGTGTCTATTAAGTTTTCATTGTGGGCGTCATCACGTAACAACCCAGCAAAGCCCGTGCTGTGTGCTTTGCTGCACTGAGGTGTTAAAGTGGTAGAAAATAGAAAGAGAGCCAGCCCATAATTCTGCAAGAAGATACTCTGAATAGCTGTAACAGGATGTCTTCCTTTTCTGATTGAGAAACTTTGCTGAGTTTGGGTGGTTTTTTAGTGTTTTGGAATCACTTGGAGAACCTCGATAGTGAGCGAGAACTAGTGTATTAAGAAAGTGCAGAAGACTCTTCCTGTGAAACAAATTCTGAACAAAAATAATTGGTGTAGACCTGACAAGGCAAACCTTCAGATGAAAGCAAGAACAGGTTGCTTTTTGGTCATGAATTTTGTCAGTGAAGGAGTAAAAATTATTTTTGTGGCTGACTTGTCTTGAAGTGTATTGGGGAAAGGGAGACAAGTCCTGGCATGCTTCCAGTGGAAAACTTGCACTGAAACCCAGCAGCAGAAATACGAGTTCCAGTTAGCACATTCATGGGCAAATGTACAGGGCCTGATTCACTTTCTGTTTTACACTGATTCATATTTTTCTGCTTTAAATACAGGATGCTACTTCAACTCTCAGCTTTTGCTTTGCATTTGCTCTTGCATTATTTACTTGTCTAAATGTAACTCTGTAGAGACTCAGACCCTAACTGCATTTGCAGAACAAGGCTTATCTGAAAATCCTACTAATAGCCTACTGTGAGATTTGATCAAGTGATCTGGCAAGGAAGAGGTTTAAGTAATTGGCTGAGCAGCAATAAAAGCACAGCAAGTTCTCTCTTTTTCATGAGATGCAACATCAGAGGAGAGTGATGAAACTGGTGAAGGGACTGTAGGGAAAGTCTGATGAGGAGAGGCTGAGGGAGCTGGGGTTGTTTAGCCTGGAGAAGAGGAGACTCAGGGAGGACCTTATCCCTCTCTACAACTACCTGAGGGGAGGCTGTAGTCAGATGGGGTTCAGGCAACTGCTTCTCCCAGGCAACTGGCGACAGCATGAGAGGGCAGGGCCTGAAGCTGTGCCAAAGGAGGGTTAAGTTGGATATTGGGAATCACTTCATCACTGAAAGGGTGATCAGACGCTGGAATGGACTGCCAAGGACATTGGTGGAGTTGCCATTCCTGAAGGTGTTTAAGGACAGGCTGGTTATGGCACTTAGTGCCATGCTGTAGCTGATGTGGGTCATAGGCTGGGCTTCATGACCTCAGAGGTCTTTTCCAACCTCAGTCATTCTGTGATAATGGTTTGTCGAGAGGTGAGGTGAGGCTTCAGAGATGGTTGCTCAGAATGTAGCCAGTCTTTCTAACACATAAAGTCAGATCTCCTGTGGATCTTTCACAGGAGCAAATGCAAAGCTTTTCACGGACTGCTACTTCAGGCAATGGCCACCACAGCATTGTGACCTGAGGTCTGCCTTTCTCAACCCATTTTCAGTGTAATTTTACTGATGAACACAGCAATGTATTGATGCATTATAACTGCTCTTACTGTGTAACTTTGCTCGAAACTGTGCATTTAGTGATGAAATCACTTCAGTGCAGCAGCAGTTTCCATAAGCAGTTCATCTGCATGATGGGACCAAAGGCAAAATCCTTAGTGACACTGTAGAGCTCTTTCACGACATGTATCCACAGTTTTGCAGATATCCGTGGGCTACAGAGAGCTATTGAGCAGGAATTAGGCACAATTTTGCCTTAAAAGATGTTGTGCTCTCTAAGAGTAGTCAAGCTCCTCCACAGAAGGAGGAACTTGACTACTTGAACTTCACCCACCATTTTTCTCCTTCATACTGCACAGCATCTGCTACTTGTGGTGTCACTTTCTCCTTTTGAAAGCCTCTTTCCAACTGTGTTTAGCTCTGCTAATCTTTCAGGTTGAAAGAGTTGAGACCAGTTCTCTACCTGCAGTGGTTTTTCAGCTGTTGAAGCTTTTTCCTGGCATGAAAGAAGCTTTCTGTTGTAAACACACAAGAGACACAGGATCAGCAGAGGGAAGGACAGTTTGTTAGAAGTGCCTGGAGTGCCCAGGATGGCACTGGGTCATTGAGATGGAGGGTGAGACTGGAAGCTGCTAAGAAACAAAAGTGTGGAATGAGACCCACCTGACATGGGGCAGTGCAAATCAAACGTGGGGTTTGAAGAGAGGAGGACCTGAGTTACTTGCTTAGAGAGACTTATACCAGGACCAGCTTGAGGAGTGACAGGCCAACACAACAGGGTAGGGAATTTTCAGTGGCAGAGGTGGGAATCAGAGATCAAATGGAGAAATTGTGAGTGGAGTGAGCTGAGGATGTTTTGTGTGAGGAAAAGCAGTGACTGAGATGGGGTCATGTTGACTATAAAGATTGTCAGGAGCTTGGAAGGAGAGAGGGGTGATCAATCTAGAAAAGAATTATCTGAAATATATTTGTCTACTTAAGAGCTTATGCTTAAACATCCATCACAAAATGTTTTATTCTGCAGATCTCCAGATACAGATAAACCTCTAGTGTTAAAAGGAGCCTTAAATGATTTCTTTTCCCAATAAGGCTCCTATGTTTTGGCATTTTCTCTTACTGCTGAAATTTTCACTGCTACAAAAAAGTGGCCAATGTTGATCCGAAGAAGCATGTTCTGCTTTGCTGCACTTTTGAGTCTGACTTTGCAAAGTACATTTTGCACCTTTTGCTCAAAACTAAACTTTAAAGCAGGATTTAAAATGATGTTCCAATGAAAAAACCCCTACATTCAATTTATCCTTAAATTTATCACCTGCAGAGGAGAAACTGGTGTCTGACTACTGCTGCCAAATCTACCTTTGAGTTGCAGGGTTTGCTGCTGGTCAGAGGGGAAAGACCACACAACTACTATGTCAATTCAGTAGCTGCTAGAGGTGATTTTCTGGTTCAGGGTTTTCTGCCTGGCTGACCCTGTCTGATTTTCTCTCCAAACCAGACTGTTGGAGCATAAGAGGCTTGCTATGCTTGCAAAGTGGAATGCTTTCCCCAAGTTAGTAAACAAAGTAATTGTGCTGAGTCAGTTCAAGCCAGGGCAAGGGCGGTTCACACCCATAGCTTTAGCTCTGGTTATGCAGCAGTGGTGTTTTCATTACTTCCTTGCATTAAGTCCTTCAGGTTGGTCTCCCTGACATCTCGTGTGTGTGTTAGGACAAACCTGCTTTCAATCCTGACTTTCAGAATTTTTCTTGAGTTTTCAGCAGATATTTAATCTTGGTTGGACATGGATGTTTCTCCCACCAAATAATACCGTAGCATAATACTGTATCTCCTTTACTGCAGATGCATTTTCCACTGCAAGCTGCATGAGCTACCTGAGTGCACAGAGATACACAGAATTCTCCAAACTAGGAGCGAGTCTCTTTATGTTTAAGCTATCAATGACTTTGCAGAAGTGTAATTGTAGTAACTGGCCATGCAGCTAACATAGAGGAAATAAACTGACTAGACAGACACCAACTATGCCAAGAGCTGAGCCAGGACAGCAGCTTTCTTCCCAGCTACCCATCCCAAACTGTGTATTGCCACTTTTCTGATAGGAATAAAGAATTCCTTGCCAGACAGAACTGCATGGGACAGTTTAAATAGGAGTTTTTATGCTAATCCTTTTCTTGAGAGAATATGCTGCAAAGGATAAGACTTCCATACCACAGTCCACAAGGCAACTACAGGATAACCATGTTATTGCAGTACAGCTAAGTGAAAGAGAAGAGATGGCGATCAGTTCCAGCTGTTCAGATGCAAGATGAGTTTCAGGAGAACCAGTCTTCATCCATTAAGCTTGCGGCATGCAGGAGACAAAAATTAGCAGTCGACCTGCACTAAAATGAAACTGTATTATTTGAAAAACTTTTGTTGACTAAACTTAGCAGCTGAGTGGCTAACAGTTCTCCTCTGGTGGCTGCTACTTAAAACAAGTGCAGTAGAAATGCAGTAATGAGCCAACCACAGATGCATGAGAGTCCTGCCTGAATATTGTGATTGGAATCTGCTTATCTGAGGATGATCTGGATGTTTCTTGTGACCTGCAAATTCTTGTCTGGTTTTCTATTTGTAACATAAGCTTAGAGAGTAAACTATAAACTAAGCACAGATTGATACCATAACTATCAAATTCATTTTTTAAGTAGTAAAAAAACCCCACATATTCTTTGTTGAGCTCACTGGGGATCAGAAATAGGAGCACCATCTGTTTATCAGACTCTAGGATGATAGCCTTACATTCAACTACTGTTAAGCCTCTACAAATTGCAGATGCCCCAGATATGCATATCTAGATGCCTCTGTGCCATTGCAAGAGCTCAGAATCAGACCCAAAGAATTTTGTGCCTGAACATATAAAGGGAATTAAATTATCACCATGATGTCATTAGTTTCCAAGTTAAGAATGCCAGACAAAGTGCTTCATTAGCGCTGGCAGAGCTTCTGTGAAAGCAGGCTGAGGTATTTGGTGGTGTGTGTCCGATGTAGTTTCAAGGAGACAGTGAAATCCTTCTAGAAGCAGCATTCTATGTGTGCCAAACAACCTGACCCTAACTATGACTAATACTGACGTCAGCCCTTTGGAATATTTGACTAGAACTTAGATATGTCATTTTTGTTTTATGCTAACAGATGAAAGTTGTGTGGACTTCAGGAGGGCCAACTTTGGCCTTTTCAAGCAATTGCTAGGGGAAATCCCGTGGGACAGGGTACTGGCAGGCAGGGGAGCTCAGGATGGCTGGTCAACATTCAAAGACCACTTTCTTGCAGCACAAGAAATCCCAACAAGGAATAAGTCAAGGAAGGGAGCCAAAAGACCCGTGTGGTTAACCAGGGAACTACTAGGCAAACTGAAGAGGAAGAAGCAAGCCTATAGGTCATGGAAGGAGGGGGTGGCCACTTGGGGTGATTACAAGGCTCTGGTGAGGGAAAGTAGGGATGCAACTAGAAAGGCCAAGGCCTCCTTGGAATTAAACCTTGCAAGACAGGTCAAGGGCAACAAAAAGGGCTTCTTCAAATACATAGCAGGTAAAACTAAAACTAGAGGCAATGTAGAACCCCTGCTGAATGAGGTGGGTGTCCTGGAGACAGAGGATGCAGAGAAGGCAGACATACTCAATGCTTTCTTTGCCTCTGTCTATACTTCTGGGGGCTATCTTGTTATTAAGCCCCAGACTGCAGAGGAGGTTAAGGCAACCGGTGAGCCTGCCTTGGTTGATGAAGACTGGGTTAGGGATAAGTTGAGCAAACTGGATGTGCACAAATCCATGGG
>VXBP01003169.1:0-27022 GCA_013400115.1 Rhinopomastus cyanomelas
AAGCCTGATGCCTGAAAGAACCCAAAGCCCTGCCTAGAACACCAGTCTCGTAGCCAGGCGTTGATGGACTGAGTCCTTCTATTCTGGCCCATGTCATAGGATCATAGGATCATAGGATGTTAGGGGTTGGAAGGGACCCAAGAGATCATCAAGTCCAACCCCCCCTGTCGGAGCAGGACAAANAAGTCCAACCCCCCCTGTCGGAGCAGGACAAATCTAACACAGATCACAGAGGAACGCATCCAGGCGGGCCTTGAAAGTCCCCAGAGAAGGAGACTCCACAACCTCCCTGGGGAGTCTGTTCCAGTGCTCTGTGACCCTTACAGTAAAGAAGTTCCCCCTTGTGTTGAGGCAGAACCTCCTCTGCTGCAACTTATGTCCTCACCCCAAAAAGGTGATGTCACCAGGTTAGGGAGCAACCTAGTGATATCCCTGATTCGGTGTGGGATAACTTAAAAAATTAAATTTATATTAGAAATGGAGCATTATTCGCACATTAAGGAAAGTTCTAAGCCTCTAGGGTGGAGTACAGCTGGGATGCAAGGAATCCCTTCCTCTGATGGTTCCCCAGGCAACTTGACCTGCCACCATGGAAACCACGAGGGTTGAAGCAATATAGACGTATTGCGGTCAACCCTTATGAGGAGCTGTGGCTGAGCCCTGTGATACGGACTCGTAGTGTGGCACTATCGAGTGAATCTGACCTAGTTATCAGACTCATAGTGTGAAATTGGATGCTCAGGATTTGGACCTGTAAAGTGAAGGAGTTTACTCCCTGCCAAATCCACCACCCCCCCTTAACGCAACATTCGAGCTCCCAGTAAGCTGCAGACTTCCCTATGATGGGGGTCAGCTCTACATATTTGGCCTTCAGTCCCTTTCAGGAGCGAGTCTCCAACAACTAGGACCCTTCTTTTCTTTGTAGAGGAAGTCATCGTAGTACTAGAAGCCCTCCTGAATTTATCTGACTTTGCCAGGACCTTCAGTGTGGGTTCTCTATTCTCTATATCCTTATCAGATTGGCTGCCTTCCAACAGGGACTCATATCTATTACTTAGTGGCACCTGGGGAGGTGTGCCAGGCAAGGGTGGCACCTGCCTTCTGCCATGGCCCTGCACTTGGCTCCACTCACCCATTCTACTTGGGTTTCTGTCCTCCACCTGAGAACTATAGGATACAGGCCCCTTCTGAATCTGACTCTTATTTATCCATTGTCCAGACTGCTGAGCCTGGCTCCACCTGTCTTCATCTCTTTCAGCCTCTCTACTTCTCCTGAGCCTTTCTAGTTCAGCTTGCAGCCTTTCAACCTCATCTTGCAATTGTGCTGCCTAGTCAAGCAGATAATCTACCTGCTCACACCATACACAGCCAGGAAGATGAGAGAAAACTCTGCATTCTTGACAGCCTGTTACCTGCACAACCTCATCTTGTTGGGGGACCTCTGTTTGGGTTCCCACCTCCACGTGCAGTTGTGAACAAAGCCTGGTCTTCCTCTGCTGCCGCATTGTTACCTTTTGGGCTTTTTTGTTTTGGTTTGGTTTTTTATTAGTCAGATCCCCCCATCAGCTCAGCTAGAAGCCACGTGTAACTATTGGGGGCCTCTGAGAGGCTAGACGAGTCAACGACAAGCACACCAATATGGTTAAGGTGCCGAGCTCGTTTATTTCCGTAATCGCCTTGCTTATATACAGTTATGCCCTGTCCATGCGTAGCTGCCCTCTAGCCCATTGGCCATCATATGACAAACTACCTGATCGGACAGCCCCTACAGCTTTCCCAAACATCGCTCCACTCTCTGGTTCCCACAATCTGGTTAACGTTCTTCTATAATTAGCTTGCTTGCTTATCATCCTTGCTGAGGCCTCCAAGGCCATTCTCAGAGGCACCTGGCAGCTATTCTTGGCTCAGTGCTGGGTTGTCCAGAGAGCTGCTCAGCGCTAATGCTGTTAGAAGTTCTTCTACATATGCCTCCTCTTTCTTTTGGACAACCCAGAGGCTATTGATCATGCGGGCAGTCATCTTCTGTATACATTGAAATAAGCAAGGCACAACAAGCAGTAACAGTATAACCACACATAAAATCACTAACCCTAAGTAAACTATATCCTTAATCCAACCAGTAACTCCCCAAGATCTTAACCACTCATCAAACAAGCTAGTAACGACAGCAAGTTTCTTCATGTTCTCCTCAAGTTGCATAAATTTCTTATGAATAGAAACAGAATGATCTGAAAGATTTAAACAACACATACCTTCAAAATCCTCACACCCATGTCCCTGTGCCAGCAATAGAAAGTCTATGGCAGCCCTACTCTGCGACATGGCATGTCGGATACTATCGACGTCTGTGATGAGTTCACCTAGTATCGAGGATGTGATGTTAATTTGTTTGCCAGTCCAGCATGCCAGTCGCTCCAACTGTGTGAGGGCCTGTGCTGAGGCAACTCCAGGAGCAAAAAATTATGCCAGTATGATTGAGGGCTTTCTCCATAACTGAACGTCATCACGACACTTAGGGCCTGATTGATGTACGCTGCGCTTGAAGCGCTGGGACTTTTGCAAGATGTTGAGCATCTGTCGGATATTGGTGGCAAACAATGTCAGTTTACCAAAATAGCATAATCCTCCTAATGGCTTTTGGGGTACTGCAGGCCAGGCTCTATCTCCACAAATAATAAAGACTCCAGGTGGTAACATTCTGGCCTTACCTGTTGCTGCTACGTGCTCTGTCCAATTACTACAGTAAGCTGTGGTATTGTGATACCAAGAGGTTATCCAGGGGGATATCCAAGTGCTGTCATTTCTTGAACGTGCATCTGAGTTACTAGCTAAATCTGGGCCTATAAGGTTATATCCAAAANCGCTGATTGATTTTTTGCAATGCCTGCACCGCTGCTATTAGCATCACCATAACCAGCATCATTACTGATCTTCGTGGGACAGTTACCTTTCTTACCACCACTATGACACTTATCTATGTTAAACCTACTGGTACTTATTGCTATATAATCCTTACAGAAACTATAAGTAACAAGAGTACTCTTATTACGCCTAATACATACGATAACAAGAAATTAAAAAGCAATCAAAAACAACAATAGAGTTTTAAGGCACTGAAATGTCCCGGGCAATATTCGCCCTACAAAGTCAAAGTACTTAGTGTGCACCACATAGTAGCACAGACGGTTCCATCGAAACCTTCTCCAAACTCAAATTCATGCTATGGCTGTTCCAGAAGACGCACAATCAGCCGTTGCCGTCCCTCATTGTCCTCGTTGGTAGGGGGACATGCATGGGTAAAGTGACTCGGTACCCACACAGGTCCAGCTCCTGTAGAAACACACATATAGCCTCTGCCATTAAAAAGTACAGGACTAGGTCCTTCCCATATCCCTGTCTGCATGTTTTTATGATGCACATAAAGTTCTGGGATTGCTTGAGGTCGGCCCTCTTTTAATGTGGATTAATGGATAATAACTGCTGGCTCTTCTCTGCCTTCTACCAACATTAAGTAATTTAGCGTAAAAAGCACTTTATGGAGTTGGGCAGTCGCATCCTGATTCTCGTTGCCTTTCTGTCTTTGTAGATAGTCTTTGATAGTATGATTGGCTCTTTCTACAACCGCTTGTCCGGTGGGAGAATGAGGGATTCCTGTTGTGTGCTTGACTCCCCATAGCTGTAAAAATGTTGCCACCCTTTGGCTCACATACGCAGGTCCATTATCTGTTTTTATTTCCGCTGGAACTCCCATCACAGCAAAGCATACTGACCGGTTGCTCTACGTGCACAGCTCGTTCCCCTGCCTGGGCAGTGGCCCACACGAATCTCGAGTAGGTGTCAATTGAGACATGGACGTATTTCAATCAACCGAAGTCTGGAACATGTGTGATGTCCATTTGCCACAACTCTAGTGCTTTCAGGTCCTTGGGGTTTTTTCCCAGACCCAGACCAGGCCCATGATGACTGCACTGCAGGCAGGAGCACACAATGCCAGTTGCATCCCTCAGCAGAATCTTATGCTGTCTATGGAGAGACTTTGCATTCTGATGGAACATCTGATGACTGTGTCAGGATTCTTCAAAAGCATTTCTTGGTGGGGCAATTACCGGCCAACTAACCGCTGCATCAGCCTGCGCGTTGCCTTCTCCCAAACTGATGTTCTACTGGTGACTCCGAACATGCATAATGCAAAACTCCTGCCCCCTCTGCGCCAAGGTGGTACGCAGCTGTAGGAACAGCTCTCCCAAGCGCTGGTTCTTGGTATCTCTGAGTAACGCATCTTCTATTCTTTGAGCCACTCCAACAACATACAGCGGGTCTGATATGATGTTCACCGGCTCTCTATTCCAATTTTGGAAAGCCCAGCAGACTGCCTTAAGTTCCAGGGTCTGCAGGTTGTCGCCTCACTCACCAGGAATAATATGCTGCTTCCACTGTCCTTGATGTTGCCATACGCATGCTGCTTTCTTTGCTTTTTTCCCGGCATCAGTAAAGACTGTTTGCCCCTTCACTGGTCTCTCAGAGTACAAAGGACGTGCAAGTTACTGATGCTGGTCAAGCAATTTCCAGAGGGGTCCCTTTGGTTGTCTGTTATGCAGCATACCTGTATAACCTATAAGAGCCCCTTGCGATTCAACAGAGTGCCGAAGCAGCCATTCAAAGTCTTCGCTCCTTATGGGAACGCTGATATCAACCGGTTCGGCTCCACCAATTTCTATAATCCTGTCCCTGCCTTTTCTTAGAAGTGCAGCTATGCCAGCTGGCCGACTCATAATCCGATGCTTGGGCTGTGTGGGTAAAAACACCCACTCAATTATGATAGCAGAGGTTACCGAGTTAATCCCTTTTTTTCTTTGCCACTGAAAAATAACAGCAAGAGGAGCAGTGGCAAAATTACACAGCAGTAGAGACAAGGCTTGCTGCGGTATTCATCGAGCGCAACTGCCGTCCTGAATTTTTTGCGCAATGCGCCCTAATGCTCTTTCTTGCTCAGGGGTGCAGAATCGGGGACTATCAGCCTCAAAGCCTTTCAACCAGGGCAGAAGAGGTTGTAGATCATCACTGGTAATGCCCACAATGTTACGCACCCACTGAATGTCACCTAACAGTGTCTGTGCATCACGCAAGGTGGAAATATCAGAGCTCAATGTCACCTTCTGCGGCTGGATCAGAGCATCAAAAATCAACCACCCTAAATACTTCCATGGAGCGGTCCATTGCACCTTTTCAGGAGCTTCTACCAAACCACAAGAATACAAATATGAAGTTAACCACTGTAAATCCTGATTGACAAGGGAATGTTTGGTAGCAATCAGGATATCATCCATATAGTGATAGATGAGGGCTGTGGAAAAACGTTTTCAAACTGGTTGCAAGGCCCAAGAGACATACATTTGGCACATAGTGGAAGCATTCTTCATGCCTTGCGGCAGGACCACCCACTCATATCGTGTCGCTGGAGACTCCCGATTAACAGAAGGGAGTGTGAAGGCAAATTGCTGACAGTCTTGGGCGTGCAGAGGGATAGTGTAAAAGCAATCCTTCAAGTCTATTATCACGATTTGCCAGCTTTGTGGAATCATGGTCGGAGCAGGCAGTCCTGGCTGTAATGCACCCATGGAGTGCATTTGCTCATTGACTTTACGAAGATCGTGAAGCAATCGCCATTTCCCAGATTTCTTGGGAATAACAAATATAAGCGTATTCCATGGGCTGACAGATCTCCTCAAATGTCTGGCATCAAGCTGTTCCTTTACCAATTGTCCAGCAATTAGCAGCCTTTCTTTCATCATTGGCCACTGATCAACCCATAGGGGTTCGTCAGTTTTCCACTGAATTTTCAATATGGGCGGCTGCTCACCAGTGGCCTCTGTGAAAAATATTGATCTGTCGTGAGGACAAGTCCTAACTGACTCAATACATCTCTTCCAAAGAGCAAAGAGCGTGGAAGAAACAGCACGTATGGTTGCACCACAATCTTCTGACTGTCCTCAAAAATCATGCTAATGGGGTCTTTGCTCATAGAGGGTGCCTTCAGCCCTCCTACCCCTATTATCTGAGTAATAGGTGCTTGCAAAGGCCAGTGCTGCGGCCAGAGATTTTGATTTATGATGGTGACATCAGCCCCAGTGTCCAACATGGGCTCAATCTCCACGTTCTCTGTTCCCTGGCACAGTGTAATCTTCTTGAGGGGTCGTGCAGACAAATCCAAAGTAAAAAATGCATCATACTCAGATGAACCAAAACTGCTGTCCCCTCGAGCTTTCATACAGTTCTCACCTTGAGCGACAAGCTGTTCAAAAGGCAAAAGCTGAGCTATTTTGCTGCCTTTGGGGATTGTCACAGGTGGCTGCAATGCATATGCCATTATTTGTACTTGTCCTGTAAAATCGGCATCAATTAGCCCTGGTAAAACAATAACCCCTTGACATCCAGTTGATGATCTTCCCAACAGGAGACCTCTGATACATGACCCAGCACTGTATAAAGGTCCCTTGACATCTGTGGGTATCAGGGTTACCTCCTTGCTCGTTAAGGTGACTTCTACTGAGGTTGCCACGTCGATGCCGAGGCTCCCCCAAGAAGCTGGCTTATTTCGGAGAAGGAAGCCATCTTCTGCCATCGCTGATGAGGAGCAGTGATTTGTATCCTCACACGAGCTCCTGTCACGCTGCTCCGGGCATTTCCTGACTGACGACAAACCGCAGTAGCATGACTGTCGGCGTTGCACTCATGGCACCAAACAGTCTTTGTGCAAGCTTGGTGCATGTGCCCTACCTTCCCACACCGGAAACACAATCCTCTCAGTATCTTCTTAGTATCTTCCAGTGGTGCAGTTGAGGATGATCTTTTTCCTCCTGACAGGGCTGCTGCAATGATGTGTATCTGATCTTTAATAGCAGTATGCATAGCTGCGGTGAACACAGCAGTCTGGTTACCTTGCTCAGCCTGAGTGGCACAGATAACCATTTCATCCCCCAGACTTCCCTGAGGCAAATTTGCCAGGACCGTTCGCATTTGAGGATTTGCACCTTCAAAGGCAAGAGTCCTAAACAAATACTCTTGTGCCTCGGAAGGTAGATTGGGATTCTCCTTTAAGGTCGCTGAAAGTCGGTCAACAAACTGACCATAAGGCTCAGTAGCCCCTTGACGAACCATGGTGTAGGGGGCAGGTTTTTTCTTACCGGGTACGGAAAGCAGTTCCCGATGAGCTAAGGTCTGCACCAGCTGATGAAAGTACCTTGGGAATTGCAGCTGTATTTGTGTTGTAGCATAAGGCCAGCTGCCAGTTAGCATATCAGCCTGGATGGCATTCAGCGGATCACCCACCACCTGATGTCTATTAGCTTCTTCAGTCGCCAGTCATTTCCATTCTCGCTTAAATAGGAGGAATTGCAAGGGTGTCAACAGCAGAAAGGCAATGCCGGTACAGTCAGAAGGACATAGGAGGTTAGCTGTGAAGATAAACTGAATGATCTGGCGAGCGGCTTCCAATAGAATGCTGTGGGTTTCAACGGCTTGTTTGGCTTGCTGTAACACTTTCCAATCACGTGGCCCCCAAGCTGCCTGATCATTCACAACTTGTACAGGACACACGAAGTGGCATGCAGCTTGCCAATCCCCGTCAATGATAGCATCACGAACAACTCCAGACCACCATCGCTGGAGAAAATCCCGTGAGGTCTGACTTAAGTCCTGAGGCGTGTGGGAAGAAGGCATGGGGGTTGGCTCAGGGGGTGCTGTTGGTACAGTCGGTAAGGGGGGTGCCTGTGGCAAAGAGGGTGTAACAGGCTTCTTGATGTCATCAGAAAGTTCATTGAGTTTCGTTAAAATGCTTTTAATTTTTCTGTCGCACTTGGATGACGATTGCTGTTGCACAGAAACAGTCACGCTGCTCGCCTTGTCATCCTCGGATGACTATTCAGGGAGAGGTAGGCAGGGAGGAGGGGGCACCAAGGTGAAAGGCTGGCTCTTAGCTGTATGCCCCGCCCGCTGGACTGACCGCTCGAGTTTGGGGCGTGCTTCGCCTGCAGCTCCCCCCGCGGTTATGTCAGGTTCGTTCTCCGCCTCCTGCTCTGGGAGCACAACCACTTCCGCTTTGGTGTCAATAGCGGCTGGCTGCGGCAGGTTAACTTCCGCCCTCTGCGTCCGCTGCACCAGCTCCCTCAAGTCAGAACACACCAGTACAGATATTCCCTGTGCAGGGAGGGTCTGTCCTACCCCGAAGAGGTTCGCCAGTAGCAAGGGTTTGGAACTCTTGCTGGATTCAGTTACTGCGTCAGCCCCTCCCAGGGCTTCCACGGCCACAGCAGCAACTTTCTTTTCTGTTTTCACTGTCTCTAACGTGCGAGTTACCACTTTCCAAACCAATCCCAGCTCTTTCGCCATTTTACCCTCCTTTCTGCCTTCCAGAGTAACCTCCCAGAGCAAATCTCCGACTTCTTTCCACTCACTAACACTAAACAAAAGGGCAGCTTCCGGCAGCTTTCCCTTTTTCCATGCCCATTTCACAAGGGCTTCCACATCGGCTTGCTTAATCTTCTCACCTCTCTTAGAGTGAATACACGTAAGCAAGCGAATTGCCGCATCCTACTCCATTGTGGTCTTACCTTCGGCAAGGACTTGATCAGCCGCTCAAGCTCCGGACTCTGGCTGCGTTTGCCCACCAGGCCACTCCTGCCTCCTAGCCCCTCTGCTTCCTAATCAGAAGCTCTGATGATCAAAGACTTGTCCACATTTAAGTGACTTCCCGCATCTAAGCGATGCGCATTGAAGTGACTTCCCGCATCGAAGAGATCTGCATTTAAGCGACATACGCCTTGTCCCTGTTACAGGGTACCAGGTGTAACCAGGGCGGCCTCCGAGGGGCTAGACAAGTCAACAACATGCACACCAATATGGTTAAGGTGCCGAGCTCATTTATTCCCATAACCGCCTTGCTTATATACAGTTATGCCCTTTCCACGTGGCACTGAGGTTACACCCATTGGGTACATGGCCTTTGTCACGCGTAGCTGCCCTCTAGCCCATTGGCCATCATATGACAAACTACCCGATCGGATGGCCCCTACAGCTTTCCCAAACATCGCCCCACTCTCTGGTTCCCACAATCTGGTTAACATTCCTCTATAATTAGCTTGCTTGCTTATCATCCTTGCTGAGGCCTCCAAGGCCATTCTCAGAGGCACCTGGCAGCTATTCTTGGCTCAGTGCTGGGTTGTCCAGAGAGCTGCTCAGCGCTAATTCTGTTAGAAGTTCTTCTTCAACCGCGCACGTAGCCATGTACGCACACAGCCTGCGGCTCTTCGCATGACAAAAGCGGAGCTAGATCTCACCACCACTCTCCCATCTCCCAGCAGCGATCCAGGCTCAGTTCAGTTTTCCTGTGATCCACGGCAATCTCCACCCCTGTACATCACCGCTCATGTAGCCACGTACACACACAGCGCGAGGCTCCTCACACAAAAAGAGCAGAGCTAGATCTGACCACCACTCTCCCGTCTCACCTCAAGCCAAGCATCTGGCTCATAAACATCCATCTCTATGTTTCATTCTAAATAGAGGACTTTTTATATTCAGTTTATGGCAAGTAATAGCTTGTAATGGAATTGCTGTATCCTTTGGGGGAAAAAGGCATCTATTTTACTGCATTTTGAACCCTTATGTATCAAAGGACTCACAGCCACTCATCTCTTCAATACCATAACCCCCTTCAACAAATTCTAGATTCCTTCCATTGTATCCTCACAAGAGACTGATATTTTCCAGCGCACTCTGGATGACTGGATCTACTCTGCTAACTCACATATTGTATTAGACCCTCCTAGCAGAAAGAAGAGCTGGTGCTCAGAGTACACAAAATTGTACTTGCCCCTTAAAGACGACAATAAATATATTTTTCCAGCTTGTAGACCTCAGGCAAGGAGTTTGGAGCACAGTAATTAGTGGGTGAGCAATGCTGCAGGTTCAGTAGCTTAAGTTGTGTGACATTTACTGGAGTCTAAACGTGGTCTGGGACCTTGGTGGTAACATTCCTGCCCATGTCCCTACAGCATTTCACTATGCAATTACACAAACGCTAATTTGCTGTGTTGGTCATCCCCTTCAATAGCACAGACCTTTTATAATACGATCATTTATATTGCAACACTTCCAAGGAGGAGATATCAGGCTGCCCAGGGAGGTTGTGGAATCTCCTTCTCTGGAGACATTTAAAACCTGCCTGGATATGCTCCAGTGTGACTTGATGTAGGTGATCCTTCTGTGGCAGAGGCATTGGACTAGATGATCTTTCAAGGTCCCTTCCAATCCCTAAAGTTCTGTGATTCTGTGATACCCACAAACTCCCTAGGCAACCTATTCTAGTGCCTGACCATCCTCACAGGAAGACAGTTCTTCCTAAAGGTCTAATATAAATCTGCCCTGTTTTAGCTTAAAAGCATCCCCCTTGTCCTACCACTAGAGTCCCTCATAAAAGATTCTCTCCAGCTTTTCTGTAGCCCCTTCAGTTACTGAAATCTGCTATAAGGTTCCCCTGAAGCATCCTCTTTTCCAGTTGAATAGCCCCAATTCTCTCAGCCTGTCTTCACAGGAGAGGGGCTCCTATGAAGCACCTGTTTACATTGGGGACTCCAGAACTGGATGCAGTACTACATGTGAGTTCCAAGATATGTTTGGCCTTCTGTACTGCACTCATTGTCAGCTCATGTTGAGCTTCTCATCTACTAACACCCCCAAGTCTTTGTCCTCAGGGCTGCTCACAATCCATTCACCAACCAGGACATACATGTGCTTGGGATTAGCCCAACCTTGCACTTGAACTTGTTGAACCTCATGCAGTTTGCACAGGCCCAGTCTCCAGATGGCCTTTCTTCACTCCAGCGTGTGAACTACATCACACAGCTTGGTGTTGTCAACAAACCTGCTGAGGGTACCACTGTCGAAGTCACTGACAAAGATGCTAAACAACACTGGACACAAAACAGACCCCTGAAAAACATTACTCGTAACCAATCTCCACTTGGAGATTGAATCACAGATCACAATGTGTATTTTTTCCTATTTTCCAGTCAGCAAAGAGACTCATCAAGACCTGATATCCCTTATATGCTACTCACAGAGGCTGCTGTCATTTCTCCCTGCTTAATGTCGGTGACACCTGAAGATCTTTGCTGTAGCTGATCCCAAAGCTCTCTGCAAGGAGGTTGGAATCATTATTTCTTTCCAACACATGAAGAGTCTGAGCCCCAAAAAGATGACTCACCAGTGCTCTGCCACATGTTGATAACCAAGGTTATCATCTCAGGTCCTTTGAAGACTTAGACATCCACCTCAAAGCCCATAGGGACAGTGACACAGAGTTTTTCTCCAAAGGCTTCCACAAGTATCACGTCCACGTGCAAGGCATCTCACTTGTTGTTAATCAAAGTCTGACACCTTGTGTGTCTTTAATTAAACTTCTTACTTGAAAAAATTCTAGCCAGTGCAACCCAGTTGCGATGAATGGCTTGTCCATCTTCCCTCTAGTTCACATGATTCATTCCCATCGACCTGGGGTGTAGGCTCTGAGTCTTGTATTGTAGCCCTGCTTTGCACACTGGCAGGACAGACAGTCTCAGCACATGTTCACTGTGAGATGGAGAGTGCTAAGTCTTATCAGCTTCACAGCTGCTCTTGATGCTATCATGGAGAGCGGTACAGACTTGTGTAATTGTTCTGAAAGCCTGCCAAGCAGCTCGTTTATAGAATTAAACAGGCTGTAGTGTAATTAACATAGAGGAAACTGTATGGCCTTTTGTTACTTGCAACACAAGGTACTAGTTTCCTCATCCTAACAGGAGAGGTGGAAATGGACCATGCAGACAGGACAACCACAAAATGCTGTCAGATGTCTGCTCTGCCCCGCTGCTATTGAGAGACAGGACACTGCTTGATGCAAGCAAGATGTTCGTTTATTAGACATACAAGGGTTCCTTATATATGATTCCATACATGCTCTACAATAGTAGTGGTTGGCTAACAGTTCCTCTAAACACTATCTCCTGCTAACTAGCTACAATTATCACTTAAGCAAGATGCACATCAAAGCACCTGTGATATACAATGGTTTGGGAGTGTTATCTGCTGGAGCATTGTCTATTATCAGTTTGCCAGACATCAGCTCAGCAGTAGTGATGGATCTTTTGCAGACTGACACTGCCCTGTGTTTTCCGCTGTTCAGAAGCTTTTGTGTTGCCTTGGTAGATGCACAAAGTCCAGACAGATAACTCAAAGGGCTCCAAAATGAAAAGAAACAACTGGAGTTGCAAAGCTGATCACTGCAATACCCAACATCAGTATAACTTGGTGTTGTAGTCCCAATTTAAGAGCCCAGGCTCTCCTTAATTCTACCTTCCACCATCCCTGAAGATACATAAAAGATGTACAGATGCAGTGCTAAGGGACATTATTTAGCAGTGACTTAGCAATGCTGCGTTAACAGTTGGACTAGATATATCATCTTGAAGGTCTCTTCCAACAAAACAAGTTTTATGTTTCTGCCATCCTCACCCTTCAAGCAGCAGTGAGCCCTCAATAACAGCAGCCCTGGGCCATATTTAGACACTCTGTTCTCAGTACCCCCTTCTGTGATGTTTGTGGCAGAATTTTGTTCTATAACATGAAACATCAACTACTTTTGAAAATCAGTCATTCCCAGCCGCTACAAGATCTGATGCAAAAGGGAAGAGGGAACTTGACACCATCCTTAGCAAATTTTAGATCACTCTCCGAGCTCATCCACACCCATCACTCCTCTGTAGAGGAGGACTGTTGGTAAGAGGACAAGGGGAAGGCAGTGTTATGGGAAGGGCACCCCACCAGTATCTGTGACCCAGACAGTCATAGAATCATAAGAGATTGGAAGGGAAGAGGTGGATAGGCTGAGGAGTATCTGAGAGTGTGAAAAGGAGATTGGTGAAGTAGTACGCTCACCTTTCTTAGAGCTGCCCAGGAGTCAGAGGAGCCTGGTATTTCCTATCATCATGAAGAAGGTACTCAGGAACTGGAAGAGATCCGGGCTTTGCCCCACAAGGAAGAAGGTAGGGTTCTCCCTGATGATGAGGAATGAGAACAGGTTTGCATTTGTGGGGGAAACAGAACCCTCTCCTGCCCCCTTCTGCCTTTCCAGATGCCACCTTTCCATCTGCCCCTGGAGAACAGTTTTGGGGCACTGGATTTTGGGGATCAGGATGAGGAGGTTGAAGAAATTGTCTTAGCTAGAGAACCCCCAAGGAGCACCCTTACTGAAAAACCCCTCAAAACCTCTAGTATGAAAAAGAAGAGAAGGGTGGTGGTTGTTGGTGACTCCTTTTTGAGGGGAATAGAATGTCCCGTGTGTAGACCAGACCCTTCCCATAGGGAGGTCTGCTGTCTTCCAGGGGCCCGGGTTCAGGATATCACCAGGAGGATACCTGAACTCATTAAACCCACAGATTATTATCTGTTGTTGGTGGTACAAGCTTGTAGCAATGAGGCTATTGAGACGGGAGTTGAGACAATTAAAAGGGAATTCAGGGAACTTGGTGAACTTATTGATGGAGTAGGTTTGCAGATAGTGTTTTGCTCAATAACTGTAACAGCAGGGGTGAATAGAGAGACACGTAAGAGAATCCTTGCTATTTATAGGTGGCTCAGGGGTTGGTGTGAACAGAAGAACTTTGGGTTCTTTGATCACGGGGAAACATTTATTGATCATGGCTTGTTAGACTCAGGTGGGTTGCATCTATCTAATAAGGGTAAAAGGGTACATCCTGGCTTCTCTCACATCTGTAAAAACCTAGCATGTACCAAAATAAAAACCATACCAGACAGATTGCAGTGCTCTAGGTTGAAAGATGCATTTTGCATGTCATAGCTAATCTAAAAATAATCTAGTTTATTTTAAAAATAGACAATTTCAGGAGACATTTTAATAGGTTTTGAAATAGCTAAAGTGAAAACCAACTTTTCATGAGAAGCAATAGCAAATTACTTAGTTATTCCAAATCTCATACACAGAGACAGTTATTTCCCAACTGAGACTTTTGTTCTTAAATAATAAAACATATAAATTACACGGAAAGATGACAATTCTCCTTCTTGGCCTCCCTCTCTCTTACTGTGTTTTTTAATTTGCATAATCATGACATTAAAAACTGAAACAATTGTTTTAAAAAACAATTACTCCCTCAGCAAACCCTGACAGTGTGGAATTCAGTGGCGCCACAGAGATCATAGAATCATTAGGGATTGGAAGGGACCTCGAAAGATCAACTAGTCCAATCCCCCCACCACAGCACGATTACATAGACCAAGTCACACAGGAACACATCCAGGTGGGTTTTAAACATCTCTAGTGAAGGAGACTCCACAACCACCCTGGGCAGACTGTTCCAGTGCTCCATCACCCTCGCTGTGAAGAAGTTCCTTCTCATATTTATGTGGAACCTCCTATGTTCCAGCTTACAACCATTGTCCCTCATCCTATCACTAGATGACACTGACCCTAACCCTAACAGCCTGGCTCCATCCCCCTGACACCCACCCTTCAAATATTTATAGACATTAATGAGGTCACCCCTCAGTCTCCTCTTCTCCAAGCTAAAGAGACCCAGCTCCCTCAGCCTCTCCTCATAAGGGAGATGCTCTACTTCCTTCAGCATCCTTGTTGCCCTACGCTGGACTCCCTCTAGCAGCTCCACATCCCTCTTGAACTGAGGAGCCCACAACTGGACATAATACTCCAACTGTGGTTTCACCAGTGCAGAGTAGAGGGGAGAAGATCCTCTCTTGATCCATCCCAGGATGCTGTTGGCCCTTTTGGCCACAAAAGCACACTGCTGGCTCATGGTGATCCTGCTGTCCACCAGAACCCCCCAGGTCCCTTTCTCTTACACTGCCTCCAACAGGTCAGTGCCCAACCTAGACTGGTACCTGGGGTTGTTCATGCCCAGATGCCAGACTCTACATTTACCCTTGTTATACTCCATTAAATTTCTCTCCAGGCTGTTCAGGTCTCACTGAATGGCAGCACTTTCTGCAGGTGTATCGGTGACACCACCCAGCTTTGTGTCATCAGCAAATTTGCTGAATGTGCACCCTAATCCTACATCCAACTCATTAATGAATATATTGAATAGGACTGGTCCCAGTACAGACCCCTGGGGGACTCCACTAGATAGAGGCCTCCAACTAGACTCTGTTCCATTGACCACTACTCTCTGGCTTCTATCCTGCAGCCAGTTTATGATCCACCTCACTACCTGATCATCTAGACCACGCTGCCTCATTTTGGCTCCAAGGGTGCTGTGTTAGACTGTGTCAAATGCTTTGCTGAAGTCAAGACAGACCACATCCACTGCTCTACCATCATCTATCCACCTGGTTATGCCCTCAGAAAAGGCTGTCAGGTTGGTCAAGCATGACCTCCCCTTGATGAAGCCATGCAGACTGTCCCTAACAACCTTCCTGTCCTTGATGTGCCTGGGGACAGCCTCTAGCCTTTCCTGGGATGGAGGTGAGGCTGACCGGTCTGTATTTACCTGGGTCCTCCTTCTTTCCCTTTTTGAAGATTGGAGTGACATTTGCTATCCTCCAGTCCCTAGGCACCTCTCCTGTTCCCCAGGACCTAGCAAAGATGATGGAGAGTGGCTTAGCAATGACTTCCGTGGTCTATCTTACTACGTGCAGTTGTATCTCATCTCGGCCCATGAATTTATGTAAATCCAGTTTGCTCAATTTATCTCTAACCCAGTCCTCATTAACCAAGGCAGGCTCCGTTCTTGCCTCAACATCCTCTGGGGTCTCAGCAGTTTGGGGCTTGATATCAAGTCAGCCCCCAGAAGTATAGACCTTCTTGGTGAGAATAGATAGTTTTTTCCCTTTACTGATGTTTAAACTTCTCTCACTTCTAACAGGACTGCAGTTCAAATTTGTGTTTTAGAACCTTTTACTAATTAAACACGTGTAAATAGAATTATTTGTAGATGCACTGCAGTGAATAGAGAAGGAATAAAAATCTCACGCTGAGCACCTTGACAGGGCTGTTCAACCCAAGCTGGGGAAGGAAGGGTTATACAAGATCTTGCCATGTTAAGAAGAAAAAAAAAAAAAAGGAGGAACCTTCCTATTATCATGCTGTGTTTGTCTCTGGAAGCTTTTAATCCATTAAAAACTTGTTAATTTCTGCCTAGTAACAAAGGAACAACATGCTGTGGTGGGACTATTAAGAGTTGACACAGCTTGTTAACCCTTAAAAAGGCAGAGGGCTTTAATTGTCTATGTATTCTGAAAAGATGCCATAAAACAAGATAATCAATTGATGTCACCATCTAATAATGGAGATGCTTTACGACTTGGAAGAGAAAACTCAAATGTCAGTTAATCAAAAGCCAGAGTACCAAGGGCTGCAAAAAATTAACTGAACGTAGAATTATGAAGAAGATGTGCACAGCCAAAAAATAGCAGCTAAGAATTTTAGAAGGCCATCATCACTTCATATGTCTGATAAGACAACATTTTCAGTGCTGGACTTGCCACAAGCAAAGGAAGTCAGTTGACTCAGAACACACACTGCTCTATTATATCAATGTGCGAACAAATAATTCCTTTACTACAGCAGTGCAAGGGTTAAATATTCTTTCAGTCCTCCTCAACAAAAGAGTAGTTTTCTGTGGATCACTTTTCCCTAAAGTAATACATAAATGTCCAGAACTGCTGCCTGGTTTTCATTTTGGTTTCCTTAAGAAACAGCACACCACACACTCAGACAGCCTTGGCCACAATTACTAGTTTTATAGCATTGCTTTATGAAGCCAAATGGGTCTCTAGTATGGCCAGTTTGCATGAGGACTCAAGTCTTCAGATCCTTCCCCATAAAAGGTCAGCTGAGTTACCCATGGTCATCCCCAAATGGTACACATGAAGGATGGTTTACTGGACCTTAATATCAGCAGCTTCGCTTTCAGCAGTGCAAGGCTCTGCATCTGGGTTGGGGTAATGCCAGGCACACATACATGCTGGGTGGTGAATGCATTAAGAGCAGTCCCAAGGTCAAGGACTGTTTGAGCAAGTTCAGAGAAGGGCCACAGGGATGATCAGAAGGCTGGAGCATCTCTCCTATGAAGACAGGCTGAGGGAATTGGCACTGTTCAACATGGAAAAGAAAGCTCCAGGGAGACATTATTGCAGCCTTCCAAGTACCTGAGGGGAGGCTACAGGGAAGCTGGAGAGGTGATTCTCGCCCTCTGCTCCGCTCTGGTGAGACCCCACCTGGAGTACTGTTTCCAGTTCTGGAGCCCTTATTATAGGAGGGATGTGGAGATGCTGGAGCATGTGCAAAGGAGGGCCACGAGGATGATCAGAGGGCTGAAGCAGCTCTCCTATGAGGACAGACTGAAAGAATTGGGGCTCTTCAGTCTGGAGAAGAGGAGGCTCCCAGGTGACCTTATTGTGGCCTTTCAGTATCTGAAGGCTGCCTACAAAAAGGCTGANGAAGGCGGCCTACAAAAAGGCTGAGCAGGGACTATTTAGGATGTCAGGTAGTGACAGGACTAGGGGGAATGAAGCAAAGCTGGAGATGGGTAGATTTAGACTGGATGTGAGGAGGAAGTTCTTCACTGTGAGAGTGGTGAAGGCCTGAAATTGGTTGCCCAGGAAGGTGGTTGGGGCCCCATCCTTGGAGGTGTTTAAGGCCAGGCTGGATGGGGCTTTGGCCAGCCTGATCTAGGGTGGGGTGTCCCTGCCTGTGCTGGGGGGGTTGGAACAGGATGATGGTTCCTTCCTACCCTTAGTGACTCTGATTCCACGGCTTCTCCAGTCAGGTGAGCCTGCTGTGGCAGGGGGGTTGGACTAGATGATCTTTCAAGGTCCCTGATGATTCTATAATTCTATGATTTCTTACAAGAGACTCCAGCAATAGGCCACGGGAGATTTTTTTAAGCTAAAAGACAGATTTAGATTGGATCATAGGAAGAAATTCTTACCTGTGAGAGTATTGAGGCACAAGAACAGGCTGCCCAGGGAGTAGTAGTTGTTATTGGCAAGCAGACTCTTCTCTTGTTTGTGTGTACTCACCAGGGTTTGGCATGAGGTAGAGAAGCAGAAAGGGATAAAGATGACCACAAGGACCACTCTAGTCTCATAACACAGACCCTTTGTGCAACCATGACAACAGTTGTGATCTCACCTTGTTTGTCAACCCCCTTCTTCCATCCCAGGCTCCTTGAGGTTCACAGAGAAGCTGCAATATTGGTAGCATTAGCTGTACGTCTCCAGAGATTCAAGCAGGACCAAAGTTTCCTATTGAAAAGAGTCCAAACCTCTGACTGGAAGAAAAGGGCATGGCAGCTCAACAGATTCACCCAGTGGAGCTCAGAACTGGCACCTCTAATCTTTAAAAAAAAAATAAATAAAATGGAAGGAACATTTTCTATTTGCCTTCTCATATTCATTCAAATCAGTAATGAAACTGGGAGCATCACAAGGTTTTAGTGGTTCACAGGATTAGACCAGGCTTAGACAACTGAACAAATGAACTGACTTAATTAGCTCTCCTGAAACAAATTATTATACAGTGCTCCTTTCCAACTCTCATATGAGCCCCGAATAGTTCTAGAAATGTATTAATCCCTTGAATAATCAATCTTACATTTTTGCAAACCTGCTGCAATTACGATGTTAATTAATCAGACCCAGGGGTTTTTTTAATATTGTTGAAGAAAGTAGATACATCAGGGACCTACTTATTTGGTAGATCTTGGAAGGGAAGAAAAAAGAAAAAGAGCAGAAAGCAACAGGAATAGGAACAACAACAACAAAAAAATCTGTGTTAAACTAAGCTACATCTAATAAACTTCTTAACAACATCCATCCTGCAAACATCTGTATCTTGGACATGAACTCTGTAAACTGTCAAATCCTGGTCAAAGTACCAACTCCAGTACCTCTCTAACAGCAAAATAATTATTAATCATAGGATCATAGGATGTTAGGGGTTGGAAGGGATCCAAGAGATCATCAAGTCCAACCCCCCCTGCCGGAGCAGGACAAAACTATCTAACACAGATCACAGAGGAACGCATCCAGGCGGGCCTTGAAAGTCCCCAGAGGAGACTCCACGACCTCCCTGGGGAGTCTGTTCCAGTGCTCTGTGACCCTTACAGTAAAGAAGTTCCCCCTTGTGTTGAGGCAGAACCTCCTCTGCTGCAACTTAAGCACTTATTCCATCATCATGGAAGAAGTGTTTGGTTTTTGCGTATGAGATCTTTGTCACTGTAACGTGAATGCTCTGTAGGCAAAGATGCTTTTCTTGCTGATATAATCTCTGCTTCCAGGTATTTACAAGCAAGAACCACTTGATATTACCAACATGGCAAAGCAGCCATTAAATCTTTCTCTCACATTTTTCATTTGTTTCATCCCTTCTGAGGAGGTAACGAAAGAAGTCTCTCAAGCAAAGCCAGCAGCATGGCTGTTGCCATTAATTTTAAATCAGTTTCTAATATGACTGAGAGCATGAAGATTGTAGGGGGTCTCGTTAACATGAGATTAACATTTCCTTGAAGCATAATTATTCTGAAAAAGTGCTAGACTGATGACAACCTTTTGCATCTCTGTCCTTAGCACACAGACAAGAGATTTTGTTTGTTGCAAGGAGAACAACAAAGCACCACATCCCTTGGAGAAACTCTAGTGCTCAGAAAGCAAAACTGAAGCTGACGGAACTTAAAATCAGATTTCTAACTGGTCTCCTTTCTTTGTAGCTCCTTTTGGAGAATAGGAAAGGTTGTCTCTGGACAAGGATGAAAAGGTCAAGAGGCCACCACTCTGGAAGTGCAAGGTCAATGGTCATGCATTTGAAATATGAAGAAAAGGCAGCGCTCCCAGTGTAAACAGAATTAGATTTTAAATCTTAACGCAAAACAGAGGTTTCAAAATTGTCTTCTTCAGTGAAACAAGCATTAGCAGATTCAAACTTCTTTTCCTTTTGGCTGAACTGTTAACCATTGCTCTAAAATACGTTATCCTCACCAAGTCACAGAGAAGGGAAGGGAACAGCAGGCTCCTCCACAGCTAGGCTACAACTGCAGGAATGATTTCAAAGTCTGAATTTACAGAAGTAGTTAGCTGCATATGTCCCTGTGGTCAGGGAATCAGGAAAACAAGCACTTGCAGCCTAGAGGGGATTTTCTGATCTGTGTCTTTGGGCTCTTGTGTACCTTAAAAAATCTGGGTACTGAGCATACAGCCAGATGTGTTCTCCTTGGCATCTCTTTGAGGAGAGCTTAGGTTGAAGAACAGACTTTCTTCTGTTCTTCACTTCATAAATTCATAGATTTGTTAGGGTCGGAATACACCTCCAAGATCATCCAATCCAACTGTCAACACAACACCACCATACCCACTGAATTGTGTTCCCTAGCACCATCTCTACATGTTTGGGTATTTTTAACACCTCCAGGATGGTGACTCCAGCACCTCCCTGGAAAGCCTGTTCCAACACTTCACCACTCTTTCAGTGAAGAAAATTTTCCTGATGTCTAATCTAAACCTTGCCTGGCACATTTCAAAGCCATTTTCTCTTGTTCTATTGCTGGTGACTTGGGAGAGGAAACTGATCCCTGCCTCCCTACAACCTCCTTTCAGGTACATGTAGGGAGCAATAAGGTCTCCCCTCAAACTCTCTTTCTCCAGGCTAAACAACCCCAGTTCCCTCCACTGCTCCTTAATTGCTTTTTGGACCTACTTCAGCATCAAAATGTCCTTCTGATGTAATTTCCAAAGAATTGCTCACAAACAAGTGCCAAGCCTCCCAGAGCAGCTTCCAGATTTGCAAGGCCTGGGCTGCTGCTGGTGTTCCCAGGCTGATACTCTGCCTGGCTTCTGTTTGGTAGCTATTGCATCCCATGCTAGAAAACCTATTTCAACAGAGAACCAGCAGCACAGGGATACAGAAAGTCTTAAATGCCATTCGATCCAGAGAAAATGAGGACACAGTGCTCAAATATGGCTAGGAAATTTTATTCTGCATATGCAGAACAAGTAATCTGAATTAAAAAGGTTCCTATCTCAAGACAACATGTGGTTTTGCTCAAGTCTCTATGGGAAGAAACTTGCTGTTTGCTATTAACATTGGTGCTAATACCTTGTTATTAACTCACCTTGTTATTAACCCACCTTGTTAATTCTAAGACTTATAAGCTGCATTTATAACTTTACACTCGTCTCTGAGTATCGAGATGCATTTTTGTGCCGTTTTCTCCACCCCCCTAATGTCTGGTTTCCCTCTCCACCAAGAATCTATATTTGCTTTTATGTGCTAGGAAAACAACGAAAAAAAGTGTGAATTTGACAGTTCTGAGCATCTTGCCCTCTTATTCCATACAGCGCTGGTTTGTTCAGCACATAAACAGTATGATGAACAGAATAAATTTAGCAGCATGAGAGGGTAGGGGCACGAAGGGGAGCAGCAGAGCCAGAGAGGGGCTCTGCAGTGCTGCGACTCCTCTCCGACTCACCTGCACGCAGGTTTCCTCATGCCTTTGCTGTCCTTCAGCAACCTGGTCTTTTCCACCTGCACACATTCAGGTTGGAAATGCAACACTCAAGCACAACAGTCTCCCCATAATTTTTAATTCCTCCCTTCTTTCCATTTTTCCTCATAAATTTGATTTTCTTTTTTCAAATCAGCAGTGTTTTAGGGTTTCTCCCACACACATTCTCCTTCATCTCTCAGTTTTCTGGATGTAGCATAGACTCTCACGGTCTCACCTTCCTTTAGCATCCTGTGCCTTCCTCCCAGCCCATCCTTTCCATTCCCCTGCCCTCCTCCTCCCTTGGGAACAGCTCCATCATTCATCCACTTTCTGTCATTTCCCCCTAGATGCTTGCATTCCCATTTACCAGCTCCATCCCAGTTGCATTCCCAGAACATTCCACTTCTTCCTTTCCACACATAGTTCCTGCTCCATGCAGGGAGACAACCAAGGAGGTCAAAGAAGCTTAGAACCAGCATTACTAAGACTATATAATGAATACATAACTTGAGCCATGTTTAGAAATAAGGAAAACTCTTCCAGTGGCAGTCACAGGGCACTGGAACAGGCTGCTTAGAGAGGCTGTAGAGTCTCCTTCTCTGAAGATATTCAAACCCTACCTGGGTGCAGACCTGTGCAGTGGGTTGTAGGTCATCTTGCTTTTGGTGAGGGGGTTGGATTTGGTCATCTCTGGAGGTTCATAGAATCATTAGGGATTGAAAGGGACCTCGAAAGATCATCTAGTACAATCCCCCTGACACACCAGGATCACCTAGACCAAATCACACAGGAACACATCCAGGTGGGTTTTAAACGTCTCTAGTGAAGGAGACTCCACAACCACCCTGGGCAGCCTGTTCCAGTGCTCCATCACCCTCGCTGTGAAGAAGTTCCTTCTCATATTTATGTGGAACCTCCTATGTTCCAGCTTACAACCATTGCCCCTTGTCCTATCACTACATGGCACTGAGAAGAGCCTGGCTCCATCCTCCTGACACCCACCCCTCACATATTTATAGACATTAATGAGGTCACCCCTCAGTGTCCTCTTCTGCAAGCTAAAGAGACCCAGCCTGCTCAACCTCTCCTCATAAGGGAGGTGTTCTACTTCCTTCATCATCCCTGTTGCTCTACCCTGGACTCCCTCCAGCAGCTCTGTGTCCTTCTTGAACTGAGGGGCCCAGAACTGGACACGACACTAGTGAGTGTGGTCTCACTAGTTCAGAGTAGAGGGGGAGAAGAACCTCTCTTGATCTGCTAACTCTGATGATTCTGTGTGATTATATGTGGGCAATAGGGTTTTATTGCCAAGTGTCATAAATATATTCAGAAACAGGCACAATATTGTCTATGCAAAGGTTTGAAGTTTAACACATCAGCTAAAAACATTTGCTCATCTGCCACATTAGATCTGCTTGAGAAATTTCTGTACCGTATCATGGTCACTGACAAGCTGAAACCCTTAATACACCGCCCAAAGAAGGCACCTTCTCAACCACAAGGAAACAGTTAATGATGTCCTGCTGTGAGGTGGAACACGAGTGATACTGAGTAAGCCCAGGTCTACCGCACGTTGATATCACGATGTAATTTTTAAATTCCATCTATACAGAGAAGTGAACATATGTATAGACCACGTTTATTTCACTCTATCAAATAGAACTTTAACAAGCATGACACAAACTTTACTGATTAACAGAAAACCTGGTAAATACTATCAGAATCATTGCCTTGTGATTATATTTCAATAGGCCCAAGAGGTATTTCACTGCACAGCAAATGCATTTCATTAAAGAGTATAAATTTACGAGCTGTTGTACATGAAAGTTTATTTTACACTGGGGGTTTTTTTCCTGCAGCATGTTGTCATTTTAGTATTCATTGTAATCACTCCACTATGTTGCAAGCAAATGTCATTTATGATACATAAAAGCTCAGAGAATCAATTTAAAGGACCTCCGTCTGAAGTATAAAACATGCAAGCCGTGTAACACAAATAAACTTCCTCCAGATGGTTGATTACAGTAGATGAAATCAAATCTCACCATCCTAAGAAATTAAATTCCCAGTACAAATACAGGCACTTCAGTAGTTTCTGCTGGCCAAAGTGGCCAGAAAATTAGCACCAATTCAAACATAATAAATCTAATGAAAGTTTTGCCACTAAATGACAGACCAAGCATTGTGTTTCCTAAATGGTTTAACAGCTTTTCCTTCTGAATGTTTATGAGAATGCAGTGAGATTCCCCCAGCTATCTGCCCCAGAAAATACTTTGTGTAAAATATCTAGAAACAGAAAACTATTGACACAATAAACCAAACTACTCTAAGAGCTACAATACTTTATTTGCTCTTCTGTTGTTCGAGCTGCCTGGAGTACCTACAGTACAACCCAAGAGCATTAACAAACAGCCAGGCTATTTCTTCTCTGTTGATAGCCACCTTATTGCTTTCAGCAGCTAACAAATAAAACCTTCAAAATGATTCTCATGTGCACTGACTGTAAAGTGAATTTAAATTAAAGCAATACTTTACAAGCAAAGCAAATACCTAGCCAGAGCTCTCAGCAGCCTCTTCTTCCAAAGCCATTCTCCACTCACACAAATGCAGCTACCTGGCTCACACCTACCAACATACATCCATACATGCCAGATGGTGTAGGACACACCTTATTCCAGCACCCACTTCATCCTAGCACTCACACACATATGTATTTGCAAACACTTCCTGCCACTGGGAGACAGACGGGGCCAGCCAAGTGTTACCAAAACCTGCCCATTTCTCCTCTGCTGGGCGCCCCCTGTGATCTCCCCAAGGGCAGGTCGGAGCCCAGAGCAAGCTTTACAAAGGCAATGCTCATACCAGCCATACTAACCAGATGACTGTGACTGCTCCTTTGCAGATGGATATGAAGCCAAAGAAGTGAAGTTATTCAGTGTAACAGAATAAACCTAACTGGGGTAAAGACTTGCACAGTTCTGCTGATACTGATATTTCTTTAGAGACAGTTCCTAAGCTCAATGTTTGGACCCGAGGCTGACTTTCACATGCCGGCTACAGCACAGAGTAAAAATTATACCAAGGTTTTAATTGCTGTTCTCCTGATGTGGTGCAAAGAGGATGGAGGTGAACTGATCTGAAGTGCTCTAAAATAAACAAACTGCCTCAAGGACTGCTTCTTTGCTCTGAAGCTGCTGCAGACCTACAAGCTTCAGAAAGCCTGAGCAACCTGGCATGAGCAATTCGAGTTACTTTTTTGAGAGAGATTTTTTTCTGACAAAGTCAGCTAAGATGACACTTAGCAAACCCTCTTATTAATAATATTATTTAATGTTTATTTAATAAATGTAAATTACTTTAAATCCTATTCCTTTTCTCCTGTGCACATATAGTTCAGCTACAACTTCTTCATTTGACACAAGAACAATCTTCCACATCTAGGTCAAACTCAAGTTAAAATTAAAGTTAGTTACCTGCAGTTAACTCCCCTACAAGCATCTCAACTGCATCATCACAACAGAAATGGCCCTATAAGTCAGGTATCAGACACAGTCAGGTTTGGAAATGGCTACAAGCAGATGTAAATAAGCAGAAAACCTGTCTGTATCAATCCTGTGTAATCCAACAGGTACAAAAATACAGTATCAAGGGACAGAGAAAACCAGCAACAAGATAAGAGCAGCCAGTCTTGTGGTAGGAATTGCTGTTCCACAGGACCACAGGAACATGAAGAGACATTTTCTGCACAGCAGGGCAAATGCCACCAGGCCTGCTTTGCTGTAGAGATGCCATAAGAATCTCCAAAGCAGCCCCAGAGTCTTTGAGCAATTTACTGAGGATACATACATAATCTACATGACCCAGGACCTTACCTGTTAGCAGACAGCTGCCTTCTGTGTCTCCAGATGTTTTCAGTGAAGTTTGTGCTGGCTACAGACCCTCAGCAGGCAAGAACTCAGGGCTTTTCTACTTCAGCTGGGTCTCTAGCTCTATGTCTGCAGTAAACATGGTGTTACTGATGACCAGAGTTTTCCCACCTGCTTCATCTCCTCATCTACACCTCAACTGAGCACAGCTTCAATTATTGGCTCTTACAGTTTGAGAGTGGTGCAGGGTAACTAACGAGCTTTCCTCTCTAACCTCAGACACTTCAGAAGGCTGGAATTTAGCTCTACAAACCTTAAAAATTAAAGCAGACCCGGCCTTGTTATTATCTCCTCAATATCAAATAATTCCTTCACCACAGGCAACACTCCATGTTTGCTGCTCATTAAGTTCACTGTTGGAAGCTCCTTAAACTTAGAATCATAGAATCATAGAATCACTACAGATTGGAAGGGACCTCGAAAGATCATCTAGTCCAATCCACCTGCAACAGCAGGATCACCTAAACCAAGTCACACAGGAACACATCCAGGCGGGTCTTGAATATCTCCAATGATGGAGACTCCACAACCTCCCAGGGCAGCCTGTTCCAGTGCTCCATCACCCTCACCGTGAAGAAGTTCTTTCTCAGGTTGATGTGGAATCTCCTATATTCCAGCTTACAACCATTGCCCCTCGTCCTATCACTACATGACACCGAGAACAGCCCAGTGCCATCCTCCTGACATCCACCCCTCACATATTTATAGACATTAATGAGGTCACCCCTCAGTCTCCTCTTCTCCAAGCTAAAGAGACCCAGCTCCCTCAGCCTCTCCTCATAAGGGAGGTGCTCCACCTCCTTTATTATCTTCATTGCCCTATGCTGAACTCTCTCCAGAAGCTCCACATCCCTCTTGAACTGAGGAGCCCACAACTGGACACAATACTCCAGGTGTGGTCTCACCAGGGCAGAGTAGAGGGGGAGAAGAACCTCTCTTGATCTGCTAACCACCCCTCTTCTGATCCACCCTAGGATGCTGTTTGCTCTCTTGGCCACAAGAGCACATTGCTGGCTCATAGTCATCCTGCTGTCCACCAGGACCCCCAAGTCCCTTTCCCCTACACTACACTCCAACAGGTCTCCAACAGGAGAAGAACCTCTCTTGATCTGCTAACCAATCCCTTCTTATCCACCCCAGGATGCTGTTGGCCCTCTTGGCCACAAGGGCACACTGCTGGCTCAAGGTCATTCTGCTGGCCACCAGGACCCCCAGGGCCCTTTCTCCTACACTGCCTTTCAACAGCTCAGTCCTCAATCTCTGCAGGTACCCAGGGTTGTTCTTGCCCAGATGCAAGACTCCACACTTAAACTTGTTATATCTCATTGAATTTCTCTCTGCCCAGCTCTGCAGGCTGTCCAGGTCTCACTGAATGGCGGCACAGTCTGCTGGGATGTCGGCGACACCACCCAGCTTTGTGTCATCAGCAAATTTGCTGACGGTGCACCCTAATCCCTCATCCAAGAATAGATTGAACAGGACCGGTCCCAGTACCGGCCCCAGGGGGACTTCACTAGATACAGACCTCCAACTAGACTCTGT